>OU015492.1:159060631-159533131 GCA_907164885.2 Dolomedes plantarius
CCTTTATTCAATCAGTAGGCATTACGAAGGTATTAGCTGCAGTGGCCATATGACTTGTCCGGCGTCCATGCCAGGTGTTAACAGCAGTGTTTACATTGGATAGTTAAGAGAAGAGCGTTGTAACCACCGGACTGTGGACAGTAGGTCCGACAGCAACAAGAGTTAGAAACGAAGAGAGAAAAGTCTTCTGTTCATGCAATATTAAATGGGTGTTTTGCGATATTGTTGCCAGAGGGCCTAAACTACTTAATTTTTAATTGGGCGACTTTAGATTCGTGGAGTTCACGTGTCCACTTCAGTTTCCCGGGGACTGATAGATCCCGCGCTTGTTAGAACCGAGAACTGTTGACCCGGGCGTAGGATAAGTGGCTATAAAGTTCTTGCAAAGTGGGGATTTTGACGTTAAAAAGACATAAATCCAGAGTGGTTTGAGGGTTCTTCAAGAATTTTGACACTATACTGACATTCGGAATCTCATAAACTTCTAACACTCATATCTGGGGATGTTATTGAGTTTCGATAGCTCACATGCCTGCTTAATGATCTGCAGGGCTACGATAAATTATCTGTTTTACTTTTAGGTCGCAATTTTGGAAAAGGGGTCGTACTTTATTAACAATAGAATATGCTTTAAAGTAAAGTAATTTAGGAATACGCGTTTTCTTGTTACATTTCAAGCCTTTCATCCCTTGAGTGGGTCGATAAAATGAGGACCAAGCATGCTTGGGAACTAACACTGGGGGACCCGCCTCAGGTTGACCACCTAACCGAGATATATGCTGAATGGCACCCAAAGCCCACGGTCATGAAAGCGGAGATGGGCACCGCAGACCTTGGTCCACAGTGCTGAAAAGCAATTCGGACTGTTGTGCCATGAGTTAGGTTATATATATATATATATATATATATATATATATATATATATATATATATATATATATATATATATATATATATATATATTTATATATATATATAGAGAGAGAGAGAGATAGATATATAGATATAGATATAGATATAGATATATAGATAGACAGAGAGAGAGAGAGATCTGTGATGATTTCGGTACAATATTCATTCTTGATTGATCAAGAGTGATAAGTTTTGGAACACACTAATTTTCCTGACATTTGAACAAATTCAGGTAGGCCAACCTCCCTCCCAAAGTGGCCTCAGCTGTATCACGTTATGCCCACTCATTGGGAGGCATAAATAAATGATGTAGCCCCATAGGCAGATGATGGTTAATTTTCTGAATCCTCGAAAATCAAATAACAGAAATAGTTAGTGTCATTGTTATATAAATTGATAAACTGGTACCGGACGAGAATTAGAGGGATACGGTTTGATAACATAAACCTTGGAAAATTATTTGTCAGAATATATATTATGAATATATATACGAACTGTGATTGATATCCAAAGCTCAATGGGGAAAAAATGTTAAACTTTATTAGAATACTTCTTACTCAAATATGTTAACATTATCATTAAACGATAAATTGCTTACGATAGATGTGACCCTAAATAAACACACCCTGGCATTGGCTAATGCGTTAATCATCAAGTAAAACTAAAAAGAAAACTGACAAAGCAAATATGAGTAAAAACGCATAAATGGAGCCCGTAAATGGCAATAATAATACACGATACTCGTAGCTAAAATATAATGAAGTAGAATTAGCAGACGAACAGCAAAATTTATACAGCTAAAAGGCATACTGGAAAAAAATCAAATCTTTTTATATTATATGACAGCAAATTGTATATATATAATAATTAAAACACGCATAAATGAATATAAAAAATAATAAAAACCAAAAAAAAGGTCTTTAGATAATCTATACTCATTAACACTTATGACCTATGTAGCAAAACGAAAAAAATAATGTTTACATAGCCCCAATAAGTCTGAAAAAAATAGCACGACCTTAATAAAGCGCGAAAATATACTTGCGGTTCGAGCCATTTACCGCTAATTATGAACAATTAACTATCTGGAACTTTCTGGGAGCTCGGCCTTTATGATTATTTTAATCCCCGTGTAATCCAAGAGTTGAAGAATGTTACGAAAAATTAATAAGATGTCGGAAAGCAAAAACTTCCTTCCTGGTTCGAGGTTTTAGTCGCGGTCCTGTGCGTCCGGACCGTCGCAGTTTGATGCCCGAAGGGGTTGTCGCAGATGGTTTTCGAGTGCTGTAGTTCTAATCGACTCACGTCAACAATGACTCAATCACTTGTAAGGCTTGTAATTTTGAGTTTATGTGAAATTGAAACCAGAAGCATGTCCTTCAGGCAGGCAGTTGCCCAAAGGAGCGGGATCTGGTGGAGGGCAAAAAAAGCTTGTATTTTATACTAAGATGACTTATTTACAGGGACTTATTTGCTTTAAGTAGAGGATACCTGTTCAAAGCACCTTCAATGTTGATTTTAACACCATAAATTGAATGGGCTCGTTAAAATTAATACATTTATTTTATAAATAGGGAACGTACAAATGAATAAATGTATCAAAGTTCAAATATTTATATTTATCGTATTTTTCGGACAATAAGACCGAGTTTTTATAAAAACAGTAGACATAATGCATGCATTTTGTGGAACATTTGTCGCCTAGAGTTTATCACAGTAAATAATTATCTAACACTACTTGTAATAGCTTATTTTCCGTCTATGATGGCTTTGGGTGGCTTTAGGTGGGCTTAGAATGGCTTTAGGTGGACGATAAGACGCACCTCAAATTTATGGGAGGATTTTTAGAAAAGAATATTTTGTATTTTGTTAGATATATAAAGATATTTTCATATATATATATATATATATATATACAGGGTGTTCCATATTGAATGGGACAAAAAGAAAACTGAACTGTGAACGCTTAATTACTTTATTTTGATAAATCAAATTTACAGTGAAACTATAGTTATCCAAGTTTCTAAAGATGTTCTATGTGTGCCCCTCCGGTGACACGGCAAATATCTATGTGGCATCCCAGTTCCTGCCACACTCGTGATAGAATATCCTTATAATGATTCGAGTACTTCAGTTATTCGCTGCTTCAGTTGTTGTTATTTCCTGGGGAAATGTAGGCACGAACACTTTGTCTTTAACAAAACCCCATAGGAAAAAATCACAAGGGGTTAAATCACAATGCGTTAATTTTGTGGTACTTCGTAAAAACGTTTCACGATTTTTTTCAACCACTTTGATTTTGGCTTCTGGTCGCCCTGGGCTGGTTTTCTTACACAAACAGCCCGTGCTCTGAAACTGCTTCATCCACCATTCAATGTTGTGATGGTGCAGTGGTTCTTTACCAAATATCATTCGAAAATGTCTTTGAACGATTATAAACGATGATGTTTTGGCGTATTCCAAAACACAGTACGCTTTCTCCTGCATGGATGGCGCATTTTGATTAACAGTGCCTCTAACGGCGATTTTGTAACCGGAAGATTTTTCGCTGTTGCCCGATAAAACTTGTATAATTTTAGTTTCAAAATTAATTTGTTTCGACCAAATAAATCAATTTCAAAATTTGTACTATGCTATTTTTTTTGTCCCATTCAATATGAAACACCCTGTATATATATATATATATATATATATATATATATATATATATATACGTATATATATATAAAATATTCATTTTATTTTAATGTTATCTTCGGACCATGAAACGCACCCCAATTTTAAGTCGATTTCTTTATGTAAAAAGGTGCGTCTTATGGTTTGAAAAATACAGTATCTAGATAAATTTTGCCCAGTAAAATATGCTAGTTTTCTAGATTTTCATTTCTGATATATATAGGTAATGAAAGGTGTATGAGATAACTGCAACAATCTGCAATTTAAAAACACAAAGCTGTATGTAGTGGAACTTAACATAAAAAAGTCCATAATAAAACGCAAAACTCAGCCATTTGTTATGAAATAAAAATTTATAAAAGCTGAATCTGTAATTTATCATATGGAAGAAAACAAATTTCATAAAGACAAATGTTTACCAACACTACTGATCTTTCGATCGGAAATATTTAAAGGAGAGATTTTTCCAGGCGATGGGATCTTTCAACACTTTTGAAATTATATCTCTCACACAGTAATCATTATTTTTTCTCTCGCTCAAACCAAACTAAGCCTCAAATAGCGATCGTTGTGGAACTACATCCTACAGGTAGTATACTTTAGATTCATTGTGCTAAACTGTGTGGATAATACTATTCGTGTTTGATTTCAGAAACTTACAGACGCGATACTTACATTTGCTTTTATATTCGGACCATGCTCAGGAGGAAAGATTTTCTTATACACACACTAGGAGCTTTGCCCCTAGGCTCGCTACGCTCGCTTTTCTAAGAGGTCTTCGGCCCCTAATAAGGCTTGCTCGTAAAAAGGCTAAATAAGGCTTAAAAGGGAATATTTTACTCGTAAAAGGCCCCAAATAAGGTGTTACGACTCCATGGTTACGTCGAGATTATGTTACTATTTATAAGTTGCTGAGTGGCAACACGTTTAGATGGCGTGGAATGTTTTTGAATTTAGTTTTCGAGTCATTATACGTTGTTATATTCTACGATGTTCATGTCAGTAGCATTACGATTTATTGTGAAGATATACGTTTGAATAAATATTTGTCTCTAAATTGAGATTACGTTTAAGTTTCAATATTAGTGGCGTTCGCGATTAAAAAAGAACTTTGTTACGTTTTCCAGTAGCTTACGAAATTGACTCACATACTGGTCGAATTCCAATACTGGTCAAGATGTCTGATGATACAAGAAATTTAAATGCTGATGAAGTAAGTGATGTGGAAAGGCTGAAGAAGCAAAGAGCGAATTTCCGACGCTTGTTTACTACGGCGTGTAATCAATTTGTAGAGTTAAAAACAGAATCCGAAATTAAAAGTAAGCAAATTCATATTCTTTATAATAAAATACTTGACAAATCTAACCGTTTGTTTGATACGGATACTGAACTAGGTGCTTATCTTGAATATTCAGATGAAGAGTTTGATTTAATTGAGTCGTATAAGAATCGGTTCACTGAAATCAAGACGTATGAGCTTTACGTAAACAATAGGAAGAATGATGACAACATTTCTCTTAGTAGTACGTCATCTAGTGTTACTTTGAATCTTCCTAAGTTAAATTTAAAAGAATTTGGACTTGGGCAGCGTTTTGGGGTCAGTTTTCCCGCATTCATGAGGATAATCGTTTAAAAGAAGATAAATTTCAGTATCTACTATCCTCTTCAAAACCAAAAACGAAAGCTAGAGACATACCCAACAGTTACCCACCTTTCAAAGAAAATTATGATAAGGCTATTGATCACCTAAAATCTCGGTTTGGGTGAGATGACTTGCTGATAGAAGTATACATCAGAGATTTATTAACTTTAGTGACAAATCGAGCTAACGTTAAACTCGGTGCACTTTACGACTAACTGGGTACATATCTCAGAGCTTTAGAAACATTAGGTGTCACGACTGAAATTACGCAGCAATGTTATATCAAGTCGTAGAGTCTTGCCTACCAGTGGATATTTTAAAGGCTTGGGATAGGCATAGGCTGAATCGAGAGTCGGATTCGGATTCTTCATGGTTTCTAATTAAAGAAAAACTTCTCAAAGAACTGATGACCTTCCTAAGAAACGAAGTTGAGGGTGAAGAGCACCGAGCTTTGGTGGAATCTGGTTTCGTTCCCCATACTAAAATTAAAAGGCAAAGTCAAGAAACCCAGCCAGTTGATTTTCCTTCTGCATCGGCCCTCGTTTCGTCCTCAGGAAATGTATCCTCTAAATTACATTGCCTCTTTTGAGACAAATGTCATAACAGTCAGGACTGTTGGAAAACTGTGCATATGTTGTTAGAGGAGAAAAGGCTGCAGTAATGAAGAAAAAATGCTATTTGGTATGTCTGAAAGTTGGCCATATGGCAAAAACATGTCATAGCTCTGTGAGATGTATTGTCTGTGCCAGAAGACAATTTGCATTGCTGTGCCCACAATTAAGTACGAAGAGCATTTCAAGAAAGCTGAAAATACGAGTTCTTTATTTTCTACGGAATCATCCCCAAGTATCATATATTTGAAAACTTTAATGGTCTGTGTACGCAATAAAGGTAGAAAACAATACGTAAGAGCATTATTGTTGGATGACGGATCTCACCGATCGTACATTGAAGAAGACCTCGCAAAGGAACTCAGACTTTCTCCTTCTGGAAAAGAGGTGTTGTCACAAGGAATTTTCGGTGGAGGACAAACACCAGAGGCAGCTCATGGCCGTCACAATGTCAACCTTGAAAGTCTAAATGGGAAATTTTCTAGCCAAGTATCTGTTCTAGATCAACCGATAATATGTACGACTCTGCCTAGAGTTAAAGATCCGGAGCTGATCTCTGAGCTCGCTGATCACGGAATTTACCTGACTGACATAAGGCCCGAAGAAACTCCTATACGTATGTTGCTTGGGGCCGACATACTGGGGAAAATGCTTACAGGAAAAATACAAATTTTAAGATCTGGAATTTCAGCAATCGAGACAAGATTTGGATGGAGGTACTCAGAAAAGAAGAGCTACAATCAATATGATATCTTTCAGTCCACAGAATTTTGAAATGCCTAAATTATGGGAGTTAGAAACATTAGGAATAACAGATCCTCTGGAAAAAAAATCTTCACATCTGTTAGACGAAGAAACACTTACTCATTTCCAAGAAACTGTTAGGGTTTATCCAGATCAAACATATGAAGTCGCCCTCCCATTGTTAGCTGGTCACCCTTCTCTCAGTAATCATTATGACTTGGCGGAGTCAAGGTTGCGGTCTATTTCCAAGCGACTTAAGAAAGAAGATATTTTTGAGTCTTACGATAATGTCTTTAGACAATGGGAAAACGAGGGAATCCTCGAAAATGTGGCAAATCCAGGAATTAACGAATTCTGCCATTATCTGCCCCACTGACCGGTGATAAAACTGTCCAGTCACACAACCAAAATTCGACCTGTGTTCGACGCATCCGTTAAAGGTCCAGGCTCTACTTCCTTAAATGATTGTCTAAGTGTAGGACCAAGCTTGTCTCATCAAATTGCCCCTCTTCTTATGAAATTCCGATCGAATGCCATAGGGGTGACTGCCGACATCAGACAAGCCTTTTCTGCAGCTTAGTATCAGCCCGCCAGATCGGGATGTTTTAAGATTTCTGTGGTGGGAGGATAGAAAATGTAACAAGATGAAAACCTACCGACACTGCCGTGTGGTATTTGCAGTTTCTTCAAGTCCTTTCCTTCTCAATGCTACCATTAGACACCACCTGAATTCCAAACAGTACCAAACTGAAGATATGCAGAAAACTACCCAGAAGTTAAAAGAAGGCTTTTACGTAGACAATTTAGCTACGAGCGTGGCTAGTAAGGAAGAACTTAACGAATTAATGTCACAAGCTAAGCAAATTATGAATGAAGGGAAATTTGATCTCCGATGTTGGGCCTATACTGGATCCGCAGAGCAGGATCAAATGTTGCTGAGCCTGAAATGGAAAACCTTGTGGATGAACTGTCATGCTGTGGTCCGAAACAATTCACTGATTCTGATGCAATTACTAAACGAAGTTTGCTCTCCGTTGTGAATAGTGTTTATGATCGGATTGGATTTGTTTGCCCTGCATTATTATTGCCTAAATTGCTTTTGCAAGAGGCATGGAAAAGCAAAATTGATTGGGATGAGATATTACTGATTGATATACGGAAAAGATATAGAAAATGGATTAAAACTTTGCATTTAGTAGAACAGTGTAGCATTCCAAGAAGAATAACTATGGGAAAATATGCACTAAATAGTTTACACGAATTTACGGATGCATCTAAGGAAACTTATGCGTGTTGTGCATTTTTGCGGTCAGAAGATGAGACTGGCATTTCTGTGAAATTGATCTCTGCTAAATCAAGAGTAGCTCCAATGCAAAGGGTATCCATTCCCCGTCTAGAATTACTAACGATTGGCTTCCACAATACAGTCAGCTTTACAGTTACTTCTACAAACTATTTTCTGGACTGATTCTGCGGTTGTGCTGAGTTGGATCACGAAGAGGGAGCCCTGTAATACCTTTGTTGGCAATCGTGTGAAAGAAATTTGGACTCTCACAGATATCAACAACTGGAGATTCGTACCAGGGAAAATGAACCTAGCAGATTTACTTTCTCGCTCCTGTAACTTTGAGGAACTATTACACAGTAGATGGTGGGAGGGACCAGCAGGGTTACGTCAACCAGAAACCTCTTGGCCTAATGCAAATATTACGATTCCTGAAGAAGCATTGATGGAGAGAAAGAAGTATGTTACAGCAAGTACTTCCATTGAATTTCAGAATGAAGATTTTAGCCGAAGATTGTTGTATTTCTCAAGTTATCCTAAGATTATACGAACGATTGCTTGGGTACTCCGATTCTGTCACAATGCTAAGGAGAAACTTCCAAACATCACTTCAGATTTAACCGGTCAATAAGTAGAAAATGCCGAAGCAGTGGCGTTACGATTAGTTCACTCAGAATGGTCGCCTGAAAAGAAAGAAAAATATGCCAAAAGCATACAGTTCTATGATGATGGCGGTTTACTAAAGGTAAAGACAAGGCTGATTCTCAGTGATGATCCAGGAGACTTTTTACGTCCAATTGTTTTGCCTGATCATCCTATAGTAAGGCGACTGATTGAACACCATCATAACTTATTCCTCTTTGTAAGATAAAAACTCGAGGAGTATCGAATATTACATCCACATATGGGACGATATTTCTTGAAAAACTGTTTCATTTTTTGATGAAAATATTAGTCTTTTTTAAAATATTTTTAAACAAATGAGGTCTAGTTTGAAAGAGAAATGTCTGTAGTCTTAGATTGTAAAAAGGTCAAAATTCTACGATCATTTTTTGGCGAGTTATCGTAATCTGAAGATGAAAAAGTCAATATTTTCCCATAAAACATATAATTTTAAAAAAACTAAAAGTCCGACGAAGATGAGACATGTCTTACTTTGGTCCCCCCATTTTTCTGCATCCATTGGTATCGCTCTCGACCCCATACCCCCAGCGGTTTCGGATGAGATAGCGTGACAAGCTTTTGACAGCGGCGGCAGCGGGAGTTACTTTTTTTTTAGAATAGAGAGATGTACACTGTACACAGAAAAAAAAACATATAAGAGAGTGTGTGTGCATGCATACAGAATATGAAAAATGAAAATATGTGCCTAAACACATGATTATAAATTTATAAATACCGTATTTTTCGGAAAATAAGATACACCTCAAATTTATGGGAGGATTTTTAGAAAAGAATATTTTATATTTTGTTAGATATTTTGTATTTTGTTTGTTTATAAGATATTTTCAATTTATTACTTAATAAACATGAAATATATATATATAATAAATATAATGAATAATATATATAATACATACAGGATGTCATGACTAAAAGTATCCAAAAGTTATGGCTTATTTTTACAGAACTACCCATTAGAATTTTTAAAAAATTATTTAAATAGAGAGAACATCTCACAAAGTTTTAATATCAATAGATTTCGATGTGTGCACTTTTTGTAGCACGACAAACGTCTAAACGGTAATCCAGTTCTCTCCAAGTGTTTCATAACATATCGAGAGTTATTAGTGTATAAAAAATTTTTTTTTGTACAAACAAAAAATTGAAACTGTGGATGAGTTGAAGAAGCGTATCATTCAAGTAATTCGTCTAATAACTTGGAGAGTCTAATGACTTGGAATCTAATAACTTGGAGAGAACTGCATTACTGTTTCGACGTTTGTAGTGCTACAAAAAAAATACACACATCGAAATCTATTGATATTAAAACTTGGTGAGATGTTCTTTCTATTTAAATAACTTTTAATTTCTAATGGGTAGTTCAGTAAGAATAAACCATAACTTTTGGATACTTTTAGCCCGGACACCCTGTATATATAATATACGAGTATATAATAAAATATTCATTTTACTTTAATGTTACCTTCGTACGATAAGACGTACCCCAATTTTAGATCGATTTCTCATGTAAAAAGGTGCGTCTTAAGGTCCGAAAAATAAGGTAAATTAATATTGTCCATAAATTTAAAAGTACGTCGGTGTAAACACAAAATTATAGGTCATCTAGAAATGAATACTTAATAAAACACCATTGTTCATTATAAGCCGAAATAAAAAGCTATGTTCAAGTACAGGTACTGTATTTATTTGAAGATATTCCCCGGTATGTGTATGAAAAAATGACTTGTTTCAGACATATACTGAAGGAGGAATACACGACAGTAGGAAATGAGTTATCAGTCATTGCTTTTCCCGCGTGTTATTCATTACCACAATTCCCTTCATACAACGTATCATCATCCATTGCTCCCCATGCTCGATTTTAATGCGCAACCTGATTTTTTGCAGCATTATTTCCTAACAAGAACTTCGAATTCATGTAAATGTGGCTAATGACAAATATTATTAGTCCTCCTATTGAGTCTAAGGGCCTGTTCACATAGGAGTCCGTTGCGTTGCGTTAAGGAAAATATGACGAGACGAAAATTAACCAATCATATGCCTCCAAACGATTAGCAATGAAATTTTTAACGCCTATGATTGGTTTATTTTCGTCTCAACGTCATCTTTTCCTTAACGCAACGCAACGGACTCCTATGTGAACAGGCCCTTACTCATGCGCATTTTCTTGAAAATGCATTCAAAGTTTTAGAAAAATGTTGCCACCACATAACTATTATTCAATTCCCCAAACACTCACGCACGGCGTCTTTTTTTTCTCTTTACTATTTTACGCCACCTAAAGCCATGATAGACAGAATATAAGCTACTACAAGTAGCATTAGATAATTATTTACTGTGATAATCTGTCGGCGACTAATTTTCCACAAAATGCATGCATAATACCTATTGAAACCTCGGAAATTCAATTTTCAAGATCAAGAATAAATGCGGATTATTTTTCAACAAACAATTTGAAACTGAAACCATTATTCCACAGATCTGTGAACGCAGTAAATACTACACTTCCGCACTTTAGAGGAAAAAAAATTCCATTCTTCAGTTCTAATCGGGATTAACTTTGAAATATATTTATTGTGTCTGAAAGAATCGCGAGTGGAACAGAGGTAACTGATTTCAGTCATTACTAGCGCAGTAAATCCCTTAACTAATTCTGATTGTATTAAAACGGCCTTTTATTGCCGTTGTAAAAAAAAAGACGCTCTCATACAAATTAATTTTAAATCGTGGAACGGAATACTTTGTGTTTCTCTTCCTTCAGTATATACTTCCGTTGACGTTCGGAAAAAGAATAATTGCATCCACTTACACAGTATTACCATCTTATTCCTGAAACTTACCCGAGCTATTATTTGTTTATCTATCTCAGCAGCTTCAGTTATATTCTTTGAGTAGCTTAGATTATAAATTTTTTCACGAGCACACAATCTTGAAGGCTAAATTGGAAAAGTTTCAATCAGAGCGCTGGGAAGAGGAACAATAGAAAATCTTCCTATCGTTCCTACTACAGTTTGAATTTTTTTTTCCTTTTCAGGTATTATTAGTTCTATATAATCTTTGCCGAAACTAAAAATACAGTTTTAATATCAGGGCTTGGTTCACGTGTGACCTATTCAAGCTTGCTTTTATACGGTCTTTAACTCTTGGCCTTAGTCAGTTTAAAAAGTATTCTAACAACGCCTTTGGGAAGAATTTATCAGAAAATCCCTATTTATATAAAGCAAATGAAGATGATTAACTTTGAATAAAAGTTAATAAAAATAATTCGTAATGCACAAATGTGTGATATCGATATGCATCTAATAGAGCATATCGCTCACTCCTTTCAACGACGTCATAATATGACGAATACGGTCACATGAAATGTACACTCCTGATGTACGGATATTTCTATTAGACTCTGCCGAGAAAATGTTACACTTTTTCGACATTGATTATTCAACTTTTTACGGCAAGAGTTTCAATATATATATATATATATATATATATATATATATATATATATATATATATATATATATATATATATATATAATAAATAGTTGAAAGAGAAAACCAGTATGAGCACTAAAGCTACTTGCAGCCAGGAACTAAAAACATGAAAAGATAAGTATGAAAGAGGTTTTAGACAGCATCTCTTCGTCAGCGGTGTCAATACTGTCTAAAAACCAATGGATTGTTTCCGATGAGTATGATCTATACAATAAACACACTCAGACACCGTACAATCCATAAAAAACTGTAGAATTGAATAAAGAATTACTTAACCATAGAACACCAAGCCTGGCGCTAGACAGAGTGGAAGTTAAGAATAAGTAACCGCAAGATGACTGACGTCACAAAACTTGCAACCATGGAGATTATGGAAACACATAAACTGATCTACTATGGATACTGTGTTTTAGGACAATTAAACCTTTATTAATTTAGTTTTTTATTATTTTTACTGAGAGTAATTTTCTATCTTATTTTTATTTTTACTTAAGATTTTAATTTTATTTTTTAATTTTTTATTTTTAGTAGTTATTTTTTCTAATTTTTCTTATTATTATGACTTACTTATTAATTGCAACAGAACAAACTATTCCTTAAAACTAGAACAACCAATTATGTGTTTGGATAGACATTCGGGGTAATAATTACGTGTTAGCACAGCTATCAAGTCTAAAATATGCTTATTCCTATTGTCTTTAGAACATAGCCTATTTATACGAACTAACTGATTTACAATAATGTTATTAAACACAGATTTATGTAAACAGGTTAGGTAATTTCGAAATTTAACAATATTAAAATTATAGTCAGATCTTTTGTCATATAAGTCAAAAGTAAATTTGCTATGAGAATTTTATTTAATGTTAATATCTAAAAAATTTACATTAATATTATCTTGACTACTTTTAATTAGTTCCAGATTAGGAGGGTAAAAATTTAAGTCTATATGGTTATTACTTTTATTAATTACTATTATATCATCTATATACCTAAATATATTGTAATTGCAATTATCTATATTATTAATTTCAAAATAATGTAAGTATAAATTAGCTAGCAAACTTGAAGCATTTCCACCTTGTATATATATATATATATATATATATATATATATATATATATATATATATATATATATATATATATATATATATTATACATATATATATATATATATATATATATATATTTATTTATTTATATATATAACTCTTTTTTCTATTACTTAAACTGTCCAGTACCTATATAATTAAATACCCAATAAGGGTGGGTGGGACTGGGGTCGCAGTCATTATCAAGAAAGGTCACATGAAATGAGCTTCTGATGTACGGACATTTCTATTAGACTCTGCTGAGAAAATGTTACACTTTTTCGACATTGGTTATTCAACTTTTATGGCAAAAGTTTCAATATACATATATATATATATATATATATATATATATATATATATATATATATATATATATATATATATATATATATATATATATATTATACATACATACATATATATATTATACATATATATATATATATATATATATATATATATATATATTTATATATTTATATATATAACTCTTTTTTCTATTACTTAAACTGTCCAGTACCTATATAATTAAATACCCAATAAGGGTGGGTTTGATTGGGGTCGGAGTCTTTATCAAGAAATCACATGAAATGAGCTCCTGATGTACGGACTCTGCTGAGAAAATGTTATACTTTTTCTGGCATTGGTTGTTCAACTTCTACGGCAAGAGTTTCAATATATATTTATACATGTTTCTATCTCTCTCTCTCTCTCTCTCTATATATATATATATATATATATATATATATATACAGATAGATATAGAGATAGAGAGAGAGAGAGACAGATTATCTCAAAAAACGTCATTCTTCAGGAGCGTGATTTTAAAGTTTAAAAGTAGAATCAGATGTATTTTAAATCAATATTAATTCCGCTCTCTAGCAGCTAAATATTAAGCGGGGAAAGAGAGTTAGTTTTTGTCAAGAAAGGTCACATGAAATGAGCTCCTGATGTACGGACATTTCTATTAGACTCTATTTCTATTACACATTTTCTGGCATTGGTTGTTCAACTTCTACGGCAAGAGTTTCAATATATATTTATACATGTTTCTCTCTCTCTATATATATATATATATATATATATATATATATATATATATATATATATATATATATATATATATATATGTATGTATGTATGTATATATATATATATATATATATATTTATATTTATATTTATATTTATATATATATATATATATATATATATATATATATATATATATATATATATATATATATATACAGATAGATAGAGAGAGAGAGAGAGAGAGATTATCTCAAAAAACGTCATTCTTCAGGAGAGTGATTTTAAAGTTTAAAAGTGGAATGAGATGTATTACAAATCAATATTAATTCCGCTCTCTAGTAGCAGCTAAATATTAAGCGGGGAAAGAGAGTTAGATTTTGTCAAGAAAGGTCACAAGAAATGAGCTCCTGATGTACGGACATTTCTATTAGACTCTGCTGAGAAAATGTTACACATTTTCTGGCATTGGTTGTTCAACTTCTACGGCAAGAGTTTCAATATATATTTATACATGTTTCTCTCTCTCTCTCTCTCTCTATATATATATATATATATATATATATATGATTATTTAAATATACATACATATATATATATATATATATATATATATATATATATATACAGATAGATAGATAGAGAGAGAGAGAGATTATCTCAAAAAACGTCATTCTTCAGGAGAGTGATTTTAAAGTTTAAAAGTAGAATGAGATGTATTACAAATCAATATTAATTCCGCTCTCTAGCAGCTAAATATTAAGCGGGGAAATAGAGTTAGATTTTGTCAAGAAAGGTCACAAGAAATGAGCTCCTGATGTACGGACATTTCTATTAGACTCTGCTGAGAAAATGTTACACTTTTTCTGACATTGGTTGTTCAACTTCTACGGCAAGAGTTTCAATATATATTTATACATGTTTCTCCCTCTCTCTCTCTCTCTCTCTCTCTCTCTCTATATATATATATATATATATATATATATATATATATATATATATATATATATATATATATATATATATATATATATATATATATATATATATATATATATATATATATATATATATATATATATATATACATATAGATAGATAGATAGATAGACAGAGAGATAAGGAGAGAGAGAGAGATTATCTCAAAAAACGTGATTCTTCGGGAGAGTGAATTTAAAGTTTAAAAGTAGAACCAAATGTATTAAAAATCTATATTAATTCCGCTCTCTAGCAACTAAATATTAAGCGGGGAAATGTGACGATCTTGCAGTGATATACTACTCATTTTAGGGCATTCTGAAAACAGATATAACTACAAATCACCGAATTTTGAGATATGACGTTGTTGAAAGGAGAGATATGATTTAGGAATAGAAAATCTAGACTCCTCATGGTTTTTCTGACTTAAGAATCAGAGGGAGCAGGAACTATCGCCCTTTTCCTGCAATGCCGTGCAAAACAAAACTAGTTCAGTTTTGCTCAGGCGAAACTGGCTCAGTTTTGTTTGTTCAGGCGAAACCTAGGTCCAAGGCTACCTGTACGCTGGAGATGTATATTTTTGCCTTTAGTTCCGCCTCTTTGGCATGCTTTAGGCAATTTGTCCTCTTCTTGGGCTGTAAATTTTGCATCGCAGTTTTCGGAGGACGATGGTTCTTTCCGCAGTGGGCTGGTGTACTTTATCAGTTGTCACTAAACATTTACAGCATTAAGAATTATTTTCCTAGCGTGATCACTGGTTATGCCTTGCTAATAAGTCCATTGCCAAAAAAAAAATATCGCAACCGGGCAAGAAGAGTGACACAAGTCAAACAATGGCAATTTAGAGGTTATGTCATTGAAAAATATGTATGAAGTGTCCCATCATGCACGAAAAGCGACACATCTCTATCTCGCAATTTGTCCACCTGAGAGCAGTTATGTTGTCTTATTGTAATGCTATTTCAATCGTTATAGTATTCCTTAAGTTAATTTTTCTCAAATGCTGCATTTTTGAGTTGTGTCACTTTTCTTGCCGGGGTGCGATATGTCCAAGGCTACTTGCGCGCTGGAGATGTTTTTTTTTTTTTTTGCTACTAGATCAGTTAATGGGATTCTTTGGGATATTTTCAAAATTATACCTTTCTGGTTTACCATGGGTTTTTTTTAATTAGTTGAAATTATGTAAAATTTGAGAAAAGAGAGTTTGAGATCTCCTCATAGTTAGCAATTTGTCGAGATTAACTGGAATTTTTGCCGAACGTGAGAATCTCCCCTTGGATTTCAAATATGATAACATAACTGACGTAAGAAGTTACTGAATACTTTTAAAAACATTGCCGATCTTATAAATACAAATAAAATCGCCGAACACAAGTAACTGATGAAAAGAGAGACTTGTTTATCAAAGTAAAATTATCTTCAGTTTGAATTTTGGATGGGTTAAAACAACCTTATTTAAATCAACAGCATCTGGAATAGACATTTATTAACGCCTCCAAAATTCGCCCACCAAACTTTTGACCACGGAAATGACAGATCCCTTCGATTTCATCCTCCTCCCCCCTCAAACTAAACATAATAGCTTTTGGATAACTGTAAGTTTAAACCTAGAAAAAGACAACAAACGTGAGATGCCAAAGAGTCTGCCTCTCCGAGGCAATCAATTTTATGGTTCACAGACAACATTGCCAGTCCCATAGGCGAGTTGATGAGACAACCGCCTCAGGCGTCGGATCGAAATAAGCGCCAATACAAATTTTGCACGGTATCTAAAACAATAAATTATAGACTTGCAATTTGCTGCAACGAATGCTCTAAGAATGTTTAAAAAATTATTTTTATTCTATAACAACTTATATTCAAATTTAACTTTTTCTGCACTTTAAGTTCCGTAGTTTTTAATTTTTTTTAAATAAATAAAACTTTCCATTTTATGTCACATATATTTTCCCCAAAATTCCCGTTGTTCAATTAAGACTATTGGTGATACATTCATTACATCGTCTCGCCAAAATTTTTAAAAGGCGCGTCTTTAAAACTTGCCTCAGCGCCATAATTGATCGTTCCGGCCCTTGCCGACAATGATCCATACTACGTTTGCAGGATTCTAAGTTCGCTTGTACTTTTTGTGTATTGGAGACACTTCACTACACCAATAATAGTGACTTGGGGAATGCAGAGTAATCGAAAGCAATGAAAAGACGCCTTTTCATGGGGAAGAACCGGGGCTTTACATCCATACGACACTTGTGCAGGTGCAAACTAATAAAAAATATTAAGAGCATAGTAGAAAGGAAAAGTCAGTAGGACGGTGCTACAACAAAATGAAAAATCGACTCTTTATCTTTATAGCAATACTATAGATGTGGCACTGCCGAACCACTGTATAACGGTATCACAAAAACAAAAGAGAAATCAACCCTTTTTTCAGCTGTACTCTTAAGTATGTCACTGTCAAACCGTAATTTCCTAATGTTATATATTACTAGTTTTATGTGAAAAGAAATGCACCGTTCAGTAAAAAGAACGCAATATGCGTCGGTGAATTACAAACGGGGAAGGGGGACTGAGTTTAAAATAAGTATGTGTCTTAACTTAAAATGTTGCCGCCCAAGTGGTTAGCGTTCTAAGCTGCAGCGCAGTGGGCTTGGGTTCAAATCCCGAAAACGGCTTGGTCGTTCCCTTCATGGGAACAATGCTGACTCACTTAAATGGTGCTCCCATACTAAAGTAGCCAGTAAATTGCAGTGAATAATAAAAGGCGAATGTCTCACGACAAAGTGCCTCCGCATTATACACAAAAAAAAGGATGTCCTTACAAAGCTTTGTAGTTTTATTTACGGATTATTATTGTAGAAGGTACATCAAGAATATTATGCAGGAACTTATGAATATACACTTCCCCCTACAAGGGGAAGGTGGATAGCCCCTCAGATTAAAAAAAAAAAAGACACGTAAACGAATTGCAAAAAGAAAAACTTCGGGACCCGGCTGGGCTGGATTGCCGTCGGGATGATTAGTTTTATTATTGAAGGGCCGTATAACCTTCGGGTGTGGACGGCGGCGATATTACTTTAAATAAATGTAAGCATGAAAGAAGAGACAGAATTCCAATTACGGAGGAATAACAAATGAAAAGTCTATTCTTGCTCTAGATTTCGTGGAACAATTTATCAAATTCAAGAGAAACATTTTACTTCGAAACTTACATGATCTCTCCGTACTCCGTTCTGGACAAATGACCTTCTATGTTCTATTAAAAAAGGCGAGTTTGAGCTCGGATATCAAGGTCCAAGCTTGTCCGGGACGAGTCTTTTGCTCTTTGGGAATTTAAAAGCTTTTCATATCAATATCAATAAAGTTCTTTAACATTTGATTCTTTTTTCTTTAACCAAAAGACTAAGGGATTTTTCTAGGTCTGTTGCATTTTATTTAGGTCAGCTTTAGTCTAAAATGTTATATGACAAAGCAAATACAAAATAAGCCACTGCGATAAACATGCCTTATCTTCAATTTAAATATCCTATGATCAAGGTTGCCATTCCCGAAGTATAAATATAGTGTCCTGAATGGTCAACGGTTTCAACATTCATGCTATAGGTATGAAACAATCAGATTAGAACCGGAACGTAACGTTAAACCAAATTTCGAGTTCTAAAAAATTCTTGTCCTCACAGATATGAAGGAAAACAGCGCAGAACCAGAATGTATAAAGGGAACATTCAAATTCAAAATCAAAACATGAACAAGTCGAATTCAAAAATTCCAAGTGCAAGAAAGATCAAGTCACAGATTTGTACATTCAGACTCGCATAACGGAAACAAACCAGTATGGAACCAGTACTTAAAGCGGGGAATTCTTAACAACGCAGGAAAGAAATAAAAACAGATCGGAATCAAAAATTCAAGACTAAGAAAGATATGCTCAATTCACGTCCATAAATATGAAGAAAACCAGTTACAACACAACGTAAAAGGCTATGCATTCATGAATTTAAAAAATGAAAAAGAATTACCGTTTTTAATTTCTCTCAGCAACATAACATAAATTTTACCCATACACAGACAAACTTATTATATATATATATATATATATATATATATATATATATATATATATATATATATATATATATATTAATATTATTTTTTGTAGTAGTTATAAGCAGCCCTCTCCCCCTCCCCCTCAACTTAAAGTGCTTACATTTTTTTTAATGTCCGGTATTTTAAGAGAAAACAATAACTCATTGCCTTGAATTATAATCACGGTTTTTGCTAATACGGGCCATAACAGCTAATATTTTCATATGGGGGCATTGGTAATAATTGATCGATAGCAATTGATCGATAGCAAACTGTAATACTACTTTTCAAGCAATCAAATTAATTCTACGTATTTTCAATCTGTACAGTGGTTTGTCCTGATTACGTAATTATTTTTTTTTCAATTACCACTGTCGCTGAGGAACGTACTTCAGACGAGAAGAATTAGAGGATACGAAGTTACCCTTCTCAACCCTCCACGTGAATATTAATTTACTACATATGTTTTTCGTTTTGCCAAAATAATCTTCATCGCTGCAGTTCTTGCTGTAGCTAATGCATGAAGAAAACGCACTTCATATTAGTTTTGGTCGCTCCATAGTACCAATGGAAATATAGATTATAATTATATTTTTAACAAGCTCATCAACTTTTAAACTATTCTTAAAAGGCTATTACGATTTATTTTTGCATGCCGTCTTTTGTAGATGACACTGGACTCAAATAAAATGTAGAATTCATTACTGAAACTGTGATTTATGTGACAATGATATCCTTAATATTTTTTCCATTTTTAAAGAGAAATTAATGAGTTTTCTACTACTATTTTACACTTGAGAAGTTAACTATTCCCTCATTCTTCTCCAATTTGCATAAGCTATTTGCACGCCTTTTGAGTATTCGGCTCTTCTCATTATTGTTTACTAAGGTTCAATATAGGCTGTCCGGGCTAAAGGCATCCAAAAGTCATGACTTATGTTTACGTGACTACCCATTATAATTTTAAAAAAATTTACTTAAATAGAAAGAACAAAATCTCACCGAGTTTTAATATAAATCATAGATTTCGATCATAGCATCATAGATTTCGATGTGTGCACCTTTTGTAGCACGAAAAACGTCTAAATGGTAATCCAGTTCTCTCCAAGTGTTTCGTAGCATATCAGGAGTTATTATACGAATTGCTTGAATGATATGCTTCTTCAACTCATCCACAGTTTCAATTTTTTTATCCATAACGGATTTAATGAATCCCCAAGCAAAAAAAAAAAGTCTAATAACGCCTGATATGCCAAGAAACACTTGAAGAGAACTATATTGCCCTTTAGATGTTTATCGTTCTACAAAAGGTGTACACATCGAAATCTATGATAGTATGATAGAAATCTATGACTGATATTAAAACTTGGTGAGATGTTCTCTCTATTAAAAAGAAATTAATTCTAATGGGTAGTTCCGTAAAAATAAATCATGACTTTTGAATATCTTTATCCCGGACACCCTGTATTAAGAACATTCACAATAAAGTTACATTTATAAATTTAAATTGAGTCATTTTATTTGTATCTTCTCACGATACATTCACGTTTATAGATACCTTTTTAACATTTTCCCATGATACTTACCATAAATTAAGAGTTCTCAATCTTTTCACCTTTTCTGATCGATGTATTTACATGGCTTGATTCACCAAATTAAGTCAGCTTAATGTACACATTTAACAAAAATGTCTGAGAAGGTCTAAATTAAATGATTTTTAGTCTATAGAATATAATTCATCATATAGTTACGTATAATTGGAAAAGCTTTCCGTCCGCATAGCTATGCCGGCAGACTGAAAGCTCTGCAAATTTACAAATGACATCCAAAAAAATTTGAAAAAATATGCGAATTTATTTTTAAAAAAAGAAACTAATGAATCGACGCTACTGTTTAAATTTTCTGCTTACTGTAGCTGAAACAAACATCAACAATTTTACTCTCACGTAATGGATGTAAAAACTGTCGAAAAGCATACAAACTAACAAGATTGAACAAATGACTCGCCAAACTCTTAATCTGGCTGCTCTGATATGCATGACTTGCAGTGCACTCAAAGGATGGATTATCGTCTTAATCTTCACACATTTTAAGATACCTTCGGTTCATTTATTTCATTTACTCCAAGCTTACTCCAAGCTAATTATTTATTATATTTTTCATTGCATCACGTGTAAAGAATCTTAAATAAACGAATAGCTATACCACCCCGTTAATCTTTGACTAAATAAGTTGATGACTGGATAAAAAGAATTTACATCAACCTCAATCTAGCAACGGCCCATTTAACTACAAAAGTAAATTTCAAGCACGTAACATTTGAAATTTCCATTGTAAATTTTGAAACCGTATTTTATGTAAGTAAAACTGCGAATGGTATTTGGGTATTACACGATAATTTCCAGACCTCTTGTTCATACGTTTCCGATGTAGGTTTTCAGAACACAGAATTACTTTGCTATAAAGTTTGTTCCTTTTTTTTCTTTTGTCTAATGCGGAAGCACTTTGTCGCGAGACATTCGCCTTTTGTGATTCACCGAGATTTACTGGCTACTTTATTATGCAAGAACCATTTATGTAAGCAAGTATTGCTCCCTATGAGGGGGACGCCGCAGAAACGACCAGGCCTTATTCCGGATTTGAACCAAGCCCACTGCGGAGTAGCTCAGAACGCTAACCACTACATCATGTGGGCGGCTGCTATAAAGTTTAGAAAATTAAATTATAAGTTAAGAGTGGAAAGTGAGAAGATATCTCATACAATGACGCCGCTTTCTTTAAACTTCACACCCATCGAAATACTAGGACAAGAAACGTTCTCGAAATATTTCCCTTGGTCCAAGTTCCTCTGTCCCATTGCCAGATAAAGCAGTGCATCATAACTCATTCTATGGATGATATTTCCATTCCCCCTCTGTACTATGGAGGTTATTACGACTCTCCCTCTTGCGTTCGGTGATTATTTATCTGATCATGAACTTTGGTGCGGCTGTTATAGCTTTGAAACCAATATTTTCTCTCAGTGCTTGGCAATCTGGTAAAATTTAGGGTCGACGTGGTTTCAAGGGAGATTTTATAGGCTCCTATTTATGTCTACTGCTGAAAATATTTAATTTCTTTCTTGACCCGCGCTTTGCAGGACCATATTTGTGATTTTAGTTGATTAACTGCTGCTATGTATTTTTTACTTCTCGATAACATCAAAGTATCCCTCATAAGAATTTTACCAAACTTACTTGCTGAAATCGTGTCAGCCTGTTATGGTACTAGTACGGTGTAAATCGATGAGCTGTTTTCTGTGACTCGTGTTACTTTTGAACCAGATTTACGAAGGACAAAAAACTGTGTACTTCCATGACTACTGGATTCGAGAAAACTTTTGACGCATGTGCTCAACAGGACGTAAACATCCAAATTAGAAGCGATAGGTTACTTTTACTTAAATTGTAAATTGAATCTTGTATCATAACATTTTTAAAGATGGTTGTTATTTGTGTTGTTCTAACGTGGCTTTATTGGAATTCAATCAATTACATGCAGAGATCTCATCACATACAAAAAAGAGCAAACAAAATATTACATATAACAAAATACAAAAAATAGCAAAGAAAAACAACAACAGCAAATAGAAGAACACAGAGAACAGCAGTAGTAGATTAAGCAATACAAGAAGTCCAAGGAAGCAAGAAGCGAAGAGGAGGCAGACATCTCTCATCACTCCATAAGATTCTTAGCATCCCAGTTTAGTTTGAAGATATCTCCTTGTCGTTGGGCATCTCCGTTCAGTCCTGAACACCCAAAAAGGCGTTCTGAGTTCATTCTGCCGACATTACATATTGGGCAAATCGGTTGTTTTTAGTATAAAATAACAACATTTTAAAAAATTTTTAAACATTTTATGTCAAAAAAATTGAAATCCTCGGCTTTTTACATTGACATAAAAAAATTTATAATGGGGAGATGTATAATCTATATAAGTTGCTAAGCCGACTTTTTGGGCAGTCCGTGAGAGAAAACTACTGCATCAATTTACTTCATTTTGGTCTTAAACGAAAGACTGTAATCTGTAGATTTGTCAAATTTGGTTTTTGTAACAGTAAATTCTATAAATTAGCGACAATTACAATTAAAAATTGATTTCTGAGCATGCTCAGAGGCATGTTTAAATCTGTCTTTAGAAAGTCACTGTTTTTTCCCATTCTCAGTGACATGTTTTAATGATAAACACGTTTATTACGAGGAGTGTCTCTAGATCTCTCTCTCTCTGCCATTTTTATTTTTATCATAATTATGTTTGTGAAACAAAAGATTAAACCTCATGGGAATTGTTTATTTCGCGCTATTTAATTAGCGATTATTTACAATTAAAAAAAAAATTGCTTTCTGCGCATGCTCAGTGACATTTTTAAATCTGGCTTTAGATACTCACTAAGCACAAGCCCGCTTAAACACATTAATTTGTTTCTGCGCATTATTATAATTTTCAACATTTGGCAACGATGTGTTGAGTATAATTTGTGTATTAGTACATTTATTTAGTATCTAGCCGTGGCTGTAGCATAAGTATCACAAATTTTCAATTCAATTCAATTCATTAGTATCTAGCCGTCATGTTTTGACGGGTACCAACTTGTAATTAATTAATTTTGCCAGCACGAAAATCTTATGTTCCGTTGTTAAAAGCCAAAGTTCATTAATATAGGCAAACTTTACTTGGAATGTATAATCAAAAAATGTTTTGTTCAGTTCGCAAATATCAGCTACTGTTAAAGAGTGTAAAACATTTTCGTTCAAAATTAATACGTAATATGGTGATATATACATTTTAACTACCCCTCTCCTTAATGCATTTCAGATATTGTCAATATCTCTTCTAGGTATTCTTGAAAAAATATCATACAATAAGAATTAATTCAAAGCTAATTAGCGACAACTTACAATTCCAAGAGTACACAGAGTACCAAAAATAAACATCCAGTTATTTATATCCATATGCAATTCCTGTGCGCTGTTTCCCTACGCACAATAATTTTATCGTTATCAAAATTTAGTTAAGTGATCGCTACTGATCAAAAAAGCCTAGCACACAGCCTAGCTACTTTCTCTATAAGCCAACATTTTCCATAAAAATCATAGTACCCGATCCAGAAGGCGAATTACGCCCCAAGAGTAGAATCTATGAATAAAATTGCAGTACTACCTACACTCGACAATAAATCCGTAAAAACATTTAAAATGAGTCTTTTCTGCAAGTTCTTCCAATTATTTTTAAAACTTAAAAAAATTAACCCTGCAAAAACCTGCCAAAAAGTTATTTTAAAGAATATTTAAAAAGAATATTTAATTGTAGAATACTTCTAGGTTAAGTATTAAATGAAATTAACTTATTTTTATATAGGAATATTTTATATGGGAGAGGAAATAGGAAGGTTTATATCGTTATTTTGAGAAATCTCTAGAAACTCTAACTTACCTAATGATAGCTATTCTTAATAATATTATACTACTGAATAATTTCTGAATGACATATTAATATTGTGCTGTAGTATTACCTCGATAACCAAAGCTGCATGTATTAGAATCATAAATGCTCTGCATAATTTGTTTGTTTGTTAAAAAATAAGAACTCCAAACATTTAATAGGAAATGATTAAACTAGATTTTCAGGAAGTACAAGAAATTTTCGTGCAACGAAGACGATTTTTTCATACTTCTAGACAGCAATCAACTAATGGCCGAAAAACAGTTTAGATGTTAAGCATGCATGCTATCCACATGCCTCGAGTTGAAAATGCTTCTAGTTGTGGCAGTGAGAATGTAAACAAACAAGTAATACTTAATTTATTCTAATCCGAGATGACATTCAGGCCGTTATGCATTGATCATAGAAGGAGAAATGTTGAAAAGTTCTATTGGGAACATACACTAATAAACAGTTGGTGGTAAATAATAAACCATTTATTATTCTCCGAAATGTGTCAGATGTAGCAACAAGGGTGTGTCTAAAGAATGGGTATTGTGATAAAGAATTAAAATTCGGTATACCACGTATCACTTTTCTTTCAGGTACTTTTTATAAAATAGAAGCGAAAAAAATGGTAGAATGCTTCTTGATCACATTTTTCATATGATATTGCTATTTACCCTGTGTGGCTTGTCAAAATCTGCGATCGACTTTCATATTCTAGCAAACCTCCATGATCGGCTGAAAATAAACAAGTTTATCCCAGAACAGTAATAAGAAAGGGAGGATTAGGGGACTGATCCCCCTCGAACAATATTTTAGCCTAAGACAATTCAAAATAGGAAAAGGATAAATGAAAAAAAAATTATAAGTTTCTTATTATATTTGTATTCATAATTTCGTAGTAGCTTTATCATAGTAAAATTTGCTCTTAATGAATCCCAACAATTTTTAAATTAAAGATTGTAAGTCCTTTGATTTATATATATTTTTTAATTTACTATTTTTCCCAAAAGAACTGAACCAATATTTACTCTGAAAAATCTTGAAATTGATCTTGAAGTCTCCTTTTTTTAATTTCTTTATGCCACTTAAACATGATTTATTCTTGGCTGAATGTGAATTCGAAATTCAGTCTCTTTCCTAAAAATTAATCCAGAAGTAACAAAATGGATGTTATTTCGGAATATAGTTTTAAAGGTTGGGAAACGATATTATAGTTAAAATTAGCAGTATATGAATAGAAAACTAAAAAGTGAAGAGAGTGAAATCCCTAAAATATTCATAATGTTACGTTAGATGTTTTAACAACGCTCGATTGATGAATTACTATGCATCAAGTCTATATTACTGAACTGATGACCAATTACACCATCGAAAAAATTATAATCTAAGCTTATCTAAGATATTTCAATTTTCTCTATTATATATAAAATCGTATCATCTTGTGACTGACGTTTTTACAATCTGATTATTTGTAAAGAAGTTTATATTTTCTACTTACAAAGTTATTGATGAATGTTTTGTACTTCATATCGTGTGTTAGCTGAAGTTTTTTTTTTTTTTTTTTTTTTTTTTTTTTTTTTTTTTTTTTTTTTTGGGGGGGGGGGGGGGGTAAGGAAGGAATTTTTTTCATAAATTTCATAGGAGGCTTGAAAACTGCTGATAAACTGTGTTGGCATATTTCGCAGCATTTTCTTGAACTGATGCAACAGTTTTAAACAAGTTCAATGAATAATTTGAATTTTAATAAAAATAAATTTCTTATCATTTCGAAAATTTTCTTTACCCCAGTTTGTCTTTTAGTGGTTGACTAACTTCATTAATAATACATTTGACACACTGAAAGATTAAGAGCTTTCCCTCTGGTCCCTGGGGGGTTCATGGGCCTGGTTAATAATCCCCCCTTCCCCCCAGCAGCCTAAAGTTTAAATGACTTAATTAAAATTATTCTCCAATACACACTTTTTTCGTAATATTTTTTCTGTTTTAAATTCTGGGATATTTGACGTTATGATTAAAATTTTTCAAAAGACAAAATGCTCCGATTACGCTCTAATTATGGATCAAAATATGTTTTAAAAAATACTTTGCGAGAACGCAAAAATTTCATTCACTTTTTTAAAATCCTGTCAACATCGTGTAATCTTCATTTTAAATTGAAGATTGTAAATCCTTTGATTTATATATAGGAGTTAGCCATTTCTTTTACATGACCTGAAAGTTCCGAATTTTGCTATTCACATCGTATGAGAGGTTACCAAAATGAGTTGCGAATTTTCGAAATAAAAAAAAGTCCAGTCGTAGGCGGAATGTAGAAGTTAAACTGAACGCATAAAATTCTAGTCTACATACGATATCCACCGAAAAACTTTCAACGATCTAAAGTCACCAAAATCTATCGGCCATCCCTTTTATAATAAACTTTCTCGGATACCGGGGTTTGGAATTTTTGGAGCCTAATAATAGAATTTTTTTATGAAATAAATCAAATTATTCATTAATATCGAGAATAGATTTATCTTTCAACGTATCAACGCAACTTAACAGGTTTCACAATGCTTATCCTTCATCTAAAAGAATACCTGTCCTTCACTATATTTTATTGGGTAAAACGTTCTACAAGTTTTTCTAAATAACTCGTAAATAAACGATAAATGCATATTGAAAGGTCAACATATGAATAAAGTTGTGCAAAGAAGCTTTTCATTAAAAAACTAATATTTTAAAAATAACTTATGATGGCTCGAATTAGAAAAAAAAATATCTGTATAGTTCATAATAATACCGACGCACATGCTATTGAAAAAAGTAGTGTTCTAAATACTGCAAGGTTCTCAAGATTTCTTGAAACGGGCCAGTAAGTTTGTGTTTTTTTTCTTCAGTGTCTTACTGTTTTTCCAGAGATTCAATCAAATAAGCGCAGGAGAAAAAATACACATATATTTTTCAAGAATGACTACATGTTTACACATGTAAATATAAAGCAGGCGAAAAAACTTTTTCCACGCTCTATTTGACGTGAGTTTTAAAAGGGAATCTTGATTGTGTCTGATTGCGGGCAATAAATTATACAAGCTGTGAATGTATGTTAACAGTATGCTTCTGTCCACCACCAAATAATAATTAAGGACTTATAAGTATGAAGGAGGTTGCGTAATACCATGGCGTTTGTTTACAGCCTTTCAAGTAAACGACTCCGACCTGTTTCAGCCATTTGCTGAACAATGCACACATTTTTTTTTCTGGTTCATACCCCAGAGGGAAATAATTGAACTATTCAGAAATAGAATAATTAACTCAAGTGCTAATGGCGTAACAAATTATTAAATAATAATCGTCAGTGTGCAAAGAAAAAATATACCTTTCCTTGTTACTGATTGGAACTGCAGTTGTTTAACCACCCATTCGTTTCGAAAACCAAAAAGTCCAAAGAACCTCATAAGTCCTCATAAAAACTTCATATTTTGGTATATGTCTGTATGTCTTTCGTAAAACTTTCTTTGAAACTCTTCATAAAACTTATATAAAAGGACTTTTCAACATGACAGCTATCCTTACAATTATTTTGCTGAACCAATATGAAAATATAAATTTTTAATTTTTTTTTTTTAGTCTAATGTAGAGGCACTTGTCGTTGGACATTCACCTTTTGTTATTCACCGCGATTCACTGGCTATATTATTATGGGATCACCCTTTAGGTGAGTCAGCATTACTTCCTATGAGGGGGACAACACAGAAATGACAAAGCCTTACTCAGGATTTGAACCCAAGCCCACTGCGTGGCAGCTCGGAAAGCTAGCCACTACACTATGTGGGCGGCTATATGAAAATATTGGTTCAGGGAAAAAAAGGAAAATGAGAAAATTAAATAAAATTAAAACATGAGTGTCCTCGATTATTGAGGCTTTTTAACGTTCTTCTGAGAGCAGAGTAATATAGGCCCTTGTGGGCACCTGACGTATTGATTTTTTTTTTCAAATTTTTAGCATGTTCTTCAATTAATAAAAAACTCTTATGATTCAGTCAGAAATTATTGCCTACTTGTCAAAGCTGGAAAAGTCGACTTTAGGCGACATTTTTCGGAGTTGATGATCATTATTTAGTCCCTTATCAATCTTGCAAGATACTGCTGGACTTATACAGTCAAGAAACGAGAATTAATATCCAAACGGGGAAAGTCCCCTCTGGGGTGAACTTTATCTTCCATGGGGTTAATGAAAAAATTGAAGCTGGAATAACCTTTTTTCTTCCAAAATTCTGGGCAAGAGAAATGAACATGCTGCCACTCCATGATAAACCTCTGCATTTAACGTTATATATGTAGTTACATACGGGCATACACACATGTGTGCGTGCGCATGTATAGCCACAGAGATATAGCTTGTGATACCTCTTCAAAAAAGAATAAGTCTTTGTATCATCAATTCTTATATGCTTTACAGTATTAAGTCAGATGGCTAATGATGAAATAATTAATTAATATATATATATATATATATATATATGTGTGTGTGTGTGTGTGTGTGTGTGTGTGTGTTTGTTAGTTAATTAAATAATTAGGTACTTGTACGTGTGTGTGTCGTTAAATAATTAGGTATTCAGAGAATGGGGTTGTGGTGTACTGATACAGAAACGTGTCCAACAGGCGTGGTATCCGAGTGGTCTAAAATAGCAGACCAGAAGTAACGAAAAACTTAATACTTATTTACACAAAACGTAACAAGTAAGAGGTTGGTTCGAGCAGGTTACACCACCACCAGACTGGTGCAAAAGATTTTAATAGTGGCAAACTCAGTCTTTCGGGGAGCAAAAATCTGCACAGTCGCTCTGGCCCAGATGTTACAGGGAATCTCAGATGTTACAGGGATGTTACAGGGAAATTAATGTATTAATATAATTGTGTAAAAAACATATGAAATATAGTACACTCAGTATGGCACTTCATATCATTTGCTGTATCGTATCGTCATATTTTAACATCCTGTATAGAAATTTCTTCCAGAGCTTTGAACACATTAAAGACAAAAATCTATAACATCTGATGACACAGATACAAGACCACGTACATATTCCTTTATGTATTTAAAAAAACCGATAAGCAAAAGTTGTAATTTTTTTCCTGGTGTTTAAATGTAGGATATGTCAATGTTTTAACAATAAAATTAATAAAATATAATTAAAAAACGAAAGACATTTTTTTAATACGACTCATTTAAAGAAATTAATCACAAGGAAATGAATTAAGATAATCATACTGCATAGCCACTAATCTGAGGATAATTTTTGTAAACCTAGTCTCGACATGTTTTCATTGCTTTAATAAATAAGATTTATTTTATCTCAGCGAATATATTTAGTTATGAGATGAATTTTAAAAAGTCAAAATATTTTGTATTTTCTTTTACATTTTCTTTTTTACGCTTTATATAAATAAAACATTTAGAAAAAAGGATACATTTTATCTATTTCGACAAAGATATAAGTATCCCATTGCTTAAAAAAGCAATTGTAGAAACAACAATAATTTCTATAATTAAATTTTAAAAAATCTGAACACATAAGTTAAAACAGCGTCAGCTTTTAATGAAATCTTAAAAAAAATCACATCTCAGGGGAAATATTCAAGGATTCAACAGGCTTTTTTTCTTTGAATATTGTTGCTAAATTTAGTTTTAATAAAATACGCTACTAGAAAAGAGTGCGTCTAGAGGAATCATACTCAACCTTTTTTTCTTCTCGGACCACATGCTTATGTTTGCCACGTTGCGCGGGCCGCAACATAGTACACTGTACCTCATATTATGATAATCTAAAATAATAAAACTAAACACTTAAAAGTATTCGAACGTTTATTTAAAAATTATTGTGATTTTTTTTATGTTGAGACAAACTATTGACTATTTTAGACAAATCAGGTTTACACTTTCTCTCAATACGTCATAAAGGTAAGAATCTTTACACCTATTTCTATATAAATTCTTCGCATATGTCATTTAGAAATTGGATTATTTACAAAGATACGTTGGTGGTAACAACATGAGCAGCATGTGACACTTTTTGTACGGTTTTGTATGTTTCAGGCACTCATTTTCAAAATTGTGATTACAAATGCACCTGTCTGATAATGAATGTGAGTGTTTCGGGCCGCACATACGAGCTTGGTGAGCCGCAGTTTGAGTACTCCTGGTCTAGAGAATAGCTCTCTATTTTCTACTACTTGAGCAACTCCATATAGGAACTCACATTCATCTTCAGTAGTTCTACAAGAGGTTTACATTTAACAGATTAAAACTCCACTCATAGTTTCATAGCTAATACGTAGTTCAGTCAGTCATTGAGTTATTTTGAAATGTTATCAGACTCATCAGATCTAATGAAGCTATCTCGGCCCAGAATGTATTTCTATGCAGTCTTAACAGTTAGAAACAAGTGACGGCCTCTGTTTCTTGAAGTTTCGTACCTATTGAAATAAAGGAAGGCTTTGTTTATCTCTGAGTTGCGTTGTATGTGATCACGGAAAAGGAAACCAGGCTAATTAACACCTTATTCTCCCCCCATTACTCAATAAATCTAGGATCGGTATCATTGAACTTACTTAGAAGCCTCGTTTTTACAGGTGCAGAGATAAAAACAAAAGGGAAACGGATAACACTATTTTAATAATAAGCTAGGTACTTTAATCAAGCTAAGTGAATGAACAAGGTAGATAATCGTGCTACCTTTTTCTCAAAAAGTGATGCTTTTCAATTTAGTGCAGGAAAATTAATTAATATATTGAATACTTGTAAAACATTGTTTATTACTTACTCAAAACCAAACATGCGTGACTGTTCGAACTGAATCAAAAGTAATCTTGAATAAAGTATTAAAAGAAGAAAGATGGAATGTTTGTGTGTGTGACCATAATATTTTTATTTCACATAGAAGGTAGAATGAAGGAGAAGTCATTGTATCATCTATTTCCGTTGTTAAAATATTCGTATTAAACTACATTGAATTTAGAATGTAATTTAACATTTTCTCTGACAGCTCTCAATGCAAAATGGTGTAAGACCAAGAGTAAGTTCTTATGTAATACTGTATCAAAGGTTGCTCAGAGTATCCTGTGGGAATATTGCTGTAAATACCTTACTTTTTGCGATACATAACATGTTTTAATTAACACTTGTTAAATGAGACATGTTTTACAAAGCATAGCTTAATACTGTAAAAAATTTCCCTTTAAAAAAATTCCTGTTCTTTCTCCTAGATAAAATTCGTCCTTAATCGTGTAATCCTTGTTTATACATTCTGATATAATGCTCCAAAAAACCACAGACGTGCATTTTCTCATAATGCAGGTGACAAACTACGCTGAAAACATTCACAAGAGAACTTACTGTATAGAATCACTTTATATGGCGCATATCCCTATAATAACCCTATTTCTGCACAGCACTCATTTAAGACGAGAAATCAAAACCATCATCCTCGGACATGCACTATCGATAAATATTCTAGCGTCTGTGCTACCGTGCCATGTCATTGATACATTCACCCCGGAAGAAAGAGGCAATTATTATAATTTGCTCCTGTTGTTTTGAAATATTTTTTCGGATTATCCGAAGTACACGATATTTCGGATATTATCGCGATTCTATAGAAAACACTCTAGAAGGATTCGTCAATAAAACATTTCGTTTGCTAGTGATTCTATAAGAAGATTAATGCTTTCGACTTTGCAAAAATTTCTTAAATAATAGCAGATTTGAAATAAATAAAGTGTATGTCATTGAATATCAACCTTTTGACATGTCATATATGCACCCAAGGTGTCTTTCCCTTATTTTTTTTAATATAAATAGATATTTACAGACTATTTCAAAATTTGTCTTCTCCAGGGGCTCTTGAAGACTTTCGCCCGTACACACAGGGATTTCCGCGGGTTATATCTTGTACTCTGCCTCATAATATCCATGCCCTAGAAAGGATTCAAACTGGTGACCTCTCGCGGGTAACTTTCCGATGCTAGCGTCTGTACAACCCGGGAGACGTCTAAAAGATGGCCAAAACTTACTTGTTTCAAACTCTAAAAAGGAAGTTAAATGACTGATATCTAACAAACAACTTTTACCTACAATTGTTTGAGGCCTTAAAGTAACAAAGATCCAATTTTGAAATTGCAAAGGGTTTTGAAATATTCATTTATCTAATATGTAGTCTGGGGCTGCCCACGTTGTATAGTGGTTAGCGTCGTAGACTGTCACACAGGGGGCTCGGGTTCAAATCCCGAATAAGGCTTGGTCGTTTCCGTGTCGCCTCCTCATAGGGAGCAATGCTGGCTCACCTAAATAGTGCTCCCATAATAAACTAGACAGCAAACTAGCAATGAATAACAAAAGGCTAATGTCTCCTGACAACGGGATATATATATTATATATATATATATAGTATACAAATGTAAATTACTTAAAAGGAAACAAAGAATGAGTAAATAAATTTTAGGCGCTAAGCTGCACACAAAAATATTTACGATATAATAGATATTTAAAATTAAGAAAACTAATAGGGACAGATGCGACCATTTAATACTCCAAAAACTTAAAATAAGATATATATTTATCGTGACTCTAGCTTGGTGTGGAGTTAAGTATTTTAGTATCTTAATATTTTTATAGAGTATTTGTTAACGTGTATTTTTTAGTATTTTAGTATTATTGTATCTTAGAATTTTGTTTTTCTGTTTTTATATATTAGTATTAAAAGATATAAACACTATTCATCATGTAATTAAGTTTTAGATTACTCTATATTAAATTTCCATGGTTTAACAGGCCATTTTCATTTTTAAAAAATTTTCTTCAAATAATTTTTTAACTGTCTTGGTGTTATAGCCGACCTCCGGGAGTGTTGCCATGGCGCAAAACATGTCAAACCGGGGTTGAGGGGTTACACCCCCCCCCCCCAGTCATCAACTATATGACCTCCACTTTCTTTCTGCTTAAATAAATAAATGTATATCTTATTTTAAGTTTTTGGAGTATTAAATGGACGCATCTGTCCCTATTAGTTTTCTTAATTTTAAATATCTATTATACACTGCTGGCCACTGTAAATGCAACACCCTGAAGGAAACATGCAAATAACATGAAATTTACAACATGCATTAGCGGAGGTGAGATATGCAAATGATTAGAATTTCAGCGCAGACGCACATCACGCACATCAATTATGCGTCGTCGAAAACAGCGATCATCTTTTGATCAAGTATCCGAGTTCGACAGAGGAAGGATAGTGGCCTACCGAGATTGTGGATTATCTTTCAGGGAAATCGGTAGTCGTGCTGGACGAAACCAAACAACTGTAATGCGGATATGTGATCGTTGGATGCAGGAGGGTACGACGGACCGGCGTGTTCGATCGCATCCACCTCAGCGCACCACTTCACGTGATGACAGGCAAATTGTGCGCATGGCAGTGACGGATCGCTCAGTCACATCACGAACCATAGCACAGCACATGCAGTCTGTAACGCATCATTCAGTGTCTGCGCGTACCATTCGACGCCGTTTACAGCAGAGTGGTCTGTCCGCAAGACGTCCATTGCTTTGTCTACCCTTGACGCAGAACCACAGACGTCTCCGTCGCCAATGGTGCGATGATAGAAGGATGTGGACGGCAGAATGGAATGAAATTGTCTTTACTGACGAGTCACGCTTCTGTCTGCAACACCACGATGGTCGCATTCGAGTCTGGAGACACCGTGAAGAGAGGATGCTGAACAGCTGCGTTATGCACCGCCACACTGGTCCTGCACCGGGTATTATGGTATGGTGCGGTATTGGATATCACTCTCGCACACCTCTAGTACGCATTGCCGGTACTTTAAACAGCCAGCGCTACATCTCCGAGGTGTTGGAGCCAGTTGTCCTTCCTTACCTTCAGGGCTTGCCCACAGCCATATTTCAACATGATAATGCGTGACCACACGTGGCACGCATTGTCCAACGGTTCTTCGTCAATCGCCAGATTGAATTGCTTCCCTGGCCGCATCAATCTCCGGATCTTTCGCCGATAGAAAACATGTGGTCCATGGTTGCTCTACGATTGACCCAGATTCCATCCCTATCTGCCACAGCAGATCAACTTTGGCAACGTTTGGAAGCTGCTTGGTCTGCTGTACCCCAAGAACTCATCCGAAGTCTCTTTGAATCAATGCCAAGGCGTGTGGCAGCGGTGATCTCCAACAATGGCGGCTACTCTGGCTACTGATTTTGGCAGGAACCACACTTCACAGAAGTCTATAAATTTAATCATTTGATACTTGGTCAACATGTTATCTACAAAATAAATTTTGTTGTGATATCTCTTGTCTTTCTTGGTGTTGCAATTTGGGTGGCCAGCAGTGTATATATCTATCCTAATAATAGCCCAGTTCTGTACCTCTGTAACGCTTCCGGAGCGACCGCTGCGTAAATTTATCAGCCTATGGCATCCATTTTGTTTTATGAGTTAGGCTTAACAAGTTAAAAGTAAAGTTAAAAAAGATTATTTGCTATCTAAACACAAATAATTTATTAGAAACAACGTAATATAGACACAAATCAACTTTATTTCGATTTTTAGACGGCTGTAATAAACGGTTATGACAGTTTCAAAACAGCTCGCAACCGTTTAAAATTGTTCTCAGCATAAAATATCCTTTCCTTGTAACGCATTTTTGTTGTGATATTTATATTCATTAGAGAATTATCTCTTTTCCGCCACCTTACGAGTTATCATAGTGTTTCATTTAAATTAATAAGAAGTATTCATTTTATACACTCAGAACTTGAAAATGTAAACACGAGAGAGTCATTCATTCACCTTGATTCATTCATCGTCGTTAATTTAAGAAAAATTGAATCAGAGAATCTTTTTCACAGTAAAACAGTTTTTCATTATATTATTTTTTTAATATCTTTATTTATATTTTAACCACATAATATATATATTTTAACCAGATATTACAATAATGTCAAATTTAGTATTTTCGGAAAGTTGCAACCTTGACGCATGCGTAGTGATATGTAAAAACCCGTACTTCGCTACGGAGTACATTCAAATTAAATACAATGGTCAATGTATGCAATTAATGCAGAAAAAAATAAATAAAAAATCGTAACGGATATTTTTATAGACAAAATAATGTAGAAGAATTAGATAATGTCCAATCGTCTGCCGCATTAGAAAGAAAAAAAATATATATTTATTTTGTCAATTTATATCGTTGTTATGTATGTGACAATAAATTAATTTAAAGTATCAAAAAGAAAAGAAACCACGTGATCAGCATTTAATAAATTAAATTCTGAAAATTAATCTTTAAAAATTCACCAAAAATCAGAAAATAGAGGTAAAGATTAGAAAAATATTTCGTTTTAAAGGAATTTTTATGATCTTTCTCGTGATATAAATTTTATCACCCTCCGACTATTATTTTAAATTTTAAATAATTAAAATGTGTATAATTTAAATAAAAGAAATTAGAGAAGCTCTTAAGTATACAAATAATATCGACTTTGCAGATGTAAATTGATAAAAATTAAAATTAACACGTCATTTTTGATGGGCTAACCACTAGTATATATATATATATGTGTGTGTGTGTGCTTTCTAGGTTATTAGAGCTCACTTGATATTCAGTTATGCTTTGTTAATGGCCAAAGATTGTGATGAAAAAAAATTATCGGAAATATTTTATAAAACTTTTTATCTGAAATAAATCTGAATTCTGTAATAAACTGTCATAAGCATTTTAATCTGAAATGACGTAAAATATATATTTTTATTATTATCTTATCATGTATGTTGATCCTGAAAATCAAGATCAGAAAAACTTACATTCTTGTTTTAAGCAATAAAGCATTACATCTCGCAGTTGAAAAACATGAAGGGGCTTTCTTCTACAGCATTCTAACAGAAAATATCTGTGGGTCAGATGGTACGGAAACGATAAAAGACGTGGTTCATATGAATTAATTTTTCTCATACAAGCTCTAGTGTTTAAACACTGGAACTCAACACGCTCAAATACTATTATTCAGTTCTAATAAACACTCAACTGTAGGATAGATAGTTAATACAAAGGTGATGGTTTAAAACCCTGTATGAAGACGAGCCATACTACAATTATTTTGGAGATGTGAAAACAGAAACTTCGGCGTTAAAAAAAGAAAAGTTTTCAGCTGACACTCTATGAACTGAAAACGAGTCTGCCTGAAATTCGGCACGTCGTTAAGTACTCCACTCCAACACTTCATCAACAACAACAAAAAAAGTTTACGCTCGTCAAAGTTTTTCCTCCACGCATCGGTGCCCTTCTCGAAAACGCATGTGACACTTTCAGTTTCATTAAACAAACAGCAACTCCCTTTTGACTTCAAGTGTAAGTTTGTGAACCGAAGTAGGTCTACCACCGAAAGTGCGACACGGTTGAATAGGTTCGCATTTGATTGACGATTGGCAAGGGAAATTAGGTAGGTCGCTCGAGGTAATTCCCCAGCAACGGTTCAATCACAGGGCTAGTGACAGACATTCATATTCATCAGGAGTGATAAGTATGAATGGTCGTTCAAGAAGTAGTGTTTAGGTAGCATGTAAACTAGAATAAGCAATTTGAGGGGAAAACCCTGTAATTTTCGAGAGTAATGGTAATTAGCGTTGAAATCTTGGAATAACCTCTAATGATAGTCACATTCGTATATGGAGCGAATCGACTGTTGCCAAGGTCGATACAACAGTTTGTACATTTTTTCAGAGGAAAATTTAAAATTTTTTTGCAGTAGTATTATACAGAAAAATAATGTGCAGATACACGAACGGAAGATTATCTTAAAAATTGTCTTGAATCATGTTAAACTTCAGAATCTCAGCATGAAGTGTTCCCCACAAAAAACCTAACTCGAGAATAATCGGTGGGTTGATGTTGGACCGCTATGGTCATCTTACAGGATTAAATTGCCGGATACCTACAATTTAAAGCTGATTCTGAACAGGTACAAACACCCATGCCAACCATGGGATTCAAATTCGCTGAGTATGGAACCTAAGGCCAGCGAAATTAAGAAAAAATAAATTTGGAATCCACTGATGTGAAGAGGAAATTTTTTTTAAAAAAAACTTGCACTTTTTCCCTTAATGTCCCACTTTAGCTTTCGTAACGGAACCTTGCCCTCAGCGTTCGTAATGATTTGTAAAGTTAAGTATTTTCAGTATACGTTGGCCTGCTCCTTAAATACTCCCCTTCATAAGCTACTAAAAAAGTCCATAAACGGTTTTTATGCTGTTGTTGTTGGGATGATTGTTGTAGTTTAATTCTTTATGAAGTGGCCATTCAAGCATTTATCGTGATTGCTTAGATAAAATCTCATGAGGCAAATGAGAAAAAGTGACTCTTTAACCTTCTTGATTACCAAATATAAAAATTAGATTTTACAAATCTAGTGTAATTGTGTAGTGCATAACAACTTTTCTCATATTGCTGAAAACAACCCATTTTTGATGTGTTTCACTTTAAGTATTTTAACGGTGAAAGAACAAGCCTAAAGGCAGTGAATCGGACCTACTACCAACTCCTCCTTGGTAACTATCAGGCTGACAACCCTGTGCAGTGCAGGCATCAGCCATATGTCGACTGTTCCCAGCCTGCTCACAGCGGTCTTTCACTCGAGGAGAATGGATTGACATAAATGCTAAAAATCTGAGTACGAGTTGAGAAGTTTTGTAAATGATATTATGAGATATATCTCACTAAATATAAGAAAATATTTGATAAATATACTTTTCTAGATTTCTGTACAAGTGTTCCAGTTATTTGATTGACGATTAATGCGTCTACTGCATATCCGCTATTATTTGTTTAAACTTCATTAGACTTTTTGACTGAAAGTCTTTGAAGTTTCAAATCGATATCTAAACTCCAAAACCTCTCAACTACTATTTTTGTTTTCACTTTATGTGGGAATACGATAACCCACAGCTGCTTCCATCTATTGATTCATAAGAAAACTCAATAAATAGTGTTAAGTGTATTCTAAATGCATTTTATTGAATAGCTGTGACTCATTTGTGACTTATTTATCTACAGCTGTGACTTATTTGTCAAAATGTTTTTTGACCCTCCTGTAAAATTTGTAATTTTTCAATTGAAAGGTTTTGGAGTTTAGGTATCGAAATACTCTTTTTTAATGGAGGAAAATATTCTTGCAAAAATTCCTGTTAATTTATTAGTACACACATGAATCTACAAAATTTTTTACAAAAACTGACTCCGTGAGTGTTGTTACATTAAGGTAACTTGCACTAGTCTTTATGCGTAAATGAATGCAAAGCATGTTAAATGGATAAATGATTACATTTACCGGTACATACTTTTCACATACTTTCTTAAGCATTGCAGGTCTTGTTAACATTTTGTATGATTGGACAGATGACAGAAAAAGACATGTTTTACTGTTGAAACCAAAAAGTTATTATTTTTGTTTTACTTAAAGCTCTTAAATTTCAGTATGATTCAACTCGTTGAAAAATGTGCCCCGAGTTGGCAAGTTGGGCACCAGACCGGATCATAATCTTATAATTTACCAAGCTTTGAAAAGTATTATATACACCAAAAAAGGTCTTTTTGTTTTTAATTTTGGTCTTGTAAAGTTAAAGAGATTATATTCGCATCATTAGTATTTTTTTAAAAACTACAGCTTAAACCAGCCGTTTGTAAACCTGACCTGATATATAAAATTGCTTTCATTTTGCAAAACTTTTCAATTCCTTTTTGCCTATTTTCAGAATATTAGCGTCTTTAAAAATAACTATTCAATATTGAAAATATGAACATCAAAAACAACCGTCGCTATCAAAGCACTTTTTCTATTTTTTTTCTCGGATTCCTTGTTTGGGGATTGTCTACTTTCAGTGCTTCTTTTTCTTTCTGTCGCTGTTTCGTTGTTTTGCTGTAATTGCATGTTGAAAGAAATTTTAAGCTGTCTATTACTTCTACGAGGCCACGTTTAGCTTTTATTTATGCTATTAACTATGTTTCTCAGTGAATGGAAATTTCTAACAGTGAGGATTACGTGGACATTTTTAAAACAGAGCGTAAACATTACCCTAATCTAAACTAAACTTCTAAAAAGAGAGAGAGAGAGAGAACTAAATAAGCATTAAGGCCATGTATAAGGAAAACATTTCAAAAAGAGACATAAACTTGAGTATATAGCTTTGTTTATTTCATTATAAGGCAACCCTACCAATTTTTATTCAGTCCTTGTGTTTCACTAAAATCACGTAAACATGCTTTAAAATCAGAATATTTAATTACAAATCCATTTAAGTATCAATATTTAACTGTTTTCAGTATGATTTATTGGCATATGTCAAACCAAATCGATGTACATTCAGGCTAATAAAACATAAAGAGTGAAATTCATTGGATCACTGCTTAAATGATTCTTGTTACCTATTATTGAAAGCTATCTTGCTTCAATTATCTCGCTTTTTCGCATAGTTGTTACAATGTTCGCTGTTTACTGTCCAATGCTATTACATGATTTGTAAAACCATGCTTTTAAAATTTCCCTATAAAAACATTTCAATAGAGGTAGAAGTGCTTTGAAACTTTTTTCACACTCTTTTCACATGCATAATGCTTGTTATGATGCCTTACAAAGCTAACTAAAAATTATACACACTCTGAAAATAGAATATGAAAGCAATGGCGGATCATTTATAACACCTTTCATCAGCAAAAGCGATGCGAAGTTTAAGGAAAGACAAAACTTGCGTAGCGATATTTATCTCACCATGTTGCGAACTGCGAATAACGACATCTAATGAGTCATAGAATCTTGACTCTATTGTGCCGTTATAGTTATGATATATGCAGGTCGTTTTATTCCGTTATATTCGTTAGAGAGAAGATATATGTAATCATTTAGACTCATGGATGCCACGGTGGTATTCCCACTTCGCTATAAGTATCTGCTTACCAATACCGGCTGGTAGTCCATCTGATTTCTTTTAAATTGACGACGCATCCTCTCTTGCTCACAGAGCCAATCATACTACCGTCGAATACATTGCGAGGTTATTCTCCATTTCTTTTGAGGTTGAGGTCACTAAAGCATTGTATGGCACAAATAATAAAAAAATGCCATTTGAACTTAAAAATACCAGTTGTAGAAGCCAATGACCGGCTAAACACATCTGTGATTTACGTGTTACTGCAGGTAATTACATCCGTTAAATTTGAATGATACGGCATGTGCTTTCTGAAACAACCCTGGACGAAGACATCTCTCGACATCGACGCAAAGGTTTTATTTCGTAACAAAAGGGACTAAATAAATGTCTGATATTTCTAGAACCGAGTTCAAAAGATGTCCACCAAATTCTTATCAGAAAAAGAGGACGGAGAAAGGTCGATAATGATCACTCTTTCAATGTTCGTTGTAGTGCATGTAGTACAAGACTAGCAAAGTCTGTTGCTGAATACAAGGATATTCTTCTACTTCCTTGCATTCAGCAACAGATAACGACACATATGCCCCAGGAAAAGAAATTTCCTTTTTAAACTCAGTTAGGGATTACATTACTGAAATCAACATATTTATACAAACAAAAATCTTACAGGGGTTAATGATTATACGGACTCATACTAAGAGCGACATAAAGATGGAACTTCTTAGTCGATTTGGAGAAAATCGGCAGTTATCTTACTGTGTATATGGGGAAGGAACTAGCTCATTAAATTAATTAGTTCCTTTTAGTATAACTAGATATTGTTGAAGTGCTGTAAAAGCGGTAGGCCGTGACGATAAACTGCTCATCACATGTTGAACCATATAAGGTATTTTTTTCCCAATAACCGTACTAAAAAGCAAACTAAACCCCGAGAGGGCGCGTCCCTAGGTGGTCAGAAAATGCCTTCCAGGAATTTCCTTTGAGTGGTAGAAGGTAAATGAAATACCTTCCGCGGACCAACAGGTACAAATTCCAACCTCTTTTGAGGCAATGGCACCCCTCTTCTATGGATAATGTAATTTCTGGCAGCTGCTGTTATCCAGGATTTTGGTTCTATTTTAAAACTTTTTCTGAACTATTCATAGACACGACAACAACAACAATAACAAAAAGCAAATTTTCATAGAAACGGAAAAGAGAATTTGATGAAATTTTATTTTCTTGCATGCTGCAGAACTCAATTCTGCAACTACATTCTGCGCACGAAAAATTTTTCAGCTGGAAAACAAAAAATACTCTCATCGATATTTAAAATTCCTTACAAGTTCCTCGTTTTAGAAATTTTTCATGTTATATTTTGTTGAGCTCAGGTATGAGAGTATGATATTAATAAGTGATCTCGACTAAAATCATCAGGGGGGGGGGGGGGGGGGGTAACAAAAACATTAAAACTTCTTTTGGAGGATTTGGCTCACAGTCCGTCAAGCTCAAGTCTATTCCTTTCCTTCCAGGCAATGGCCGAAAAACTAAAGCGCTGGAATTCGGTATTAGAGACTGTATACTCGAAACCTGCCACTCTGGCATGGATACTTGAAGCCATTCGGAATTGGCTTTAGACCGTAGTTCACGGTCTAATAGGCCCTCGGGTAGCAAAAGTTGTTGTCTGTAGCTCTCTCAACCAACCAACATTCTGTCGCTCAGTGGCTAAGTAGTTAAGGCATCCTCCTGGCACACCGGGCGCGCGGGTTCGATTCCCACATAAGACTTGGTTGTATTCTGGAGAACTCGTCAGTCTTCCTGCATAAAGGAGTCCCGTCTAGAAAGGGGAAACTGCAATGATTGTGTGATTTATGTTTCCATTTTCTTGTATTCATATGTACACCGGACTGGGGTGTGACAGTCGTCAGCCCCAGGGACACACCTTCCTTTTTAAAATCAAACTATTCTAAGAAAACAAAATTTAATTAAGTATTCAAATAATCAAGAGGATAATTAAGTATGAAATAATCTGTTTATCAAATTTTGAATGTTTTTTAACTGAATATTAAAAAATTCAAAATTTGATAAATAGATTCGTCCGATAGAAACTCAAAAACTTCTCGAACTATCTGAAAACAAATAATAAGCCATATAGACACTGTATTTTTAAAAACAGGAAGTATACTGAACGTTACAAGATATTAACGAATCTAATATCTACTGAACAAAAGAAAAAAATTATTTCTTCACATCACTACGGAAAATAACATAATGGATGTTATTGTATAAAAAAAGGGTGTAGCTTTATAACAATAGACATTTTCGTAAATGTTTCAAAATATGTACAATTACGCCTTTCAAGTTTTATTACTTTATTGTCTTTCAAACAATTATCGTCATTTCATCCCCATCTTATTATATTTACAGTAGACAATAACTACGGTTTCACAGCTATTGTTTATTTACCCAGAAGTTTATATGTGCAAACTGAAATAGGGGGACAATGTTTCACTGTAAACAATACTTTACTTTTTAACTGAATGAAATCTTACTTCAAGCATCAAAACCCGTTGTTTGTAGCTTTCCTCAGTAAAACTCATATTTCCAGGTCTATTGTCAAAAATTATTCGAAATGTGCAATTTAATTGCTCTCTGAAGCCCGATATAAGTAGCTAGCTACATTTCCTTCCGAAAAGAAGTTATTTAACTGAAAGGACTATAAAATTCACGCTTGCTGTTTTCTAATATAAAAAAGTTATTGAATACAAGGTAGTGTATTTCTACATTGTTTAACATAATTTATCTTTAATACGATGTTGCACGAAATTTTTATTTACACTATATTATTGAAAAATCTTTAAAATATATACAACATAAGTTGGGTTTCCAAAACGGATATATCCGTCCCCTGTTATACGCGGTTTCTTAACGTATCCGATATCCGTCCAATATTTTCTGGATATCCGCAACTTACATTTTTTTAAATTTCCCATATAAAATAGGCATTGAAATTGGAATTTTGATAGATTATTTTTTAATTTGAGAAATATTTTGTGAAATCAGATTTTGAAATTTATTCAAGAAATTACTTTGGGCACTTAAAACAAAAGTTTGCATTAAATTCGTATAAAGTTTGGTTTGGTTTGGTGCGCCACGGTCATTGTTTGCTACACGAGGGTTAATTAGACCGGGACCTACTGCTTAAATCCGATTCCGAACGGTTACAAACATCCCTGCCAATTGTGGGACTCGAACCCGCAGACTCTGGTACCGAAGGCCAGCGACCTAGACATTCGGCCATCGCCCGGCCGTATAAAGTGTGAAAACGCGAATATCACAATATTTGGAATCGAGAAAAAAATAGCAATATTACCGGTTTAATAAAATATCTTGTTGATTCTACAAATGTTTCAACAAAATCTGCTCTAAGTTTTACTATAGCTCTTATGAAGAGACTTTTCCCTGATGAGACTACGCAATAGTCTGAGGATGAAGACGACATTTTGTGCGAAGAATTTGTATCCTATGATAAACAAGAAAAGAATTACATGAATAACTAAATTCATACATTTCAAATGCGCCCAACGTTAAACATGTTGTAATATCCAATAATAGTGGCACTTTAAAGCAGGAATTAACATCTTCAAGTGAACTTCTAAGAGAATACAAAATATAAGGCACGGAAAACAGCATAACCGACTTCAACAAATTCGGAGACAGCCTTTTCCGTTTCTGGAACAAAAATTAGATCTAGGCTTTCTTGTGCATCACTGAATGCATTAGTATTTTTGAAATATTATTATTAAAATTTAAAAAAGGAATAAAATTTTGTACAGTAAAACCTCGTTTATCCGGACTAACTGGGACCATAGGCAATCCGGATAATCCTGGTAATATGGGTAATAAGCAAAACAAAATTCTTAACTAAGCAGACTTACCTTTTATTACAATAAAAAAAACTATGTTTTTTTTTTACAAAATTACATAGTATTGCTTACAACACATTAAAAAATATAAAATTATTTTTTAACATAATTTACTAACAAAAAATTGGTAAGTCTAGTAAAGCTTTCTTAAACTCAACAAAAAGCATTTTATTACCAAAATTTATTGTATAATCTATGCAGGAACTGTACATTGAATCAAACTAAAAAGCGAATATTTGGCGAACTTGAAGTAACGTTCTTGCTATCATAATTAAAAATTATTATTTAATGGGACCATTAAATAAAAATAATGTCTTCAAATTTGATCCGGATTATCCGGAGATCCAGATCAACGAGGTTTAAAAAAAAACTAAACTAAACTCATGGCGCATCAGTCCGTTGTGGACCAAGGCTGGCGGTATCCATCTCCGCTTTCTTGACCGTGGGCTTGGGATGCCATACAGCATATGTCTCAGTCAGGTGGTCAACCTGACGTGGGACCCCCAGAGTTTAGTTCCCAAGCATGCTTGGTCCTCATTTTATCGACCCACTCAAGGGATGAAAGGCTGAGTCGACCTTGCCCAGTCGAACGATTGAACCCTGGACCTGTAGGATGGCAGCTTGACGCTTTTAACCACTACGCCACCGGGTGTCAAACGAGGTTTAACTGTACTTTAAAATTTAAAAGCAATAAAAGTAATATTTATAAAGTTCAGTAACATTTATTTTGATTCGGTTAATTATCCACCGGATAATTTTAAAATTACTATCCGAAAACCGAGTTTACAGAAAATCCGGATATTTGGAAACCCCAAATATAAGTAATATATGTATTTCAATTTTGATTTTTTTTTCGTTTCGAACAGGCTTGAATTAGTTTTATGTAACTTCTTAGGAAATATGTTACTCGTTTTTTTTAAATTTTGTATAGTTTTCTTATCTATAGTCTTAGTTTTGCAGAGTATGCATCGGAATATAAAAACGGTCAGCCTAACACAGCAATTTCAATCGTTAATTGGAGATAGGAATTCTCCCAGAGGGACGAAATAAAGATTTCAACTGCACAAATTTATTGTTTCCCTTGAGTGGGTCGATAAATGAGGACCAAGCTTGCTTAGGAACTAAAGTCTGGTGGTTCCACGTCAGGTTGACCACCTGACTGAGACATATGCTATGTGGCACCCCAAGCCCACGGTCAAGAAAGCGGAGATGGGCACCGCCGGCCTTGGTCCACAGCGAACTGTTGTACCATGAGTTTAGTTTAGTAAATTTATTGTTATCGTACATCATTTTTGCATAAAACGGTACTAAAGGTGGAAGGGGGTAGCATACACTTACAAGCATGGCTTATTTATTTCCTGACCATTCATCATATTGTGGACTCCGTATTAGGTTAAACTGTGAAGTTTTAAAAAAAGAGCTCAAAAATCACTGTATTTAGAGTACGAGTGCCTAAGACCAACAGGACTTTAGGAACAGGGGATTCAGGCCTGCCTCCAGAAAACAGACTAAATAAATTTAAAAAAAGCTTGAAAACTAAATGTAAATGTATTTTCCAGAAACATATCATACAAATCCAAAAATAATAATTCCTATACAATTTTCTTTTTCCCGCTCGGCATTTCAATGTTTGAAATTTCTTTACTATCTTGCAAAAGATAAAAATTCTAGAATGTTCTTATAACTCTTCGGTACTTCTAAAACAATTATTTTTTAATTTTAAAACTTTAGATATATTTTAGTTGTTACCATACATTTAGAAAAATCGCCAAAGATACATCATACATTAAAACTAGCTTGACAGTTTAGATTTTATTATTATTTTGTGAACTTTTTTTTCGATGATGAAATGTATAATTTTACAGTTGAATGAAAGGTTATTGAAGCAATTTAATGTTTAGGAGTTTTTAAAGAATTTACATTTCGAAATACAGAATTTTTTTTTCTTAGCGGTAAAAGGAAAAGTTATCGGTGTAGTTTCAATTACCTTTGGTGAAGCTGGAACTGTTTTTGTTCCTGGGGGCAAAATTTTAGAAGTTAAAGTTTTTCAATCATTTTGATGATGAAAATTGTATTTCTTAGTTTAACTTTATACTCGAATCCCTGACGCAGGTTTTCATACCGCATATGCCAATATTGTAGAAGAAGCTATGTACTGGACAAGATTTCATAACTCTGGGAAAATGTTCGAGATCCTTAAAGCTAACTCATAAAATACAAAAACGAATCAATAAGCATCGCGTCTTTTGAATGATATAATTTATCGTTAATCGGCATTGATCTCCATCACTTATGAGAGTTTTACACGGTAGCTTGTGATGTAACTAGAGTTGCCGAAAGCGCATTCCTATTGCTCATAGTGTGCTGCTTACCACAAAAGACAATCCCCTAACGCGGTTAGCTGCTAATGCTTCCGACTATTTGGATACTCCTTGTTCTCTTTTTCACGTGATACTCTCCCTCCAAGTAGGTATTCGGCACACAATGAAATCGAATCACGTAGACCTAATTCAGCCAAGAAAAAACCACGTGAACTTCACGTCAGATTTACGGAAGACTGGGTCACTTATTTAAGAGCGCTGGGCCACCAGTTCGACCAGTGTTCACGGCATCGCAGAAACATTCACAGCTAAGTCCACCAGAGAGACTCTCAGCTGTCAAGTGTATTTCTTTGGATAAAATATCGGTCTCACTTGACTGCGGCAAAAGCAATATTCAGTGTCCAGCAGTACCAAGTAACGCCATGGCGAAAAGGATACTGGTGAGTGCTTATTGGATAATATGATGCGAGATATTTTTGTTCAATTTTCTCTTGTCGTTTGAATGTTTAGACCTTAAACCACCAATTTCCCATTTTTTTTAAGTTTAACAGATAAGATTCTGTAGCTTGAAAATATAGATCTGTAAGGAATATGAAACTGAGTATAAGTAACTATATTACTAAAATAGTTTAAATATCTTAGCAAACTATGTATTGAAATTTAGAAAAAAAGTTAGCTATTAATTTTAAAAGAAATCCTGTAGTTACTGTTTTATGTTGCAAAGAATTAAGAAGTCTTATTTGAATTAAAACTTTTAATTTTTATTATTACTAATTATACTTTAAAGCGGTTCTCACGAATGACAACAGATTTATTTAAATGTTATTAGCATAAGTTATGGGAAAACCTTGAAAGAGGTTTCTTCCCACAGTTTTAATTTATAAGGAAAAACTTTCTCTTATTTAGATCTTACATATTCCATTCATGCTCTTATTTCCATAAAGAAATTTTGAATTCAATAATATATTGTATGTATCTCAGCTAAACATAAACTATCACGTTATAAAAAATAGAAATAACAAAGAAAAAATGACCAGATATATCTTGCTTTCACATAGCCCATTGAAATTTCACTTTCTGCTTGAATGTTCATTTTAGACCAAGTTTGTCGTAAAATTAATATTTACCTTCTCATATTTCTCAGTAAATTATATTAGAAAAATGCAATACCCTTTGAAAATTCTTCGTCGTATTCGAACTGAAAATTGAACTTCTTGCTTTAAAATGAAACAAAACCAATATTTAGAAAAAGGAGAATTTATTTTTACTTTTTACTAAAGAAAATATATTTTTTAATACTGTGATTTGGAATCTCTAAAGAAAATAATTTTAAATAATACTTTTAAACAATTCTTTATTACTGTTAATTATGAGTATACACTCTTTAAAATATTTCATCTATTAAGTCTATCTTCGCATGTTTACATCTTGTGTAGCCTAAAAGTACAAAAATCTTTTTTAAAAACATTTCTTATGGAAACGTTCAGAAATTACTTATTTTTCTGCGGTAATTTCAATAGCAAAAATGTAATTTTCCATTCTAACTATGCACCTAATATAAAAGTTTCCTTGAAGCGTCCATATATTATTTACTTGAATTAACTATACGAAAAAATAATAATACAGTTTCCTCTTTTAATTAATTTTAATAATTGCAATTTTTGCGTTCCATAGACAAACTCTTCACTAATAATTAATAAATTTCTATAATCACTAATAATTAATAAATTACTAATAGGTTTCGCAAATGAAGTTGTTTTATTTATATGGATTGATAACGAAAATTCTATAAATTTTATTTATAGCTATTCATCTTAGACTATTCTCAATTATAAATTTACGTCTAAAAACTATAACCACGGGAAAAATAATTAATTTCAAAAAGTCAAAATGTAACTTTGAAACATCAATGATTTATCAGTTTTGTACTGTTGTAAAAATTTTATTTTGTCACTAATGCTTTTCGATAATGTCCCAAATATTACAGCATGGGAAACGCCAGTTGGTTATTTTATTTAGTTAGTTATTCGATTTTTTGCTATTGGAAGCTACCTTGCAAGAATAACTCATCTTAGGTAATGTGATCTGTCATTTACAAAATCTTCGTTTTAAATATTGCGAAAGCGAAATAATGTATGTTAAGAATGCCATATTTAAATCCAAAATCATTAAAAAATATATATTTCTGTTTATAGTAAACAAATTATCTGAAACTTAAAATCGTAAACTCGAGATTGTGCCTTTCCATTTATTTTTCTCGTTCAAAAGAGGTTTAGTTCAAAAAAAAAAAAGAGTAAATTCTAAAAGCAAAATTGCCAACATAATGTACTGAACAAGAAATAATTCTCTAAGAAGCATTTCATTCCTTTAAATGCAAATAAATATATCCTCTTAGCAAGTTTACGTTATAAGTACTCGGAGTCAGAATTTGAAAGATGAAAAAAAAAATCTTATGCCCTCATCCCTTTATACATTATGCTACATAAAAAAAAGCTTAAATTTAATTAATTATAAAATACTTTTTAAGAAATTCAGTATTCTCCGATAAAAATAAATTAAAGAATTCTTTTCCTTTAAAATTATCCTGAAGTACTTAATCTTAAAATAAAAACACCTCTCTACTAAAGAGTAGTCGGCTCACGAATATGTCATTTCATACATGTAAATCTATTGTAATGTTATAAAGTACGAGAAAGTTTAGTTCTAAACAACAAAAGTTGCTGTTCCTCATTTCCAGACATCGATCCTCAACTGAGGCTGGTATGGACTCTATGAATTCACTATTTGAGGCATGTAAAATACAACTTGAATTTCAAAGACGTCGAAAACGACTCTCATCGGGAGGTTTAAAATAGCAAAGAAACCACCTAAAGAGCAGTGAAATGATTTGCCTTTTTTGACGTCTTCAGCACTGAACTGTGGTTAACTCAAATAAGGAATTCTAGGGAGGATTTTGTTTTATGTATATCGTAACATGTGCAATTTTATTCTCGTGTTATTTCAGTTTTCCAGATATGATCAGTGTTAATTTTTCAGAGGTTTTCATACCATAGAAGTATTATTTCATCTTCGAGTACCAAAACAACCATCCCTCTATATACCAGATAGATGTCCTTGTGTGAAGAAAAAGAAATATAGAACATATTTTCAACATACTAAATTTGCATACTTATTTGCTTTTTGCAAAGTATCTATACGTGTTTAACATGTTTAATACGTACTTTCTCACATTAGATATATAGTTTCATATTTCTGTATTATAACCCCAAGAAGTAAAAAAAAAGAAGTACAAAGCTGGAACAGAAAAGCCCCAAATTCATAAGAAAAAAATCAACAGTAAAATAAATAATTAAAAATCTCCCAAAATGTATAACTAAGTAGAGGAGTCCAGTACGTATGGAATTTTATCGTTAAATGAAAAATACTTCCAGATTAAAACAAATCTATACATGTACAATATGCAAGTGAATTTTTGCCCACAGGGCCTAACACTGCTAATGAATAAAAATGCAAAAATATGATTCATTTACTGAGTATATCGTCATCAGCAGCCACTTCCCTTGCTTTTAAACGCACTCTTTCTTTTTAATAATTTTACATATATATTGAAAATATAATCAAAGTCATTATTCCAATAAACACTTCTTTTTAAGCTTAACTTAATGACGGAAATTACTCAATAATGGAATTACGAGTAATTTTGCAAATAATGACGAAAGTAATTAATATTTTTCATTCCAAATTAAAACTCATTTTGTTTCTTCTTCTACCCACGGGCCCGTGATGCCGTTTCCCATTTACATATCATTACAAAATAGGAATTCCGGTGCCATGTTTCCTTATTCTCTCCAGAATGCTCAGATCACATATCAAGATAAAAGCAAAGGATGTCTGCCTGACATCGCGAATCAAGAAATAAAAGAGAGATACGAGCGCCTTGAGGCTTCGAGAGTCGCCCGTGCATGACGACACGCGCATGCGACTGGAAGTGAAATGCCTCGCTTTCACTTAGCAAAATTAATGATAGGGGAAGTGAGTACGGTGGGAATCGCGTCCGATTATCAATTCAGAACAATTGTTTTTGTTTGTTTGTCTTTCCTTTTGCGATTTCAAATATCTAGAATCCTCGATCTCGGAAGTGTTTAGGTTTCATAACTAGTTGTAAATTTTCTTTCAGATAAATAAACATGATTGACCATTGATACACCAGACTGGAGGGAAATTATAAAATCCTTGATTAACTGTCCATATTGCGGAAACGATAGAATGCAATTTCATATTAAAACGTATTTCGTTTTAAAAGGAACTCAATCTCCGTGGCCTGTTTTCTGCAAATTATTCATATATGAGCACAGTAAATAATTGTAATTTGCTTAATACAAATTTCTCATCAGAATAATCAGCGATAGCATAACAGATACCTATCGACCTTAGCGATCTCCAGAAGTTCTTCTCAGCTTGTTTTGTTCTCTTGGAAGCAACTGTTCTCTAGTTCTTTACACCAATGATTTTTTAGAAAAGAAGTGTACACCTTTCTAAATAGCTAAACAGATATCTTAAAGCGGACAAGCTTCTATTCTAGAAGTTGCAATTTGCCACTTAACAGTAGCAAAAATCATTCCTGTACTTTGTCTCGTTTAGGTAATATTATATACATTATATTTAAACCCTAAAAAAATTATGATCTTATAACGTAAATCCTGTAGTGTAGACTTCCTTATATCACAAATAACAAGGCTCTGTTATAAAATAAAATGCTGTTCCTTATATATCGCTGTCTGATCTGAAAGAATGGAGGCTCGTTCTCACCTAGTTTAAGAGTAAATTCCAAATTTTTATTGCTCTTTAACGATGTAAAATTCTTATTATGTGAATTATTTTATAGATCGTCTTGGGATGCCTAGTTCTCCTTGCTTACGTCACTGCCGGTCCAGTGAAAGCCAAGGCAGAAGTAGAGGAAAAAGTTGATGAAAGTGAAGAACTGGATGAAGCTGAAGATCAGGATTTAGACTCAGAAGGGGGATCCCATTTAGGCAGATACATTGGAGGTCGGGACAGAGACTATGACGAGTATCATGGGGAAGAGGAAGCTTACGAGGGAAAGGCTGGACATGAAAAAGCTCACAAGGCTGGAGGCGTCCATAGTCACTATGAAAACCACGAAGACGGTAAGAATCTGTGCAAATGTATATTTTTTTAACATTTTTAATACCTACTGTTCTACCAAATTTAAAAGTCTTTATCAACGTGATTCAATTTTCATACGTTCCTGTTAATCACTAGACTTCAAATGACTTTACATTTTGATCACCAGATTGTTAACAATTTCGTAGCGACAAACTCTCTTCAGCAAAAAATAATGCTGTACTGCTCAAATTTTGAAAAATTTCATGAAAGCATGCAGGACTTTGACTACCCACCTGATAGCTAAAACGATACACTTCCTTTCTACTACTTCTTTTAAAATTGTACCGCAGGAAATTTTAGAAGCATCGAGTTCCCCATCATCCAGTCCTTTACTAGAGAATGTTGTTCTAACCCTAGAGAGAAAAAAAATCCTTAGGCCACTTCTATCAAAATAATGTCGAATGATCAGAAAGGATTTTTTTACCTTTTTGTAAAGTTAAACGTAACACAGAAATGTCATACCTTCATCACAACAAGTTCACAGACAGAACTTATTTAAATATCCATGACTTATAACTTTCCCTCTAGACCTTGTGATTATAGATATGTCACTTAAAATATGTATGTAAGAGAACAACATTTAAAGTTTCCTCTCATATGCAACAGAAAATAAGTGAATAAATCTTAAATATTGTTCCTTTTTCAGGAGGGTACAAGAGCGCCAAGGAAGAGCAGGGTGCCCATGGACTTCATGACAAAAAGGGACATGAAGAATACGACCACCACGAAAACAAAGGAGGTCACCACGGTTTTAAGAAGGAAGGAGAAGTGTACGACAAGCACGGCAGTGACCACAAGGGAAAACTTGAAAAGGGACACAATGTGAAAGGCGAGGAAGAAGTTGCCAAACACGGTGGACATGGTCAGGCTGGAGGAAAGGTCGGTAGCGAATTCATCAAGGACAAGGGTCACAAGAGCCACGGATTTAAGAACGTTTACCACAAAGGTAAGATCTACTGGAAGCGTTTTGCTTTTTCTTCTTCGGGTTAAGTGTGAAAAGCTATTGAGTAACTTGAAATTCATAAAGTAAATGGTGAAACAGCGTGGTTAATTGAAACTGTATATTAACTTCTTCATTCGCAATTATTAGTATGCAGTCTTTTTTCTTATGTGGCAAGCACTTATCCTTGGGACGTTTGACCACATATATCGCGAGATTTTGTTAGTTACTTTATTATGGGATCACCTAGTAAATGAGCCAACGTTGGTCCTTGTAAGGGGACAGCACAATACCACCCAAGTCTTGACTCGCATTCGAACCCTGGGCCCATACAGTAGAAGATTGGATCACTAACCACCATGCAATGTGGTTATGTAATGTTCATGTTGCAAATTTAAAAATTTTGGATATTAATCGGGAAAAACTCCTAAAAATATTAGTGTCTGCTCATCATATTCATAATACCATTCTACATAAAATTTAGAACAGAACTTTAGTTTTATTCAATGCTTAAGTGTAATTGAAGGGGGATTTATGGATTCATGAGATTTCTCATTGTAATTAAGAAAACTATGAAGAAAATCAATATTATGCTCCTCTTCTGACCTCACTAATGGATCATTGAGTGTTTTTTTTTTGTTGGTTTGTTTGGGGGTTTTTTCCTGGTGTGACGTTACTTAGGGGACGGTTGTGGGTAATATACAGCTTAACAAATCTAGAATCAGAATCATTCCCCACAACCTCCTGGAAACTACCTAACTCCTCCTATCACCACAAATTTTTTAATGCTTGTCTTTATAGATCAGAAACTTAACAGTTTTTTTAATAAAATGTTAGCACACATTTTATTGAGAAAAAAGAGCTCAAATGTGTATATGAATTTCAAGTAACCCCTCACAATCGTAACATTACAGAGGAGTATGGAGAACATAAGACCTTCCACGATGAACACCGTGAAAGCGACCACAAGAAGAAATACCATGATGAGCACCAGGATTACGCCCATCACGGAGGTAAACATTTCAAGCAGCACGCCAACAAAGGACACTTCGATGAAAACAAACACGGCCACGACTTCCACAAGTTCGGCAAGGCCGGCCACGAAAGCAACAGAGAGGCTGCTTACAAGAAGGGAGGACACCACCATGCCGCAGGAGACAGATTCAAGCAAGAGGGAGGCAAGCATCATAGCCAAGCTCATGCTCAAGGACACCACTCAGAAGGTGATTTTGTTGTTTTCTATCCATTTCTCATTATTTGTTAATAGTAAAGACTAAATTATCTAACCCACCAGCTTAATCCACATATAGGAATAGGCGTAACATCTAATAAATACATCTAGGGCTTTAAAATTATGCTTGTAACAATAATCAAAACTTGAATTAGGTCCCTGATCTTTTGAATTATTTTTCTTAGTTTTCTCTTACTACGGTTGCAGTGCTATAATATTTATACTTCTGGTAATGTCAAGTCCGGGAAATCAGAAATAAATCAGATTTTATAAAAATAGTCTTCCCCAGTAGATCTACTATTTACTTAATTATAGTAACAAATATCGAACTTTTAAAAATCACACAGCGTAATAAAAATATACATTCTTATTTAATTATAAGAGCAAGGAAACCTAAACGAGACCTAAGAATACATATGATGTGTAAAATTTTATGACAATGTATGGGCTTTCTAGTTCTAAAGAGAATATTAGTTATTAATGAAATCTTTTTAATATCAGTTTTGAAATGAATCACGTGATTATTAATCCTACAACAAAAAATTCAACAAAGCGAATAACTTTACATATTCCGGACTAAGGGCCTGTTCACATAGAATTTGTCAGCGTCAGCGTAAAAATGTTTAACCAATCATATACCAATCATTGATCCATTTAACCAATCAGCGCCATCGGAATCTTTAAAGCTGACGCTGACGGATTCTACGTGAACACACCCTAAGCATACAGATCATCTTCTAAGAAATATTATTTTCGTGAATTTTGTGCTCATTTTTTTTAAACTTGTAGAGATAAGACTTCGGATTAATTGTATGCGTTTATCCTAGCTATTTAGTTGCAGCATTATTTTTTTTCGAGCAGTCTGGTAATAAACCTATTGAAGAGGGCAAATAATACTTAATTTATTCTAAAACGCCTATGATCATCTTTTAACAACCGTTGTACTGCTAGAATCTAAACAGATCAAAACCCTAAAAACGATCTAAAACCCTAAAACTTTTTACATGTCTATTTATCAACTTTTTTTCCCATTACCTAACTGGCAGCAATTCTTACTTGCAGGTAACAAAAAATACCACAGCGGCCAAAAAGACATTGGTCACCAACACAAGGCCCACCATGAAGCCGCTCATGGCCACAGAGCACATGGAGGACACAAAAAAGCCGCAGGATACGAAGCCGACCGCCAGTACGGCGGACATGGTCACGGTGATGGCTATGCCAGCGGATACGAAGATGTCAGCGACGGTCGTCACGTTTACTTCAGGAGAGGTTGAAATTATATAAATCCCTGTGCAACTTGTGAACTGTCACATCATCCTCAGGTTCGTGGCATTCGAAAATCAAATCAAGGTTCATACTACTTAGTCATTTAAGATGGATACACAGAGAATCGATCTCATGCTTTCAAGAAGCTGGTGAATGATATTTCACGCTGTAGACTTTTCTCTTCTGAACTGCAAAAGACTACTACTATTTATTTACAGAAGTCACCCAGTACAATAAATATAAGCTTCTTAAGATCAGCTACACCATACAGTTTTCAGTTCAAATCATACGCGTGTCCTTTTTCATCTGTATTTTTTGTAAGGGAGCAGAATTCAAATTCATCCTCAGGAAAATTCGTAATAACGCCTTCCTCTCCAAATTCATTTGATCTAAGCAAAGCATAAAAATTTTGTTCGAAACTTTACGAAATGCTCTTCATTAAGAGCTTGAGGAGATCAAATAGGTTGTAAGTAAAAGCTTCTTAAAATCCATAATCATGTACAATCATGCCTTATAGAGGAATTTATGAAGTTTATATTTACAGTTAATATGAATATCTTTTATTTTCGGTTTTCGAGTTTCAAAACCTTTAAACTTATTCCTGATTAAAAACCGAAAATATGCTGAATGTATGGAATAGCTATCTTAATCGGAGTTTAAAAAAAAATGAAATAAAGGGAAAAGAAAAAAAGGGTGTTATGTGAAATCTCTTGCTTCGGTTTCAGCTCTTCGTCTGTTTCGTCCATGTTTCTCGTATTTATTTAAGGTGTACATTATCATTTAAATGATATGTATATATAACCAAAAATATGCATTTGGTTTTGTATTTATTTATAAATAAGACAGGAGAAAAAAATAAAACCACTTTTGTAAAAAAAAATTTAAAAACTTGTTTTTTATGTCTTTAAATAATTGACGAAATCAATTTCAAGCCACGAAAACTACCACGTCTACAAAATGAAACGCTAATTTATCTCACAATTTAAAAAAAGAAAATCATATCCAGTGTTATATCAGCAGTCACATACGAAGATTTCGGCCTGTTAACGAGCTCCTGACATGAGAACTTAATACTTTGGAGCAAAGAAATTCCATCATAACACTACATTTCTCACCATGGCAATGTACTGAATTAAACCTTCTGTAGTTACACTTTTTGGTACCTGTAGTTTCTAAGTAGAAGTCATCCGCACGTTTCGTTGCGTAAAAGCACAGATAAAAATTTATATGCATGGTGTGAAAAACACAACTTATTTAAATACTAAATACATTTTCATTACACACTCTACGTTTACTGAATTACCTTATTCTCACTCCTAAAAGTGTGTGCGTGTTAGCTAAGTTTTCATACAGCAAAATACTGAAAATCTAAAAGAAAATCGTATTTAACTATTGCTGGCAAACTTGGGAATAATCAAATCGATCGTCAGTTTATGTTGCATTTCAATAGATTTTTAAAACATTATCTACTCCCTAAATGACAAGCATTTCTTTAGTACAGTTAGTTTTCTTTTAAAGTTGAATCTTACAATGAGTCAACTAAATACAATCTCCAAATACTCTCTTTGCTTTTCGTGCACTAACAAATATGCAGACTTTATACACAGTACTTTATAAGTATTTTTACCTATTTTAAAACTTTTAATTCCCACTAGTAAACAAGAGTCAACAATGACTCTCTTTAGGCAGAAACATTATCATGAAATTTTATATCATTTAACAGACTCCTAATTTAAATTAATATTTCGTCTATCAGCCCTTCTTCTGATTAATTATTAACTTTGTAGTTTTAAAATTTAATTCACATACACTGAGAAGCCGATTTATTATGAACACCTAGCAGTTTTTCAGTGACGTAGCGAGCATAATTGGCGTCTGGGGCACGATACCTTTTTGGCGCCCCTCCCATGGTTTTGGGGACCATTTGGCGCCCTTCCGCGAGTGGCGCCCGGGGCGTGATAGACCCCCTTTCCCCCCCCCCCCCCCCCCCCTGCTACGCTACTGCAGTTTTTTACAAATCAGCTATGACGTCCTGCTGTTGCTACCAGAGGATGATATTGGTCTAAAACGAGATTGGATGATTGTAAAGGAAAGTTGAAGTATATTGCTTGTGAAGAAATGTGTAAAAAATGCGATTTAACGGTTTTTAAATGAGGAATGATTGTGGATGATAGAAGCATTGGAGCGAGTAACAGAGAAACTGCATTGCTTTTGAAGTATTTGAGAGTAGCTATTTTTCATGTTTGTAAATTTGTATAAAGGATACAATAACGCGGAACATCGGCGACTAATTGTGTACGGCCAGCTTTAAGTAGATTGGATCCATTCCAAAGTAATTTACATCAGTCCTGTCCAGTGGCACCCCCAGGATTTTTTCTTGGGGGGGGGGGGGGCGAGATGAACGGATAAAAATATTCATAATGCAAAATCAATATTCATAATGCAATTCCTATTTCTTTGGGGGGCAGGACCCCTTGCCCCCCTCCCCTGGGTGCGCCACTGGTCCTGTCAAGCATACACAACAACACATTAAAATATTTTCCAATGGATGTTTTATAGAGATCAGCAACGACCATAACTTTCTCCTTAGTTTTTAAAAAGTCTGTGGTATATTTTTTACATTTTTAATATTTTAACGCAATTTTTTTTTATAATAATGCTAGTAATTTTAATTTTTGCAAAAATAAACTCAGTATTTTTACTAAATCATTTCTCAGTCACTAACACAAAATTTTTTTCAGCTATTTATTTTCAATGCGAAGATATACATTAGATTTGTTTAGTTGTAGTCCACATGCACAGTGGAGTAGCGAGCATAAATGGCGCCCAGGGCACGATACCTTTTTGGTCCCCCCTCTATGGTCTTGGGGACCATTTGGCGCTCCTCTGCGAGTGGCGCCCGAGACATGATAGACCCCCTTGCCCCTCCCCACGCCATGCCACTGCATACAGTTTTATACTAAAATGTGCTTTGATACATATTTGGTTTACTGACACTTTAGATGCAATCCTATATATAATAGCCGTTGTCTCTGTATGACACTTCCGGGCTGTACTCATCCTTCAATTGAAGCCCTCAGTAAACAAACCGCCGGTTAGGCTTAATTTCAATTTCAGATGTGGATCAGAATTTTTTCTTACCTAAAAACAAATATCTTCTCCATCAAATCACGTTTGTTCAGCCTATTTTTCTATAAAACATTCAGAACTAAAAAAAATTGGATGTTTTTAGCTGTATATTTAACAGTTTTTAAAAATCTGTTTACTTTTGCGATGAATTCTGAAAGTAAACAACTTGAATGTGAATGAATCGCGTAGTGAACTGTAAAAAAAAGGATAGCAGTCTACTACTCCAATCGCATGAAAAACTAAATAAATAAAAATAATGATAGGGTTTGCTTTTACAAGGTGTGGATTAAATGTAATATTGTTAGATAATTCGGGATATTTTTTAACTTTCATATACTTTTTCATTATGACGTCATTTTCAGTATTATGACGTCAAAATGACGGGTTGGATGGCAATCTACTACTCCAATCGCATGAAAAAACTAAATAAATAAAAAATAATGAAAGGGTTTGCTTTTACAAGGTGTGGATTAAATGCAATATTTTAGATAATTCGGGATATTTTTTAACTTTCATATACTTTTTCCATTATGAAGTCAAAATGACGGGTTACCTACTAGTTGATATATTTCTATTCTACCACAGAGATTAATCTAAAATAAAATTTATTTATTTCTGCAAGATTTTGCAGACCTTAGCAGTAAAACTACGTAGGGCTATTGTAGAACCTCTTCACTTCTACGGTTTCGCTTTGGTTCCTTTTATGTCAAGACGTTTGCAATGGTACACAAGTAAATTTTCACGTCACAAAGTTCAGTACCACACCAGTGAATATTCAAAGTTTATTTTTCTTTCACGAACACAACACAACACTAATTTATCTACAAACTTATTTTACAGAATTATATACAAATATCTAACTAGGTCAATCATCTAGATTCTAAATGCTATGTAACAAGGCCTACTGCGTCTTCGGAGTCTCAATACACCCCTGCACTTTACTCTGATCTGCCCCGCTCCCTCGAGAAAACAACAGCAGACCAAAAACCGCACGCCTTCTCTCGCGTGGGCCACAAGTAGTATCTGACGTCCCCCTACCTTCTGCACGGGGCATCGACTACAAACTCGAATCCCTTATCGAGCCGGGGTCATTGCCCTACTCCCCTTGCTTTCTTGAGAGAAAAGTAGCAGGAACAAGACAAAAGGGGTTGACGCGGCAGACACGACAGCTATATTAAAAAAATACTCCCAAATGAGGCCCTGCTGATTTAAAGCTTTCCCTGCGTAGCATCGTACATCGGAGAAAGTCATGTGAAATCGATCCTGTACTAATATACATGCTATGAATGAATGAGTACACGTGTTACGCAGTTTCTGTTCATCGAGTTCAGATCTGTTTGGTTGTCAATATAATTACGAACGGGACATGGAAATTAAGCATTGTCCAGAAAAATTCCAACCTACATGTTATTTTCGGAAGCAAAATATTAAAACTAAACACAAACGTGCAATTCAAACTATTCTAAGGATACTGTTAATGTTTATACATGGAAATTTGTAAATACATAAATTATCTAAATGCATATAGGGGGTTCAAAGCAAGAGAAGATTTTCAATATCTATTTCTTATCAAATAATGCTTAATTTCAAGGTTGTTGTTTTTTTTTAAATTAATGTATGAAAGTTTGTCCGCGGAAAAAAAACAGATTTGAGAGTTTAAACAGCCCATGGCGAACTATGAAAATCAGAATATCTAGGGCAAAGCGTTAAGAACATGTATAAAAATGATGATTTGACAAAATAAAATTAATAAAATTTGGTTAATAGAATTACATTATATTAGACTGCACCAGATGGGGTCCGTCATAGCTGCTAATTCAAATTACATTAAGTTAATGAAACGGCATAATCTTGAGCGCACTCATACTCAATGCTAATATTTAGTGTTCTGTTTCCTAAAGAAATCTGTTACATGCCACAGTTGAATGACAATGTCCTGCTCAGTGGCGGACCTAGGTGGGGGCATGGGGGAGCGGTCCTTCCTCGGGCCCCACGACAAGGACCTTTTTTAATTAAATGATAACTTTATTACAAAAAAATTATGTACATTAAAAAAAATTTAATCAGACGAGAACGTTAATGTTTTTGGAAAACATTACGGTTGTGCATATAAAGGGTCTGTCCAGAAAGTAATGAGACTGATTCCATAAAATTCGTTTATTTGACGATAATTTTATAGACACTTAATATTCTTCAAAATAGCATCCTCCTGCATTAATATACCGTTGCCAACGACTCTGCCACCCATTGATGCCCGCCGGAAGTTTCAACTGGAATGCTGTTCAGAACGCACGTTACGTTTTTCTGCAAGTTCTCCAGATTGTCAAAACGATGACCTTTTAAGCTGGATTTTAACCGAGTGAATCGAAAAAAGTCTGGCGGTGATAGACCGGGGCTGTACGGTGTTGGGGCAGCGTTGCGCGTTTTGTTTTGCCAGGAACTCAGTCACTTTGAAGGATGTGTGGACCGGCGGCATATTACCATTCCTTACATGAATTCACGCCATTACATCGTTTGGCGGCTGCTGATTGGTCAATTGAGTTTACATCGGTATTTGTGTATTTGGGGCGCTGATGCCTATGAAAGCATGTCTGTTTTTCAAGAATCAAAACTTCCATCACTATTTTTGGTAATTTTTAGAAGAGTATTTATAATTTTTATCTTTTAAGAGTAAGGTTAAAAAACTAAGTGTGCAAAACAGCGAAAAAGACATAATTTGCATCTTGTAATTAAGATTTTAATTTTAAAAAATAAACAATTTTTTTAATTCAACATTAAATTTAAAAATAAATAAAGCTTTCATTTTTTTTAATTAAACATTTAAATTTTAAAAAAGAAAATATATTTTCTTCTTTTTAATTCAACATTTAAATTTAAGAAAAAATTCAATTTTGAGTAATATTTACTCTACTTTATTCTAGTCCTAAATTTTACAGTGAAATTACTACGGAAATTGGCAATTTCTTAAATTTCCCATGCACAAAAAGAAATATGAAGGCATTTATGGCGAAAAATTTCTTTAACAAATAGCTTGTCACTTTAAATTACTTTTACATTAATAGGTGGCGCCACTTAAAAAATTCGCGTTCCTTGTAAAATATGGCGTAAAATATATATATAGATGAAAGCAACTAAGAAATAGATTTTATCTCATTTAAAATACGCTTAGGATCAAATATAATGCAATTATCGAAATGAAAGCAACTAAGAAATATATTTTAGCATTTATCTCATTTTAAAATGCGCTTAGGATCAAATATTACGGCAATTACCGATGCAAACTCAATTGACAAATCAGCAGCCGCCAAACGATGTAATGCGTGAATTCATGTAAGGAATGTAATATGCGGACCGCCGCATTATCGTGGTGCAGAATCCAATTGTTTGTGAGTTCGGCAGACGCGCAGCGATTCGATTCCTCAAACTTTTGTTAGTCTCAACGTCTCCGCAATCATTGAGACACTCATCTGACGATCAAAGTCTAAAAGCGTTTTAATTTTAACCACTTTGTTTGAAGTTCGAGAACTTGATGGACACCCATGTGCGTTTGTTCGTCATCGACGTCCTCTCTTCCGTCTTTGAAGGCTTTGTGGCATCTTGACACTTGAGCCTTGGACAAAGAATTCTTCCCGTAGGTTTCTTGTAACATAGCAAGCGTCTCACTAGCCCATTTGTTTAGTTTTACACAAAACTTATGGCATATCGCTGCTCGACACTCTGCTGCATTCTAAAAACCTAACGCCACTTTCAGACATGTGTCTGCTTCACGAGCGATCCGGACGCTGAAAGGCTCAAGGCCAACTGAATTCTGCCAGACACTGTAGCTGAAAACCCACCACCACCCCGTACCGTTCGCAAATTCCGTCCCTTTGGCCTTCTGCTTGGCTCAAAAAGTTTAGACTCATTACTTTCTGGACAGACCCTGTACATAAAGTGAAAGGTCATCAACCTCATTGCCCTGGTGAAACCTTCTTTTCCTCTTTCGAACTGCGAATAAGTGAGACCTTGGCTTGCGTAAATGAGGGATGGTATAGATAGGTAACCGCGGGTAAGCAAAACCGCGTAAGACGAGGGATTACTGTAGGTTTGAGGGGATCGGCGAGTAATGGGGGAAGCATGCTATGCACTTCTGCCCACTCTATCTTCTCTCTCGCTCTCGCTCTCGCTCAGGTACTCCGAGTAGGACACCTTCCAAGCGTTTGGCCTATAGATATTTAATATATTAAAGCGATATTATACTGTACTTATTATTTTCATAAATATGTCATGAACGTAAACAGCCTAATGGGGCTCAAAGGGAAATTGAAAAAAAGCAGAAGAAAAAAGAACAGAGCTGTCTCAGGATTAACTTTAAGTTCGTCCAACAACCACCTTCCACTTTCAAAAGCAAAGAGAACCCACTATAGTGCTGGAGCTGGATTGGAGAAATTAGAATCTGTTGTAGAATCAGTGCCACCTTAGGCACTGATTAAACACAGGAAGTTTCAGATAGTCAACAAAACTTGGGGGCATTCTTCCTCTTCGAGTTAGTGCCAATGAATATGGAGGCCTAGACGGAGAGCTGGAACATTAACCTCAAAAAGAAGGTTGAAGCAGAAGAGCCTGATATTGAAATTTGATGAAATAAGTAAAGTTCATCTTTTTTATAATGTGGGTAATTGGTCTACACCCCTATCGGATGGTATGAAAACTGATTTTTTAAAACGAGGCAGTGAGTTTTTCAAAGAGCCATCTTCGTGGCATGGGCCAATCACTAACTCAATTTGTGTGGGGTGCACGCTTTTAGTTGCATTCCAACCATAGTGACATTTTCGGCACACTGGAAAATTTTTACAACATCTTCTCGGTTCAACTAAAAGATGGGGAAATTTTGACTGCCGTGGTGGGAGTAGCGGTTAAAAGGTTGTCCGATACGAGGTGGAGTGCACAGCAAGCAGCTGTGGAAACCAGTAATGAAGATTTTTGAAAAATTGATCGATGCAGTGGAAAAGCTGTGCGACGAGTATGAAAACCTAGATACAAGAGGATCAGCTCAGATTATAATGGCAAATGTTTGCGATTTTACGTTTTTATCGTTTCTACGTCTGTCAGATATTTTGGACGAAATCAGCCACACTCAACGCTACAAATTGAGGGATTTCCTTGGACAAGGCTTAAATAAACTAAGAGAATTCGAACTTTTTATTAATGAAAATAGAGAATCTTATTGTTAGTGATACTTTGGACTTCGCTTCCCAGAAATGTGAATTGATATTGAAAAGAGAGGCAAAAGATCTTAAAAGATGATGACGTGTGAAAAAGCTAAAGATGAAGGTTTATCTTCACAAGAACTATGGAGGTCCATGTTCCATTGTGTAGATAGGTTGTGTTTGGAACTCCAAACAAAATCTATGGAGAACATTCATAACAGTGGCGTAGCGAGGGGGGGGGGGGGGGGTAAGGGGGTCCATCATGCCCCGGGCGACAGTTATGCTCGCTACTCCACTGATTCATAACAAATTTGAAGTCTTGCAATCGGTTAATTGATGAAAGCTCCAGTTCAGAAATTGCCAGAACTTATTTCCCATCTAAATGAAAGTTACGACGAATTTTCTAAGGACGAGGTTTTGCCAGAAATAAAAAAGACTAAGACGTCATATGCAAGCTTCAAATATTAATACAGAGGAAGTAAAAAAAATGGTCAGCTCTTCAAGTTTTGTAGTTTATTGTTGGTATGGACTTTCAAGAATCAGTACCAAACTTATACATACATGTCTTATTTTTGTAAAAAATTTTTTATTTTGTTCCACAAAACTTCTACGTATTCACCTCAAGGCGAAAAGTTTTTGACGTATTCCTATTCAATTTTTTTCATACTGATATTGTAAATGTATATTGCCTTGTGAAAAAGTAAAATTTTTTTAAGTTGAATTACCAATAAAGTTAATGTAGATGAAAGTGGAATATTTATTTCGTTTTCCTTGAAGCTTCCGTAATATTATAAGTAAATATTGGCTCCAAAACGCCTCCTTTTCTTTTTAAGTGAATTTGTCTTTAACTATTGATTGATTTAATTAATAAAACGGCCAAGCCTTTTATAGTCCATCTTGGCTCGAGGAAAAATTCATGCATAAAACCAGCGCCGTACAACTGATTTTATCTTGTACCAAACTATTAACTAAGTTACGAGCTCATGGCTCAGGCGGTTAAAACGTTGGTTTCGGAGCTGTGCCGTGCGGAACGTCGTTGCCTCGATTGTTCAAACCCGGGCCTTGATGTAAGACTTTTTTTTCAATTTTAACACTTAAAACAGTAAAGATCATTGCTCACCTCGTACTGCACGAGTTCGCTCCCTTATTCTGTCGATTTGTTTCTCTGCACGGGGTCAATAGTCTGTGGAGACGGTCTGATTAAGGCAAAGAAAGGCTATCTGTCATAAGAAAAAGTTAAAAATTGCCGGGTTTTTTTTTAGGGGACCTCAAAAATAATCCACCCCGGGCCCCAAATGGTCTAGAAACGCCAATGGTCCTGCTCATGAATGAATATTTCAACAAAAGCTTTGATCATATTAACAATGCTAAATGTCTGTGAAATCACCAAAAGAGTATAACTGAAACTCGCTCATACTATAAATTTGTAATTTCATGTACTGAGACTGATCAAATGAAAAACTTGATCGATAGTTACCAAAACCAACAAGTTTTGGTCAGTGAGTACACAACGGCCCCACACCCTGAATATCAATTTCAGGCATTCTTCGAAAAAAAACATTGAAAATTCTCTATTCCTTAACTTTTTTATTGCAATTTTTAAACAGGTCGCTAGGCAAATATACCCACACGTACTAAATTCGAAAGTTCTATAGATTGATTTTGATAATATAACCAAAACATAATTATGTTTCATAAAACTACAATTTTGAAATCTGCAGATAAACGATTCAACAAATTTCAACCAAATCAATTGAATTCTATCCAGTTACAGAACACTAAACGAAAAGATGGCGTACGGTACAAACAGGTAATAGGAAAAGATACTTCCCTCCGACCACCTTGTACATCCAAAACTTCGTAAGTACAGCTCAAACAGTTCTAAATTCTAATGGTAAACGACAAAATAATTGCTAGAGAGAACGTTCACTTCGTGTTTCGCGAGCCACTCTTTATCATGTCTAGCTCGATGAATAGTGGCATTTTCGCCCATGGAGAATCTGCTAAGTGCAAGACAGACTTCCATCATTGCTAAGTGAACTTCGTCAGCTTCAATATCAGTATAATCTCTGAACGGTACATTACCATCTAAAAGAATCGGCAGAGGCGGCCTGTGCCACAACAAAGTAAAACGCCAAACAACACAACACTACCTCTAAATGTTCTTGAATTTAAAGTAGGATACGACAATATATAGTTGTAAATTACACCCACAAGCATCCTCATTAATCTCATTGTTTATAATTAGCCAATAAGTCTATTTTATGTTCATTTTACGGTTATTTATAATTTTTTTTCTAAATATCATGTGCAAATGCATTGAGATCTAAAGGAGAAGATAGATGTGTAAAAAAATAATTTCGGAACTTTCAAGAATGGATTTAGGGAAAGAAAACAAAGGATTCTGTGATAAAAGCACAGCAGAACTTTCTGCTTGAGGGAAAAAAAATAATAATAATGCTTTTATTTGCAGAACTTAAACGCGATATAACCGAGCGAGAAAAAATTATTAACAATAGTACACTAACCGAACCACGGATATGTCGCTGTTAATCACAGTGTTCACTTGATTAAAGGTTATATCTCTGTTTCTCAACTAAAGAGCCCGACAGGAAGATATACTGCAGCTGACCGTTAAGGTTTGACCTCGAAATCTCATATACTTTGTCAGCATTCAATAGGATAGGCCTCATTACGTAAGCCAATTTTAAGTGTATGGCAGTTTATCAAATTTAGTTTATTACAAGTACATAATACAATTTACTAAATTATTATGTTACTGTTCCACATACATTTGTCTTTCCTCGAATGTAATATACCGCATGTTTAATCAAGAAAAATAATGTTGGAGCACCTAAAACAAATTAAAGATATTTCTCTACAGAGATTAATTTACAGCAACCATTTATTAAATTTCGAGAAGAATTTAAACCAGAGGCGTAACCACGTGATGCAAAGGGCTTACCCTAACTAGTCTTCTTAAAAATATGCCATGTACTTTGTAACGTAGCACTGGAGAGCGCAGTCTGTTAACTTTAAAAGAAGATAAGTATTTTGAAAACAAATGTAATGAAATGTGCATCAACATAAGAACTACACGTGCTGCTTATAAACTAAATACTACATAAACTAAAAAAGATGTTTTAGAATCAGTAGATTCAGAATAAATAGCAAATACTTAAGCCTCAAAAAAGTAGAAATTCTGTTAAAATGGTTAGTGGTGTAATTCGTCTGTCATTGATTTTTACTGCATCGTATATCTGTTACACAATTAATAGCGTAGAGCAGTGCTCCGACAACCGCTGTGCCGTAGCACACTAGTGTGCCGCGAGGTGAATCTTGACTGTGCCGCGGTGATTTTAATCGATTATAATAATAAAAAAATTAACCACCGCATTAAATAGAAATTTTTCTAAGTAAAATATTCCTCTAAACTTTTTGTTAATAGGTATTTTCTGGGTCGAAATTATACACAAAACCAAAACATGTCGTTACCATACATTGTATGTATGCTCGAGCGTCATATTTCTGGATTTCAGTTAAGAAAGAATATCCACAAATTTCTGACAAGGCTATTGCTATTTTGCCTCCCATTTTCTACGACATACGTGCCGCGGAATTATCGAAAAAAACGTTGTTGTGCCGTGGAAGATAAAAGGTTGCGGAGCTCTGGCGTAAGCGCACTAGATATACACGAGCTCTAAATCTATATATTTTTAACACTTCCTTTATGCCAACCTCCCGAAAAGCGCATCCAAGACTGTGATAACAAGATACAAAAAGTCGCAGTCATGATTGTGTTGCTAGGGTATGATAAAGGAAGTTATTATCGATGACACACTGGGGGCACTCTAAGTGACTAGTTCTGGTTAAGGTAAACTCTCCTTCCGGAAACGAAACCAATACCCTAAGAAACGGACCTCCGAAAATTTATCGAGGGTATTTTTGTTCGTGAAACTTCCTTTCATTTCTTTTGCCCTTTTGCCACGGAAAATACAATAAGAAATTTTCTTAAAAATGATTCGAATTGGGGTAAAATTTACATTTTTTTAAATTTTGGGGTAAAATTGTACATTTAAAAATTATATACAAATTAAAATACTTGAATAATTTTGGGGACTTATCAGGAACGTTTCTCTTACTACGTCAACCGTCCTCTTCTGAACTGTATGTCTGCCTTGACCCGTCACCCGATGAGCCACACATCCTGTTTCAGGTAAATCGATACCATGCCAACAATTAATTACTCTTTTGGGGCTGTTTTCCTTGAATTCTCGAACAAAATTCCGTCGTACTTGCACAGCAAATGACTTTCATGAAACCAAGGACAGCATTCGCCTTTTCAACACCGTGGTACGCCCATTATCGTAATGGGGAACAAGAATAATTACCGGCTTTCTAAAGATAGCAGCCGTTAGGACACCTAAAGCCATCTATGAATAAACTTAGGAAATATTACTACTAGTCTGACTTTAACGAGTTAATTTCATTTAATATTTCGGAAATTCTTAACTTACGAAATTGCCCAACTAATTTGTAGACACCCTTATATAGATTACGTAATACATAACACTTACATACTTTTGGGGAGGGGGCCCTCCACCCCCCACCCACCCACCGTAAAGAATAGAATTGCATTATGAATATTGATTTGCATTATATAGTTTTATCCGGTCTCTCCCCCCCCCCAAGAAAAAATCCTGGTGCGCCACTGCATACAAAAAGAGGTAAGCAACGATAAGTAATCCTACGTTATAACCCGCGGTAGTTTCGTTAGAAGAGACTACCTTAATTTGTTTTTTTTTTTAGTCTACAGACGAAATGATTCAGACTTATGTTTTTTAATTAAGTAAATATAAATACCTTATAACAACACACAAAAATAAGCAATCAGCCCATTCCTCATTTAAAGGATATCAAGTTCTTTATTTCTGGATAACCATATCGTAGCTGCCAACCTCCCAAGAAAAAAATACGGAACACAGCGCGGCGACGGAATCGAAAAAAACAAAAAAACAAGAGCAACAAGATGTTGTATAATATTTTCTAACACAAGAATAGAACTGTAAAAGTTCGCTTTCAGACAATTCTTTGAAAAATTCCGATGTTTCGGATCCTATAACTAAATCTTATCATCCTTCTAATTTTAAATACATAAAATTTCACATTAAATGCACATATACACATTAGAGCTAATTATGACAGATACTTTCCTAAATCTTGCCAACAATTTAAAAAAAAAATCGATAACTCTCTTCTCATCTTGTGAATTTCGGCTCTTCACTTTGAAACATCACATTATATGTTTCATAATAGCAATCACATTTTTCACAAAAAATGCTAAAGCATGATCAGATTTGAGCTTAATGTAAGAAAAATTCTTTCTTCCCGCTGCAATATGCGTTTATTATTGGTAGATGATGGTGACTCTGTAAGTGATTTTACATTTTTTGCTGATCTTTGAGAACCACATGAGATGGTTTTTAACTGTTTGACAGAGTTGGGTGAAGCACTTGACATTAATTTTAATTTTTTTACTGGTATTGGTGAAGCAAATGAGGTCGATTTTACTTTTTTTATAAGTTTAGGTGAAGCACATGATGTTGACTTTCTCTTTCTTTCTAATGTTGCAGAAGCTGCTTGCTGTCCAGGAAGTTTTTGCATAGTGTAAGCTGCTAGGAGGGAAAAAAATGAATCTCGAAAACGCGATGTAGGGGGAAAAAAGGGACGGTGCTGCGGAAGTAAAATTACGGGACATTTTTGCTTGAAACGTATTTCATAACAAAGCTTAAAAAACGGAACGAATACGTTTTTACGGAACACTTGGCAAGTATGCCATATCTATATACTCAGGATAATAAAAAGATAAGGCACTGCAAAAAAAGAGTACAGTTTGGGAGTTTCTGTACCTGTGGAATGTTTTTTTTAAATTTGCCAACAAGGCCTCATTGCTAATGTTGGACTCATTGCTGAAGTCTGGTGCATTGGAGACATTTATATCTACATATGGTTCCTACACAATTTTGGAAATAATTTTTCCTGACTTGTCCAAACTTGTACTGACTTTTAAAATAAAATTCTTCCACCAATTTATTAATTATAAGTATTCCAGTTGGTAAGACCGCTTTTCATTTTTCTAAAATTGATTCAGACCATCAGGTGCTTCCCAGCACATGAACTTTTCCCTTTTGTTGAAATTTACAACAAAAGACTTGTGATAAATGACAAACAAACAAAAAAAAAGGAACGTTTTCTACAGTTATGAACAGTGTCATTTATAACTATTAGCTGATATCTGAAATAAGAATTAAAGAGATCAGGTAATAATACATTATGGACAACTTAACAATCCCTTTGAGAGCTCAATTTTCTCAACTTCTAAAATAAATTTCAAATTTCCCTGACTTTTAAATTTTGAAATCCTATATTGTTTTCCATTTTTTCCCTGTACTCTGTACATGATATGTTTAGAACAACTTTTACAATTCTCTTTATATGTTGCAACAATAACCCCCCCCCCCCCCCCCACACACACACACACTCACACTTCTACACACTTCAGCACCTGATCAACACTGTATTGCTGCCTTGTAATATGACAAAATCATATAGTCAGAAATAAATACTCCTATTCAGTAATATGCTAAAAGTACAGACTTTTAAAGTTCACTATATCAAATTACATGACAGAACAAAAAGCAATGAAATAATATTCAATTAATATAAGAATATACAATGTGAACTATTAAACTTCTGCAAATATACATATATATATATATATATATATATATATATATATATATATATATTGGATTAGTGCTTAGGAAAAATCTATCTATTCAGTGACAAATATTAACTAACCCTAAACAAATATGGGGGGGGGGGGGGGAAAGCAGCGAAATACAGATCTTATATATAATTTCCTACCTAACAAAGTAATTTTAAAAGTTGGTTTAGAGTACTTTTGACACCATAAGAACTGCAACTCAGTTTTAATTAAAAACAACAATCAGAAATGCTTCGTGAAATTATATTTAATTTTGGTTGATTATTATTCAATACTGTCAATCAAAACGTATTATCCAAAATGTAAAACCTAAATTTTAATATATTATTTTAAAATAATGGTCAGTTTAATGTACAGAAATCCATAAATTATGGTTCTCATAAACCTAAATTTAAAACTCTTATGAAAGTCATCATCTTAAATAAATTATCCATAAATTTTAGTTATCAAAAATTCAAAAAACCCCAAAAGTCTTCATCTTAAAAGTCAACAAAAAGAAAGCACATGTAATATTCTGACATTTAATGCCATGAGGTACTTGAAACAATCCAATTAATTTGATAGCAAAGAACTACAAAAATACTTAATTAAATTTTATTTACACATATCACAAATTTATAAATATATTCAATTTCTTATATACAGTGAATGGTCTGCAGGTCCCAGATAGCCTGTAGCAATCAATATCACATCCACTAGTGTCCATACACCAAGACCTCCAAAGCTAAAGAGCTTTCCAATACCTTCTTGCCACATTCCCAGATAAAAACGATCAACTCCAAATCCACCGAAAACAATGCTATAAAACAGTATTAGACAAGAAAGATTATCTTAGGTAAAAAAAATTTTAAACTGCAAATCACCGAAAACGCATACTATTTAACAGAATAGTTTATGATAAAAGTAAAAAAAGTAAGTGAAAGAAGTTTACTGAGTGCAATAAGCTCTGTCACATACAGTTTATTTAATTTATGTTTAAATAGTCAAAATAAGTTTTGCTTTAACAGAAATATAAAATTGAGTCTCACTACTACAAAAGCATCCCTATCCCAAAAAACCTTTGGAGGAAAACCTCCCTAGAAGCAAAATACTGCTTTATTTTTTTATAACATTTAGTAAGTTTTACAGGCTTTTTAAATTTCTTTAATTAAATTCTTAACCACAAAATTCCATGTTTTAATGCAGAAATGTTTATAAAATGTACAACTACCATTTAAATTTCTTTGAACATTTTACCATAAATTAAAAATAGGAAAAACATCACCAATTCACTATCCTGAAACTAAATTGTTATCTTATTAAAGATGCATTCTTCTTAAAGACAGAATTTGAAAATTTCGAACTTGTAAAACAAAATCCTTGAATTCTCCTTTTTTTAAATACTCGTCTTAATTTTATAACATTTGACAGCTATGCTGAAACTGCAAACTATAATATAAAATTTACAGGCCACAATATTCTCACTCAAACCATCAAATATGGTTTTGTGACTTCATCAATATTTTATATAAAATATTGATTGATTTTATATAGGCTTGAAAAATAAAAGAAAAATCATGATTCACCATAAGCTTGGCACATAAGAAAACATGACTTTCATAATTTCATTATGGTTACAAAAAAAAATATCTAACTTAGAAACCAGAAACTAATAATATTTTCAGATAATTATAATTCCTTTTAATAATTCTTAAAAACATAAAACAAAAAATGATAATAATGATGCTTTTTTTTCTATATTCACAATGAACATAGATCTTTAACACTTAATAATATTGTTTTGATAACATGGGGTAACAAATGAGAAAACTTAAAAATAAAAAAAAATAATTTTTAAAAAGTAAAAATCAAATTGCCATTGCTTTCTGGATATGACAGATCACTAACAATTAAAACAAAAGAGAGAAAAATTGGTATAATTCAATATTAAAAATCAACTGTGGCAAAAAGGACCCAAGGACTATTCTGCAATATCATAAAGAAAGAAAATGTTTGAAAATTAATCATACACTTCCGTGAAAAGATACAAGCACATATATGCTGCTCCATATTATGCAAGAAGCTTCCATGCATATGTGATTGAGAGAGAATTACAAATTTTCAGTTATCATATGGCAATAACCTTTAATAATATTTTATAACATTACATAAAATTATTGTAAATATAGTTGTTGAGGGTTTTAGTTTGAGAGATCATTATTTTACAGGATAGAATTCTGGTTAAAATAACAACAAATAAAAATATTTTCTAAGTACTCAACTAAAAGTTGACACTGAAAGGTAGAAAATTTTCCTTTATATTAAATTTTGCTTTTAGCAATTATACAATTTATAGCACAGTTTCTGGCTGACAGATAATAATCATGTTCATAAAAATACATAATAAGTAAATTAACAGTTTTTTCATAAGAACATTACCTTAAAAGTAAAGCTGTTCCCCAACTGTAGCCTTTAGTCCAGTTACAAGGTACATGTTTTGCAAAGACTCTGTTACCTTTATAAAATAAAGACTATATAAACTTTTAATCCATTAATGGCATTAACAATAAAGTACTCATCAAAAGAAACAAAATAGCTTTGCAAAGAGAGAAAAATATGAGATCATCACAACTTAAAATGTATTAAAATAATTAAATGCAAAATGGATATCATAAAAGTAATAAACAGAATTACTCTCTAAAGGGAATTTTTTAAGTGTTTTCTTTTCAACAGAATAAATTACTGTTTAATTAGAATATTAATGATGTGGATGACACCATTAACAAAAAAAAATTCAAGGAATTTACAAAATACAAAATACAATACTCCAGAGTTTTAACTCCATTTCATGGGGAAAAGAAAGACATTCAACAGATAAAAGAATTTTAAATAAGCAACTAAACGATTGTGATACACATGATGAATGAAATAATAAAATAAGAGTAGCTATAATGTCATTCAGTAAATTTCTGTTATAAAATAACCTTAAATGGCATCCTTAAATAATAAAACACACAGCTTCTTGAAATGAACAATGAAAATTCAAAGAATTGTAAGGTTTTGTATAGCCTCCTCAACAAGTTTCATCAAGTCATCATTTTTTTATTTTTTTTTAACAAATTTTCTATCAAGATAACACATTATATGACCACCCCTACATTTTGCAATGAATTCGCCTGGATGACATGGAAGGCACGTGATCAGGTGGAAGTGGTATTTAACTGCTGCTGGAGAGTTTGAAGAATCATTCTTTCACTTACTTCTGTGTGTGATGGGAAAGGCTGCGGATCTAAGTGACTTTGATAGAGGGCAGATTGTAATGGCTCAAAGCCTCGGAACAAGTATTTCCGAAACTGCATGACTCGTGGGTTGTTCACGACCTACAGTTGTTAGTACTTATGCAAAGTGGATGAATGACGGTGAAACCAGCAGTAGACGACATGGTGTTGGACGTCCACACGCTATCAAAGAAAAAGGTCGTCGGAGACTGTCTCGCATGGTGAAGCAAAACCGGAGCCAGACAGTGGCTCAGCTGACGGCCCAATACAATGCAGGGCCAAGTAGAATAGTATCGCAGCACACTGTTCAGCGGACACTGTTGGGTATGGGGCTACGCAGCAAACGTCCCACTCGTGTGCCTTTGCTGACCAAGCGTCATCGCCAACTGCACCTGCGCTAGGCCCGGGAACATCGCGACTGGTCCATGGATCAGTGGGAGAGAGTTGCCTGGTCAGATGAATCACGGTTTGTCATTCATCATGCCATTCATGTCATTCATCAACACATTTGGGATGTCATGGGACGGCAGCTCAGAGTTCAAAGACCACCAATTTGCAATATCTCAGATTTGCGTGACCGTTGCTTAAACATCTGGTACAATCTGTCTCCGGCCATCTACCGAGGACTTGTGGCATCCATGCCAAGGTGGGTTGAAGCTGTGTTGCGCGCCAAAGGTGGGCCAACTCGTTATTGACAGGTGGTCATAATGTTTTGGCTCTTGAGTGTATGTGAAAGTATTTTAATTAATTTTTTAAAAATGCATGAAAAATGAAAAAAGGATGCAAATTTTCATCTGCAAATCACTTAGACATGTACAAATCACTTGAACTGTACAGATGATAATCCTCATAAGCAAGTTCCTTAGTTAATTTCTTTAAGAAAATCATCTAAATCAGGTGTTCCCAACCTTTTTATAGTACCATACTTGTACGTTGTAAACAATTTGATAACGTACCGATAGACCAAAAATTTTGAAATGGGGAATAAAATGCAATGGAGAACATTTGTAATAAAGACAAGTAACTTGGGATATATTTTTTATTGCTAAACATATACATAAAATATAATAATCACTTTAAAAATATATAATTAGTGAGAAGGTTGGGCCTGTTTATTATAATTTAAAGAAGTAATATTGGGCTCAGTGTATGTCAGTTCAAGGCGAAGATCCGATTCAATGTCCAGCAAAGCTCTATATTTGGTTTTCATCACAGTCATTGCAGAAAATCCCTTTTCACATAAATATGTGGTCGCAAATGGAATTAAAAATTTTACTGATTGGCAAGAAACTTCTCAGACACAGTTATAATTCGCAAACACAGTTATAGACACAGTTATAATTTGCAGGCGAGTGCCAAATTTTTATGGGGCGGTCATAGATAACAGATTTAGGTGTAGACGGCATCTTTTGAGATTAGGTAAATCCCATTAAAGTATTACAACACAAACAATGGATAAGAAATTCCAAACTAAAATATTAAAACGTATGGATTATTAATTATTATAGTCATTTCCTTTATTTTTTGTAATATAGATTTTTAATAGATTTTTGTTTTACAATGTAAAATCATTCGCGTACTGGTAGATCCTTATCCGCGTACTGGTACTGGTACGAGTACCCAAGGTTGGGAACCACTGATCTAAATTATTAAAAACTTCAAGTTAATTAAAAATCAGCAAATTCAACATGTAGATCAATAACTCTCACTGCAGATAAAACTAATTATTTATTAGATTAAGAAAATATAAATAATCTCAGTTCCTTCAAAACATCAAAATTTCAACTATTTTTAATAAAAAGAAAAAAAAATGTTAGGCTCACCTAAACATAAAACATGAGGTTTCACAACACATTTGGCTATATATCTCTGTCGGGGTGCACTGACAACATGGCAGGAGGTATTTATTTGGCAAATATGTTCATAATGTGGAGTCTGATAACAGTAACGGCAGTTATGAGTTTTTATGAAAGTTCGGTTTCCCTAAAAAAATTGAAATACAACAATGAGGATGACATAAAACTAATTAACTAATAGATTTTGTAACTAATCTTATAAAACATAGTTTTTAAGCAACCACCTTCATTATCACAAATCAGTTGAATAAGAAATATGAAGAGTTTAAAAAAAAAATTAATTTAAACAATAGTTCAAACCATGAATGTAAGCACACTTCACTTCTTACACTTTTCAAGCAGAATAGTTTTATAGTTTATGCTTCTATTTAAATAAAAATACACATGTTAGCAAAGAGAAAATTGTGATAAATGTCAGCACTTATATCAAATCTACTATAAGTACCAGACTTTATTTTTTAAATTCATCACCGTCTCTTAACTTCTCAGCCATCAATCGACAAGCAGCCCAATACAAGTTAGAATCAGTAAAAAATTTTCAAACCCATCATTAAATACTAAATTGCCATGTTTTGGGCAAATCTTGAGGCAAAATTCATTCTTATTGTCCATGATACAAAGTGGGCAACAGCTACCCTGGTCACTCCATTTCTTAATAAGTGTTTTTGAATTAGTTAATTCAGGTAATCATGACAAGTAATTAACCTACTGCTCTAAGTAGGAAACCAGGAACTCTGGAACTATCCATAAGGAGACTTTCCCATGCCTTTTCCTTCATCTGCTCTCTGTAAATTGAAAATCTGTTGGCCCTAATAGATGAAGAAATTAATCTTTTTATAGTTCACACGGCATATAAGCATCCTCCTTATCAAAATGAACTGCCTTGTCATTCTCATATAAGCTACAATGGCTTGGGATCCACTGGAGCATTACTTTATTTTTCATATTCATGAGATAACTCAAGTTTTCCTTACATAATTCTACCATTTCATTATTATCTTTGCCAGGTCTGGTAAGTGCTACAATTGCAGCAGGGGAACCAACAAAGAAAACAATGCTATTTTCAGTACAGGCTTAAATTTTTTTTGGTTGCTAAAGAAATCACCCCAACCTCTGTATCAAAATTGTCACAGTATTTTCCCACTGGGTAAGACAGAGTAAAAAAGGGTGAAAAGGCTCCAGCTCTAGCATTTCTGAATGTGTTTTCAGCAGAATCATCAGAATATACATGTAGTCAGTTACTAGCAAGGATATCTCTCATGGATCATAGCCAAAGATTAAGCCCTCTTGAAGTTACTGAGGTATTTTTGCTGACATTATAAAGGAGGTCCAAATGCTTTTCAGTCAGTCTTATTGTCCATCTCTATAGTTTGTACAAAAAGGTCCCCAATGATAAATTTCTTTAAGATTTTTTTCCTTAATAACTTCTCAAATGCTTTATAAAGTCAACAAGTAAAGCAAGGGAACTTTACCATCTGAAAAATACCCTTTATTTTTTAAGTAAGCAAGGCAATCTATATAACAGTGTTTCTACATTTTCTGAAACCAGCCTGGCATTCAGAAAGGGTCTTATTCTCTTCAAGAAAGCAAGACAATTTACCTTTCACTGTACAGTTAGTTTATACAAGGTACTAGTAAGAGAAATTGGGCAATAGCTTCCTAGATTATCCACAGGTTTATTTGGTTTGAGGGCTGGTATGACCTCAGATTTCCCCCAAGAACTCAGCAAAATTATTTACCAGGTCAAATTTAGGAGATTTAGTAGGGTTAATTTTGATTAATCTTTTATCCCAGTCATACATAGGACTCAAAATTTGGTTTGTTAAGTTGGGATTCATACAAGAAATATAGATAATACATAGCTGCATCTTTCAACTTCAAGTTTGTTAAGTTATCTGTACTAGTTCAAGTTTGTCATCAGTTTCCCTTGAATGCCATGACAACATTTTAACATTAAGCAAGCACTTTACATAAAGAATTATATCAGAAGCTTCCTGTCTTGAGCAGGGTAAGACAAAAACTCTGGGATTTTGAAGTAATCATGGTTATGAATAGAAACATCATGTTCAACTATGTCCATTGTATCAATATTATGTCTAAAAACAAGAACCTTCCAATGAATTTGTCCTGTGTCAAACCACCAGTATTCCAAAAAGGAAATATTTAACACTGGAAGTAACAGACAGAATGAAACTTTTCAGCTGAAATACTATGATATATATAATCAAGAATTTTTCTCATGGTGCTGAAAAAGTTCTTTAATGAAACTTTTCTAAAAATAGGTCTTTCTTCTAACTAATAATTTCCTAATATTCTGGACTAGTTACATCTATCAATTTCATTTATAAGGAAAAAAAGATAAATGACCATATCAAAAATTATCTGGATACTTTTTCTTTAATGATACCACTTTTCAAGATGTATACATAGTATAAAATTGCCAGTATAAGATCTATAATAAAAATTAAATTTATAGTAATTAATTTGCAACCACGCTTAAGAAACACCTCAAGAGAGCAATTATTGATTCAATTTTATTTAAGAGGGAAAATATCTGAAATATAAGCGGTTAATTTACTAAAGAACTTCAGGCACAGCAAATTTAATTATATCATGTAAGGAGCACAACTAAATTTTTTATTAATCATTTGATATGATAAAAATTTTTAAAGATGAGAAAGAATCTAAAAACATAGAAAAAAAAGTTCATACCATGCATTTTGTCTCATTTTTGACTTCACAAGTAACTTTAACATCTTCCCCATAAACACATGAATAATTAAATGCACACTTAATACAAGTACCAATCAATGAATCACAGTTTCCATCTGTATGGCACTGATCAGATAAGCTGCCTTCAGTGCTCATGCTTGATGGAGTAGTTCGATTACTTTCAGGTTTTAAACTCCCAATATGTATTAGTGAATCTGAATGAAACTTTGAATGATCCAGAAGAAAGGATGAATTCTCCACATTTTCCACTTCCTGTGCCAACATATGCCGTTTTGCAGAATGACGCAATGCATGAGAAGAACTTGGAGCAAATATATTATCTAAAAAAAAAAAATGTTCAGCAAAAATAAAAGAGCAAAAATTCTGTTTTCATTCAAAAAAATTTAGAAATCACTCACGTAACTCTCTCAAAAAAAGTTATGCAATTACTGGGATTATGATCCTGGGATTTTGATATCTAATTTAGAGAATTAAATACTGTTGTTGTAGTATTGTTACCCACAATAAACAAAAATAGATTGAGTTATAATCAAAATTATAAATTTTAGCTAAGTTCCTATAAAGAGATGCTTACATAAGAAATTAATAGAAAACTTAAATTTTAACTATGAAATATGTATGAAACACCATAATAACAATATAGATTTCATAACTAATCTTATACACAATATAACTAATCTTATAAACATAGTTTCTGAACAACAACCTTCATTCTGACTACAAAATTATAAGCCTAATAAAATCTACAAACAAATAATTAAGTTTATTAGTTATATAACTACTAGCCACTACAGAACTGACAAAAAATCTAGAAAGTGAGACTTAAATATGGCATCAGCTAACATGTAAATCTTCTGTCACTAGGAATTTTTCCTGTCAGTATTTTTTTTAACAATATAATGGCAAAAGCAATTGTTTAATTTTTTTTTTTTTTGGCATAAGAAAGCAAACATTGAAATAAAGGGTACAAGGCAGCAACACACAGATTATCCAAAATAAACGATTAGGGTAGCAACCAGTTTTGTACTAATTGATAGTTCCTCATCATGCCAAGGAGCATTGGGTGTGATTATCTTTACTGACAATTCACAAATGCAAGGATCATCAAACTTCTTTGACTTGAAAAGGCAAAACAGCAGAAAATTCCAGAAGGATATCATGAAAGGGAAAGGGTTGTGAGAGGAACCACAAGCACATGTAAGATGCACGCATATTTACGAAGAAAACAAAGCAAGAATTTGTGAAAAAGGCAGGAATATAAAACCAAAAGACAGAATTATGAAATGGAATTGAAAATAAAAGAAGATCAAATGATTATATTAAAAATAGGAGGAAATGAAAATAAAAAGATGCATGCAAATATTTTCTAGGTGAAAGACAAAGATAACTTAGACACGTCGCTGACAAAAACTACTCTTTAGTCAATAACATGTCTATGTTATCATGATCAGTTTTTTCTTTTCTTGTTTCCTGCTTTTTTCTAATCATTTGATCTTATTTCATAATTTTTTAATTTTTTCATAATTCTGTCCTTTGGTTCTATTCTCCTGCCTTTCTCACAAATTCCTGTTTTATCTGTTTGTTTTGTTAAGAAGTGCATCCATTATATAGCCTGCGGTTATAAAGGTTTCACCCCTTATTGCTCAAATAACTGCTTCCGCTTTCATTAGTCAACTTCCCCCACACACATACACACAACATCCATCTGATTATTTTCTGTTGTTTTCCTTCTTGTCAAAGAGAGAATTTAATGATTTTCAAGAGAGAATCGTTACACTCTCTTCTCATATAATCTACTTCTGAACCGCACATAGAAACAGTCCCATCTAATACTCTTCAGCTTGATGAAGAACTATTAATTAGTTTGAAACTAGTTTCCATCCTTATTTTTTATTGTAGATATTCAGAAGCTATGTGTTCCTATGTAATGTATTTTTCACAAGTTAGTAATTAAGAATACATGGTTTTTATAACTTTCAGCTGTTAATTTTTTACAGGGCATTAATTTATTGAAGCCTATTACTACAAATTAAAATAATATTTGAAAAAATTGAATTTAAATAAACAGAATTTTGAAAAACTCCCATTCTACATTTATTACGAATGCAATGAACAGAATTAAAAAAATTTCTAATGTGAAATTAGAAAAATTCACAATGGCTTAATATGGGGTTTAAAGATCTGAGGTCAACTGATGCACCAATGTAAAAATACTAGTAAATGTACCCAGCAGCTCTTGTTATTCATATAAAAAATATCACTGTCTGGCATGAAACAAAATGGTATAAATACTGATAAATTTCTCTGAAAATAATTTAATTCTTATAATTCATGTCATGATCAAAATCTGTAGCAACTAATTAAAATTTACCACAACTAGTTCACAAAATTTCTCAACTGCAACTGAACTAAATACCAAAATTTTCAGTATTAACAAAAGCAAACTATAAACAAAGAATTTTCTAGAAACAATGTTAAATAATGCAAAGAATACTAAAATCAAAGCCAATTCATTTGGATTGCTTAGTAGAATTTTTACTGGAAAATGTTTATTCTCTAGTGCAAAGTACAAACTTTTCAATTTAGATAAAAGAAATCAGTGTAATCTCAGTTATTAGTATTTAACAGTAAAAATTTAAGTCGGAGGATCTGGCCCACAAATCTAGAGTATTCCCAACAATTCTATAGTTGTAAATTAAATCTATGGAATACAGTAAAATCTTTGGTTTAATAGCCAGATAAAGCAAACAGTCCGAAAGATGATCCAGACTTAACTTAATTCAGATCTCGAAGCAGAAGATAGAAGAGGTCAGCAGACTCTCTAAAACTTTAAGCAATATACTTTTCATGACCTTAAATATCAGAACTGCTGTGGAAAATATAAAATTTTTGTTAGTGAATTCTGGGAAAAACTTTTACAAAAAGGATCATAGAAACCGGTACAATGGGAGATACAAAATGAAAGTTTCAAGAAAGTAGCTGCATAAGACATGTTCTAACAGAAGTTGGTAAAAATGATCCAATGAAGAAACAAATTGTGTGATGGTTTGGGCAAGATCTGAGCAATGAATTAGAAGACAGTAAAACACCTAACACCGAATGATAAATTGTGAGGAATAAAAAAAGACAAACTGATTTTAAGAGAATCATATTCTTACATATAGTGCTATCCTTAACATGTTTTGTGCACTTTGAGTATGAAAAAAAAATTTTTTTTTCTTAGTATACATTGCATTGTCATAAATTAATATACATTATAAAGTACACTTATTAGAAAGCATTTTTTGTCTCTTTTTCAAATAATGATGACATCAGGGCCCGATTATGAACACTGGGGGCCCCTGGGCAGATGCTATTTTGGGGCCCCCCCTTACGGACATTTATAAAAATACATACTATTAGAAGTACTAGGTGCATACAACAAGGGGGTTTTGGGGCCCCCTAGCATCAGGGGGCCCTGGGCAAAGGCCCGATTTGCCCATGCGATAAAAAGGCCCTGGATGACATTCAATAATTCAGACGACTAGTTTCCTCCTAATTAGTAAAAGTTTGCAAGATTTTACAATTTCTAATGATCTCTTATATATATTCTCTTCTGTGTATTATTTAGATACATGGAATATGATCATTAAATCCATAAAAATTATACAGTAAAAATTCTAAATAATAAAGAAAATATCAGAAAAGTGCTTTATCAGCAAGACTAAGAGCTCCGAAGAAAATATTCCTATGTACAAAAGAAAAAGGTTTTCTAAATAATAGATCATATCAAAAATTTTTCTTCAACATCGGAGACTTCTTATTAGGGTCATCCCTTCTCAATACCAGTCTCTTCAGCAAACAGTAAGCAAGACATTAAAAAATCATTTTAATGTCTTAATTAACAAGACATTAAAAATTCACTTAAATTATTAAAGTATATTACCTGCAAATCAGTGTTACTATATGAAACGTATGCTTGAAGAATTAAGAAATCTATAGAACAGATGTAGTATACGCAATGGGCCATCGCCAATTTGGCGCCAAAATACCGTTCGGAGACCTGTTAGGCTTAAACTGCGAAATGTAAGCAATAAATTGGAAAACAAATTTACCACTGGCTTTATGAAACTCGTAGGTGCACACAGGATCTTCACTTCACTCAGATATCCTTGCTACGCTCTGTTACGCATCCATCCAAAAACATTACAGAAAATCCCTAGCCCAGTGGTTTTGCTACATACTGCTGGCTGTAGTACAGTAAAAAAAAGCTTCCGCTGGCTGTAGTGGTCAGTAAAACAAAGCTTATCACACAAAAATTCAAAAAATATCATCCGATCTTAAAATCCTCCCTGCCAGAATATAAAAACCGCCAAACAACCATCAGATTTGCAGAAAAATCGCCCCTTGACGTTTGTTGGGTACACTACATCAGTACCAAATCGGAAATCCTAAGAACAAGACAAATCTTTGCCTGTGTGAGTGGATACATACAATAACAATTTATATATCAAAAAAAAAAAATATATATATATATATATATATATATATATATATTATCAAGCATGGATGAGTAAGTGAAAGTTTATCTAGACACAAATAAAAACTTGAAAAGATTTTACGATTCCCATTTACATTTATGACAAAAAATAAAATCAGAAAAAAATTGGTCCAAATAAACCATGAATCAGAAACGTAAAGGTACAAGATTTTTACATAAAATGTAAATTAGAAAATAAACAGTAACTATTACACGAATGGTCGACAACATGCAATCAGAATAATAACATATAAAAGGCGGGGAATACAAGGATTTTATAAATATACGTAAGAAACACAAACACTGCGAGCTGGAATCAGGGGAATCGAAAAACAATTTCTAGTGTTTGTAGTTATCTGAAAATCAGTATTTGGGGGTGTTTAAAATAAATTACTAAAGTGTTTACAGAAATATTTAAAATAACCTAAAACGCAAAAGTTAAATTACAAAGTTTCAATTAAAATGTCGTAACTAACGTTTTCTTGAGTTTCGTTCTCCAATTCCTCCAATACACAAAACTAACAAAAATATGAATACAACTAATTCATTGGCAATGCTCATTGATTTTATCAGAATTACTTATGCCTATAGCTGAGCTAATATTAATTGAAAATATCATCTGAAAACAGATATCATTTACTGCAAAGTATATCAACTCGTTTCAATCTTTATTTACAAATCTTCTGATATCAAATCATCATATCATTGCTGAAGTTGTTATGGAGATTTTCAACTCCAGAACTCAGAAAGAAAATATATATATATAAATATATAGATCGATGTGTGTAATAATATAAGTTAGGTAAAGACGGTCTCAATAAAATATTTAAGGGGAAATTCATTTCAGTGTATTAAAAATTATCTAATAAATTTCATTGAACCAAATAGAAATGTTAACTGACTGTAAATAAAGTTGAGGGGTTTTTTTTGTTGTTTTGTTTATTTACGTTCAGGCATCGTTGTTTAAAAGATTAAGGCGTGTCTCCCAAGGTAAAATATTTCTCTTTAATTATGTGTTATAACTATTCTACTTTAAAATAATATGCATTAAGTGGGAATCCTTAAGAATAAATTTATCTATTTATGACAATCATATATGTTTTGTTAGATAAAATCGAATTGAACAATTCACATTGACTTAAAGGAGTTATACGATTGCGTGCATCACCAATAATTTAGCCCGTATATTTTGAATAATTCGTTATCAAACCATTCCCTGGTTTCTGATTCTCTTGTATCACTCATTTGAGGGAAATTTCACGCAAATCCACGAACTAAGAATAAGTAACCTAGTGATGGCGAGTAGAAATTGACCAGTAAACTTATCTGGAGCCTTTTATAAATCAGAAAATATGTTCACTCTTTGGTGACATCAAATGATGTAAATAACAAGAAAATACTCAGATTATAAATAGGACTTCGTAACTTTATAATTAGAAATTAAACATACTCGAAATTAATGTGAAAATTTTCTTATGAACTTGTCTAAATTTTGTTATAGTTCGGTGATAAATCCACTAGATTGAAAATACAGTTTCCTACTGAGACATCTATTATTGCGTGACTTTAATACGTAACTGCACGAATTCTGGCGGACAGAATATACGGGTTTGAAACCATATCATGAATTGAAATATATATATATATATATATATATATATATATATATATGTGTGTGTGTGTTGTTGGAAAATAAGTGAAGCACTCTGAGAAGCTATATTGTAGGTTATGAAAATTTGAAAGGTTGATGTTAGTATAATCTATTATGTGGTAGTTGTTAACTATGTAAAGGATAATATATTTTTAAGTACAAAGATAAATCTAAACTATATATTATTTAATTTCTTCAAATTGTTGTTGGGATTAAATAGTGCCCTCATGTTATTTTATGTTTACTTTTATTTTCTTTAATTTTATGATGTTATTCTTAATTGATAAAGAGTTCACTTTTATTTTCCTTTTTTTTTTTTTCAAATTCATGTAATTTAAGTCTTGAGAATATGAAATACAAAGAGAAATGTTTGTTTAAGAGATGAATACAAATTTATTATATATTAAGTTCTTTAATATCTATAAAGGGTTTGCTGAATGTAATATTATACACGTGTTTTAGATGGTATTAAAATTAAACAAAATTTATTGATTTGCCTTAATATAATCATATATTAACCCTTCAGCAGACACGCCCATGTACAGAGTGCAACATTTTTGTAATTTTGAATGGTTTGTATTTACATGCAAGGTTTGCATGGTCTAAACAAACCTTACATGTAAAAGTCTACACCCTTTCTAATACAGGTCTGATTTTCTGACCCTTGTATTCCTTTCCATTCATTGGTAGTCATGATTTAACCGTGGTAAACCAATGATTATACTGGATTACAATATGGCAAAAGCAGGAGTTGATGTACCCAATAAAATATTTAACTATTACACAGTATCCCTCATATCAAGAAGATGGACAATCTAATTTTTTTTTTAGGTTTTTGGACTTAATACGAATCTATTTGCAAGTTGTCCTTAGATCCAATAAACCAGGCAGTTTTGAAATAAGGCACTTGTAACTGCATTCTTTCACGTTTAATTATAAATATATCTCAGTATTATAAACATTTTATACACGTCATAAAACACAGAATTATTATTTTCAATTTGTAAAAAAAAAAAAATTTATTGCAAAAGGAATAATCAAGGTTGAAAGAGATGTTTCACTTTGTGCCACATGCGCCTGCTGGTGTTCCAAAAATTGGCATACCTGCTGAAGGGTTAAAATACTTCCACATATACATGTGGAGTGATTCCACCATCACTTTGGCGTGGATCCGTACACCTCCGGAAAATCTAAAGACCTTTGTGTCTAATAGAGTGATGCTGATAAACTCTTTGTGTCATTGTATAATTCTAAATAAATTAGGAATAAATATTAAATATTTAAAAATATATTACTTTTTCAAAAAAAGATGATGTATAACATAATAAATATTTATTTCCATCGATCTGATAAAATATTTTTTCTTAGAATTTAAAATGTTTAATATTATACTATGAAATTTTAACAATAATTTGTTTTGAAATCATTCATTTTGTATATATTCAGTTTATGTTGTAAATAGTTAACTTTAAATTATAATATCTGGATGTCAAAATTTAAAACTATCACTTTGAAGCAATATATAAAATATGTTATAGAATTAAATAATTGTCTAAATTCTTAGGTTGAATAATTGTACTTGAATACTATTATTTTCTCAAATGTTGTTTGCTTTAAAATTTTAAGCAAATTACCTATTAAGGTTTTGTTTTTGTTTTTTTAGATTTTGTTATATCTCTATCATGGCTGAGCCTCCCCCAAAAGCAAGATCTTCATGGTATTTATTATTAGGAGGAATTTTAGCATTTCTTGCTTCTCTGATTCTTTTTATTTCATTCTGTAGTCCATATTGGCTTGAATCTTATCCAGAAACATATTCAGAGTTTGTTCGAATGGGTCTTTGGAATTTTTGCTTTAAAAATTATAGACATCCTTCTTATCAGTATGATGAATTATTTGATGGTTGTCACTGGGTTTTTAGCTACAAGTACCAGAACATAAGAGACTGGATGCAACCAGGTAAGTTTTCTATTTATTCATGATTTAAATTTAATCATTCTTTTTTGGTTTTTATATAGGAATTTGATACTTGAGGTAAATTAATTTAATGGTACAGATGTATCAATTGCAGATATTGTCAGTTATGAGAAACTGGTTATAATTAAATTTAAGAAATTTATACAAGAGGCAAAAACTAAACTAACAAACCCAAATTACATAGTATCATTAAAAGTATTTCATCCATGATTTCATATACTTCATCCATGAGTTAAGATGAAATTTGATGCAGAGATACTTTATTCTGTAGTGGATTAAAGCACTGTGAATAAAAACAAGAGGTGAAATTTCTGTGTTGCACAAATTTGTCTGATGACACCCAAAATGCATGTATCCGTAAGATAGATGACTTATAAGGAGTGTATTAACACTAGGTAGCCATACAGTCCTTACAATGAGCCCTCAAGCTATTGGGGAGAATTTTTCATGGCAATAAATTCCACTTGGTACAAGACAGATTTTCACCTATAATAGGTCAAAGAGGGAGCTGATATGCTCCAATGTCACTCAGGCACCATAGGGTTGACGGATGGAGACACATATCTCCATGGTGAAAATCTTGCCCTTTTTTTTTAAATAGGAAATTCAAAATTAGCCTAATTCCATGAACTGTAACCTTCTCATTAAATGAACTTGGATATGATTGCACTGTGGAAAATTCACATGTTATATGTAAGGATGCCATCCCTATAGATCTGCTCAGTCACACTACATCAAAGATGTATAGCAGCAAATGGCTGCTCACATACAAGAACAAATAAGGGGTACATTACAATGTCAAGGAATGTTGTTTACAGCTTAAGAAAAGATAGGCTTTCATGTGGAAGGGGGAGGATTGCATATACTTTTGGTCATGTATTATAACATTTCATCTCTGCTTGCTGTCTATGCATAATTTGCCTTGATATCATTGTTCTCATCAAAAAACAAGTGCAGTGGTAAGCAAGACTTTTTTTATTGTTATTATGTAAAATAAATATATCTCCAAAATGTGCAGTTTCCTTGTATTTTCTCTTCTTTTTTTTAAATTGTGTTTCTATCAAAATATTTTCATTGGGGGGTTGAGGGGTTTTTTATTTAAAGAAAGTGGGTCGCAGTTGAAAAAAGGTTGCGGATCTTTGTTCTAAAGGCAGCATCAAGGTAATAGAAGAGCTGTCTGGCTGTCGTTTGACTAACATGCAAGGCGTTAGGTCTGAAGCCTTTACACCAATATTTTTCAGCTATAATGACAAATGCTTCATGATACATGTAATCTAAGTCTGTTTGAATCTTCTTATATAACGTGTTATTTTGCTTTATGAGCATGTTCTATTACCAGCCAAATTAAAGCATGTATTGTATAAAAATTGAAACTAAATGAGTCAAAGTGAGATGTATAAATCATGATAATAATACTTAGTTAATATAAAATATAATCATAATAGAAAAAACAAGATAATTTTGAATTAACACGGAGACTTATACTGAATAGAATTTATGTGATAACTTTCTGTGAAAAATTATATTGAATGCATCTTATCTATAATTTATTATCTTCAACTAATAGAAAAAGAATTATAATTTTGTTGTAAAACATTTTACAAGTTTTTCTTTTATTTTTATGATGCTGAAATTATATCTCTGAACAAATGATTTTACATCATTGAACTACTTAAATATGTTGGTATGAACTTTAATATTTTAATGAGCTTTAAACACATTCTAAACACATTTAAAGGGATGATTAAAATTAGTGTATACTTGTGAATTTATATTTATGATTCTTCTCATTTCTTTTAGCTTGGTTGATATTTGTGCAAGCTGTTCTGACAATATCCATCATATTTTCTTTGTTATCACTCTCCTTCATAAGCATTGTTCTAATGCGATTCCTCATTAAGTTTGAAGTGTTCATAATTGGTGCTGCATTTTTTTGTGAAGTTGTTATCTGTAAGTAAAGTTTTTGCATAATCTATATATATAAAAATTGATGTATGTATGTGTGTATGTTCCAGCATCACTCTGGAACACCTGGAGCAATTTCAACCAAACTTGGTACACATATAACTTACAATCTGGAAAGAAACACTGGGTGCTAGGGGGGTCTTACCCCCCTAGCACCCATAGGGGATGGCAGAAGGCACATGTGAAAATAATCGAAAACAACTGATATTAGTGTCGAATCCATAGTTTTCGGGGTCACTGAGATTAATGGTGACACTCCCAATGCCATCTATGTGCAAGTTCAGCCCCCCCCCCCCCCTCATCAGCATTGGGGGAGAAGGGAGAGGGAAGGGGTGAATATAAAACGTCCAAAATACTGAGAGTAGTGTCGAAACCATAGTTTTCGGGGTTGGTGAGATTAATGGTGACACTCCTGATGCCATCTATGTGCAAGTTTAGCTCCTCCATCAGCATTGGGGTGGGGGGAGAGAAGAAGGGGTGAATATAAAATGTCCAAAATACTGATAGTGTCAAAACCATAGTTTTCAGAGTCGCTGAGACGAATAGTGACATTTCTCATGCTGTTTAAGTGCAAGTTCAGCCCCCCCCTCCCCCTCCAATCAGTATTGGTGGGGGAGGAAGAAGGGGTGAATATAAATATCCAAAATGACTGAGAATAGTGTCAAAACCATAGTTTTCGGGGTCGCTGAGACGAATAGTGACATTTCTGATGCCATTTAAGTGCAAGTATTTTTAATTTGTAGTAAATGTAAATTTACAATTTGAAAAATCAGTAATAAGCACCCATGACTTTCTTATGCGTTATTATTCTGAACAGAGCAAAAAAATTTTAGAAGATAAAATAAAAACAAATATAACATGCTGTCTGAAAACACGGGAAAAATTCAAATATTTTACAGTGAAATTATTCAAATTTCCAAGACTGAAGTTTCATTTTTTAAGAATCTTATTAAACATTCTGTTTTAAAATACCATCCTCTCAGAAATAAATTTCTAAAACTATATTCTGTTTAAGATACTTCCTCACTCATGTATTACAACTATCTTATATAAACATAATAGAATAATTTGTCTTTTCTTGGCTCTGAAAATGGAGAGTTTCTGTTAATAAGTTCTTAATATAAAAATTATTGAAAAAATATGATCAACTTTATACAGTGTTAATTAAATATATATTAATGTGTCATTTTAAATTAAGATCTCTAGCAGTTCTTATTCTTATGAGAATCAATATCCTAAATGCCTTTTGACATATATTGGCCAAAAATATATTGGTTGTTATTTTTAATGAATGTCTTCTACTCAGGTTTGCAAATTGTGATGAGAGGAAGAAGAAAAAAAATTAATATCAGAGGTTATTCTTTTCTCAAAATTTAGTTGATACTGAAACTAATTTTGGACCATAAAGTTCAGACTGTGTAAGAAGAGTATATATTTTATTTTCATTATGTTTGATTCTGAAAGTGTTAAATGGTATTTAAATCCCACTTTTGAAGGATTGTAATCTTTTACTTTTTTAAAACAAATTCATGGTCAAGTTTTTAAAGAATATCTTACAAAATGTTTCAAAACTCTGACAAAAAAAAATGTTTACAAGTAATTTAAGCATCTAAACAAAAATGTGAAGCTGTTCATATTCATCGTTCAAGAGGTAGATTACAAACCTGAGACCTTATTAAAAACTATCTTGTGTAAAAAAAAAATGACCATAGCACTCCAAAACCAACCAACTAAGCATATTAAAAACTGAATTTTTTAATAATATTTTTGTTCAATAAATCTGTAATGAATGTAAAAGTTTTATGTAAAATCTTTTCTAGCTGTTATCATGTTTCTTGGTGTTAGTGTGTTTGGAGGAATGTGTTATGACCGATCATGGCTACAGTATCCATCCTTCAATCACTTGTCTTGGGCATATGGACTTGCAGTTGTTTCAATGTTTTTCCACAGTTTTTCTGCCTGCTATTTGTTTGCAGATACAAAGAGAGCTCGCGAACATCGACGTCGTGCCAGCAATTTAGTTTATAATATGCAGCCTAGATTCTAAGACTGGATATTATGAACTCTAAGGGTAACTTCATCTACTTTTGGATATTAACTTTATGAAACATTCCAATCAAAAATTTATACAAATATGGTGTATAGAATAGTTTATTTTTACATTACTTTTTATTGAACATGACATGAACTGTCATTTATTTTTAATTGTTAAGGGGTAATTCTGTATATGAATATTCGTGTGTTTATTATTCTGTGTATTAATAGTTTTTATCTTGAATTATTTAAAATAAATCAGAATAATTTATAAATTAATCAATTAGGTGCAATCTTCTACCTATCTAGTTTGTAATTACTAAAATTTTCTTAACCATCCTTTTATACAAAACATTTGTCGTAGTATAAACTTATACTGATTATTTGATTACTAAGCAAGCTGGGTAGAAGAGAAAGTAACCTCACATCTAATCTCATTTATGTACTAATTATGTAAGTGTAGCTCAAGAAATATGATTAGTTTTTTTCATTGCTCATTTAATTTTTGGTTTTTTTTTAAGTTACTTAGTTATTAACTAATACATGAGAAAGAATTAGTATCTGTGTTCACTTTCTATGTTAATCATTTCATTGAATCTATTTAAGGTTGATCATCACATATTATGTATATAGTGAAATATTGTGTTTGTTCTTTCGAGGACAAATTAACCATTTATGCTTTTATTCATATGAAATATTCAATTCCTTGTCTTTTTAAATACATTTATATATACGTTACAAGATATAACAAATTATGATATTCTTAACACTAATTTAACCTTTTGTTATTATTCTGCAGACTTTCTAACAAAGCAGGAAATTGGAGCACACATAAAATAACTTTAGTCCTATAAAAAATCACAGAATTATGAAAGGAAAATAATTTTCCTGTAGTTAACTGGAAATTTTTCATTTATTTATACCATTTCTGAGGAAAATACACACACACTCACATATATATACACAGTTCAGTCACATTAATGTGACCATCTGTCAAAATCCAGAATAACCACCTTTCGCAGAGCGGACCGCTGCGAGACGTGCAGGAAGGGAGTCAATTAGGTTCCTGAAGGTGTTCACTCGGATGTTGAGCCATGCCGTGGCCAGCTGCGCTAGGTTACGCGGGTAAGGATCCATGGTGTGAACAACCCGATCGAGGCAGTCTCACAGATTCTCGATTGGGTTCAAGTCCGGGGAATTTGCTGGCCAAGGGAGTACGGTAAACTCATCCTGGTGCTCTTCGAACCACGCACGTACACTGCGAGCTTTATGACATGTCGCATTGTCCTGCTGGTAGATGCCATCATCCTGAGGAAAAACAATTCGCATGTAGGGGTGAACATGGTCCACAAGGATAGATGCATACTTGTGTTGATCCATCGTGCCTTCCACAATGATGAGTGAACCCAGAGAATACCACGAAAACATTCCCCAGACCATAATGCTCCCTCCTCCAGCTTGGACCCTTTCGACAATTGTTGCAGGGTGTTTGCTTTCAGACGTGTCACGCCGTATACGCCAACGTGCATCTGTCCGATGGAGCATAAAATGTGGTTCTTTGGAAAAAGTCACCCGTCTCCACTCAGTGGAAGTCCAGTTGCGGTACTGACGTGCAAATTCCAGCCTTTGTTGCCGATGAACAGCAGTCAGCATAGGTGCATTAACCAGGCGTCTGATGCAGAGGCCCATACGCAGCAACGTTCACTGAACCGTTGTTGTGGAGACACTGTTGTTAGCCCCTTGGTTCATCTGGACGGTCAGTTGCTCAACAGTTGCACGTCTATTCGCCCGAACGCATCTCCGCAGCCGTCGTTCACCTCTGCTATCTATGGCCCGTGGTGCACCACATTTGCCACGTTGCTGATTTTAGATGGTGCCATTTTGTCATGCACGGTATACTTTTACCACGGCGGCCCACGAACAGTTTACAAAATTAGCCATTTCGGAAATGCCTCCACCCTTGTCCCGAAAGCCAATGATCATGCCCTTTTGGACGTTGGATAAATCGCTCCGTTTCTGCATGACTGCAAGAATTGAAATGTTTTCCGAATGCCTACAACACACTTTATATATCCACCAAATTTGCTGATGACACGTGCCTTCTGCGATTGGTTATTTAACGTTGACGTCAAAAGTAGGCGGTGGTCACATTAATATGACTGGACTGTGTATGTGTGTGTGTATTTTCCTCAGAAATTTTTCCCTTCTCCATTTAAAATGATTTTTGATATTTTTCTTTTCTAAAGTGTAAAACACAAATTACTCAAGTTTAGTCTTAAAAATGAAAACTCATCCATATTTTTAATCTAGAAACATAGTGTGTGAGCTAAAAGTACAAACTGGATTTACTGCACCCTTTCTCCAGAAAGCAATCACAATTATGGTGATTACGCCCTTTTTTTAATGTTTGTTATATTGCTAGAAAATTAAAATAAATCTTTACTTCTAAAAGTAGTTTTTTTTTTTAAAATAGCTATTTTGTGTGTTTAAAATAATCTTTTAACTATATTATCGAGAATAATTAAAATATTTCCATAAATTAAATGAAGCAATTAGATACTGAATGAAAGGCCTTCATTTTTTGTTAATTTATGTTTCTTAAAATTCTTGCTGAATCTCAATTAGAAGTACTTTAATGTTTGTGGCTACATGAAGAGTATTTAACTCCAAAACTCAATCTCAGTTCAATATTTACTGCATGGTTGTGTATTTAGTAACATATATCAAAGAAGAGTCTGTGATACTAAAATGATGTGCATTTAACCAATTTATATTTCAGAAAATTTTAATAATTCATTTCAACAATTTTTTATCTTGTATTTTCCATCAGGAATGTATTCCGTCCAATATTATCCATGTTATTTTTTCAATTGTTATGTAAAATGTGTTATTTTACTATGTATTTTCAATCAAAATAAAGAATTATCATAAAATTACTGTTTCAGTCAATTATCTTTTGTAGAAGTCAGCTTATTCTCATTAATGCTTGGTTTATCTAAATAATGCCTAATGAAAAATCTCTAAGGATAAACATTTTAGTTGTAATTTAAATGTTTGTTCTTATGGTAATTTCTAATTTATATTTTCGCAAGTTTGTGTTTATCATAACATAGTAAGCGATGAGAGAAAATCATAGGATATAAAATTCAGCTTTTGTATAAACTCTCTGTAAAATATATAAAAAGCTTTTGTTTATTACAAACTTTTTTCAAATAAAAAAATAAACTCAAACTGTCTCCTGCTTGCTACAATTTAAGCAAGAAAAATTTTGCCATAAAATTATATTTATAATTTATATTAAACAATTCTGTGCATAACAAGCATCTAATTCCAAAAAGTCACATCACAGGTATATGTATTTTACCTTTCTTTGAGTACTTTAAAATTATCTACTGAAGATATGATTAGTGGATATCAAAAAAATCTGTTTCTCTCTTGTAATGAGTACACACTAAGATAAAATTTGTTTGTTACTACTCATAAAAATTATATGCTCTAAGTAGTAATGTTATTGATTTAAAGACATATTTGATCTTCTCTCAAATATATATATATATATATATATACATATATATATTCCATTTCATATAATCAGATCAAATATACAATAGTATAACATTGGTAGACTTTTTCACAAGACGTAATCATTAAGGAGATGAGACTTGCAGTAAATGGGAAAATATTCCAGTAGGATAAGTAGTTAAGCGTGTTTTTTTTGTTTTGTTTTTTTTTTTTTTTTTTTTTTTTTTGGGGGGGGGGGGGGGCACATCATGGAAGAAATTGTGTACAATATCCAGTATATCTCATTTTACCCAACAGCAACCATGCAAAGATAACGATCAAAATCTTTCAGCTCATCACCACTAGACATGTGATAAAATGCAACCCTGCAAAACACACAGTTCCAGGAAGTCTGAAGTAACCAATAAACAGTGGACTATCTTGAGTAGGCAGAATGGGCCTGTGTCTTTTGAAATAGTCTTGAGTGTCATACCATATTTATATTGCAACTTAAATGACATTCTTTGGATGTCCATCAATAAACATTTATACACTGCACAAGTTTTGATTAACATGTATATTAGAAACAACTAATCTGGATTATTTGAATAAAATTTTGTATTTCAATAATTAAGGAAATCTAACATTAGTATGAAATTTATCAAAAAATATACTATAATAAGCAGTAAGTTTTGACAAAATGAATCTAAAGTTATACTGATAGTAGCTGCTACTTTAAGAGAAATCTATCACCTGTCTTTAATTATTCAGGGTAGATGGAAAATGATGAATATACCAAATTCATTGGTTATTCACAATTCACTAGAACACAATCAGTGGCTCCAAACACATAATGAAAGTTTTCATAAATCTCAAGAATACTGTACTATCATTTATTAACAAAAGGATACAAAGAATCGAATAAAATATATGTTTCAAAAAATATATTTGGTAAGAGCATGTATAAATATTTTTACAAAAATCCTTCTTTTTAATATCACCTATTTAAATGGTACAATGATTTAAAATCATCATTTGACATTGTCATTTCATCATTTGTTGATTTAAGTTCACTTATCTTTGGAAATCTCAGTTCAGCTTTCTTAATGTACTGATGACCTATAATAAATAAAACACTTACTGAAATCTTAAAAGTAATACAAAATTATATATATACATGCATACACAGAAAGAAAACTATTTCACACAAACCAAAGCATTATTTTTAGTTTCTTGTCACATTTTAGTACATAACATTTTAAAGAACCACTTTAGTAGTAACATAGTTTACTGATTCAAAAATAATTATTATATAGACTTCATCCTTATACTAGCTACTGGGGGAGGGGAGTTATATGATTGAAACTCTTGATCACACACATCAGAAATAAGTGGTGGTATATTTGAAAAAGGTATGTCTCGGCTTATTTTCAGATTTCTTAAAAATTTCATTGCACAATCCAAAAAAATCAGCCCTATAACTTAACTTCAGTTGAATGCATGTCTTTGCAAAAAAGTCATCATAAACATTTAAAAAGTAAGAAATTATCAGCAATTATATAGAACATTTTAACAGTAAAAATTATATCATCAAAGTTTAACACATCAGAAAATAAACAGCATTATTATGGCTAAAAAGAATTAACTTGGCTAAGTAATAACTTTATACAAACATATGAGTATTTTTTGCTACATATTTCATTGCAGTACAAATATTATTTCAGTATTAAATAACACTAAGCAAAAAATTTCTAGATCATCAAACTTTTATAAAATGTAAGGCGAAGATTAGAACTCAAGCATGCAATGCCATTTCAAAGAAGCAGTTGTTCTATATAAACTGGTACATATAGCCTCTAAAAATCCACAAAAAATCATATGGTATGGTTAATTTTTAATTAATATTAATAAATAATTAATTTTTATTGTGGATATTAAGAAGCTGTGTGTTCTTGTTTTGCATTTTCCATAAATCCCTTTTAATTTTAATGTTCCTTATTCTAGTGTTCTATATGCAGTCACTAACCAATCCAAAATTAATTTTTTAATGAACCTATTAGAAATTACAATTGCAGCTTTTACAGCTAGCCCCCAACATACATATAAACATTCAGAGGTATAGCCAAAGTCAAGATTATTTTATGAAAAGGAAGCATGGATTTACTATTCATGCAAAGCAAAGACAGCACAAACAGTAAATCCAGTTTGCTCTATTTCTGCTTATGAAATAGAGCAAACTGGACAATGTTTATTTGGTGTTTACAAACTATTTGATTCAGAGAAGATCAAAATAAGAGCAAACCCCAAGTACAAATCTACCATTAGACATACTTGGGGTGCACATTATTTTGATGCATCTTGCAACAAAATTCACTTTTTTGCCTTTATAATTATACTTTGGCTTTTAATAACCACATTTCAGTTTCAATAGAAATGAAAAATCACTAACCCTTTAGTGATTTTGCCAATCAAATGTTCTAATATATAACAAAATTATTCTCTCATAAAAGGAGGGAATCACAAAAATGTTGATATTAAACAGATCTTTTGATGGGCATGACAGAATATATTTAATACAACTTTATTTCCATTAATTTGTCAGGTGTTTGAGTTTTTATTCTAACTTTTAATTTATTACTTGTTAGTAATAAAAAATATACTTTAAATTGCATTATTTAAATCATTTTGTGTTTTCTATTTTTAACAAAAAGGTAGCTTTTAAAAGAAATATTTAAATTTTTGTAACATTCTGTTTGTCTGAAAGTAAACACTACAATAATATCATGAATGTTACTGCAATTTAGAGCATTCATTATAAACCTATGAGTTTAAGGACACTCCTTTGGCATGCATTGAATTTGAAAATCAGACACTGCATAAATTTTCATTCTCACTCTTTAACAGTAAGTATTCAATGTTTTTGTATTTTGAATAACTGCAGACAAACAAATTCAAATAGCTCATAAGTATAAAAAATATGCAGAATTTAACGAAATAAAATTTTATACCTATAGGTAAAATATTCATCACAACAAAGCAAACTGATGCAAGTTATACAAAGTAACATTTAATTACAAACAGATATCCACAAAGTCTAAAATACAGACTTAGTATAAGTCATGGAGATCATCAAAGCACAATAACTTACTTGGTTCAAGGATAGTTAGAACTTTCACTTTATGTAATATAAGCTTAAAATTTTCATCTGCAGAATTTATATTTGATAAAACAAAGTGAATATAATTCCATGGACGACATCTTAATTCCCAAAATGATTTGATGATATCTGATGAATCAGACTGTTTTCTAAAACAAAGATGAAAAGAATATCTTCAAAATGGCGATCAAAACATTGCAAAAGCTACATAGTTTAATCTATATGCTTTACAAAAGACTAAAACACTCTTCAAAAGGTAAGCAAAAGAATATTAATTCTAATGGTATTTTATGAAGGTTTATAAAATAAAATAATGCATCCAAAATGCATTTTAAAAAATGATGAAAAGTCATTCACAACAGATAGAAATAAAAAAAAGGAAAAAGGTCAGAAATTTTCACTCCATAAATAAAGTAACAAAACAGTTTTACATCATAAAGTGACAGAAATTAAATGTTCAACAACATTTAAAGATTTTCATTTTATGCCAATATGCATAACTATCTCACCCAGATTCCTTTTCAGAGCATGTGTCATATATTAATCTTTGAAGCACTGACAAAAATTTAAGCCTGTTTTTTCTTTTTCCCCAACAATTTGAATAAGAAACTTATGGTATTCATGTACAAGTATACATCACCTTTGGACTACGTAACATATTTTATTTAACCCATCAGCGGGCACACCCATGTACAAAGTGCAACATTTTCGTAATTTTGAATAGATTGTTTTTACATGTCACATTTGATTGTTCTAAGCAGTTTCTATTTATAGCTACATTCTTTCTAATGCAGGTCTGATTTTCTGAAACTTTTATTTCTTTCCATTCATTGTTACTCGTGATTTAATCATGGTAAACTGGCGATTATACTGGATTACAATACGATAAAAGCAGGAGTTGATGTAGTCTATCATATGTGCAGCTATTACATGGTATCCTGCATATCACGAAGATGGACAATTTCATTGTTTTTTAGGTTTTTGGACATAACAGGAATCAATTCAGAAGTTGTCCTTAGATCCAATAAATCAGACACTTTTGAAATAAGGTATCTGCATTCTTTGGCCTTTAATTATAAATATATCCCATATTATCAATATTTTATATCTTGTCATAAAAAGCAAAATTATTGTTTTCAATTTGAAAATAAAAAGTTTATTACAAAAGGAATAATCAAGGTTGAAAGAGACATTGCACTTTGTGCCACGCACACCTGCTGATGTTCCAAAAATTGGCGCGCCTGCTGAAGGGTTAAGTGGACTACGATCTGTTTATAAGGTACTTACAACCAAGTAACCAGGTATATTTATACCATTACAGAACTGTGGTATTGATGAATATTAATTTGTGTTATATATATGTTATGCCAAAAAAAACCTTAATTTCCTACTTTATTCTTTATATTACTCCTGACCAATATATTACATTTATAATTTTTACATATCTGCTTAAGCTTTAGTTTTTGGACATGTGTAAGAAAATTCTCTCGTATTCTGGGAAAATATATTAATCTGCAACACAAAGGCTACAATGCAACAACTTTGCATCAATTCATCCCTGATGAATTGTCCACCCCTATAATTGAATCATTTGCTGTAATGTGGTCAGATGAAAAGTAAAAAAAATTAGATTGAGATGAAGATCTGATGGAGAGTCCAGGGATCGCTGAGATGTTTCTAACAATAAAAATGGCATAACATGCTTGACAAAAAAAAAAGTTTCAAGGAAAAGAGAAAATACTTTTAATATGGAAGCAGTACTTAAAATAACTACAAATAACAGTCAACTGTTAAACAATAGTGAAAAATATTCATATGATTAACTGGAAGAGAAACTAATATAAATTACAATGGTTTGTGATCTCTCTTTCACACACACACAAGCAGATATATAAATCAAAGAAAAAGAGTTCATTAAAATAAATGAAAAACAGAACAAATAAAACAAAACAAAGCTGAATATACTAGTTTCAGCTCAACATGCATCAAGAACTTTTAAATACAAATGAACATATTGATGACTAAAATTGTTGATGAGTAATTGTTGGGTGGATTAAACAGCATTACTTGTCCCATACCTAATTATCTGAAATAAAAAACCTTTCACAAGAAAGTAGACTTCATGAGGCTAACTAAAATGCCTTTATTTTTCTTATTTTACATAAAAACATAGTAAAAAAGGGGATTGATAGCTTGGAAGAAAAATATTTACAAAACTAAACCATTAAACAAAAAAAGAATACAGATAAGCGTGTCATGAACGGGCGAAAATTAACCTACTTTAATTTTGAAAAAACCTACTTAAACTGAATGGTAAAGCTTGGGATAGGTACAGGAAGAAAGAAGGGATACAAGCTTAATGGCTCGACAATACATCGCAAACACATCTAAATATGAAACTTGCTGCGAAAATATCTACTAACACAATGGCTGAAAGCCCCAACTCACTCGCAGAATAGTTACTGCTTCAAACCTCACTCGCTGAAAACACGTACATCTTAAATACTTGTTGTATTTACTTGTACAAACCCCATTGGCTGTGACGCGAGAGCTTCGTAATTCCAGTCCTGCCTTCAAAGTTGAAAAATCTGCATATTTATTTTAAACCATCCGTTCATGACACGTTTTTAAATGTCGCGTTTTTCGATGAAGAGAGAACAAATACTACAGTAATAATATTTCATTTACTCATATCACCTTAAATGATACAAAGCACATTGATTATGACATATTACATATGCAATTGTGAAATTTATGCATTCACTGCAGAACATAATGGAAGAGAAAACCAGTGAACATGCAATCCAACCTGAATTTGCATGAAACTTACAAGAATGATTGTTGCTACCAAGTTCTTTCTTTTCCAGTTTCTTTTTTTTTTTTTTTTTTTCAGCAGAATCTCAAACCTAAGATATATTACTTCTGTAATATTTCTTTAGAAACTTTTTGCTTTATTTGTTGTTATTTACACATATACTGGCAATCGATAATGAATATGAATCCATGAAACATTTTTTTACTCTATTACAGACCAAAACTGTTAGATCTAATGTCCAATATTTTTGTTTCTTTGTGGGTTTATGTGTACACACACATACATACATGTGTGCATGCTTTTGTGTATATGGTGGGAGGAGTGAGGGATATTTGCCCATGTACATGAACAAGTAGTATGAAACAGGAATGTCCTAGCACAATAAGAAAATCCATTTTCAAATAAGCATGCAATAATGTTAAATGGCCATTAACTTGGAAAAAGAAAATAATGAAATTTTGGCAAACTTTATATATATATATATATATATATATATATATATATATATATATATATATATATATATATATATATATATATATATATATATATATATCAGAAAAAATATACAGTAATACATAAATAATAAAGAAAATTGAATAAAGTATACCCAAGAGTAGCCTCATACAAATGTGAAGACAGCATCTCCCATCCCAGAATATTTCCTCTATTAGCAGGATAGTCCAGAAAATAGAACAAAATTTTTAAACGTTTTTCCAAATTTTCCCCTGCAATTAAAATAAAAGTTATAGTCAGAAAAACTTGATGCATTGCAATCAAACAAAAAATAGCTGTAAAATGTTTTGTATCTTTGATAAGTTATGCACAAAATAAAATTTGAGTATGCTATTTCTAAATCCATACCTGTTTAATCAAAGACATACATAGATAAAATAAATACACAGATTAAACTGGGATATCTACTATAATTAAAGTTTTATAAATGTTTAACAAATGGGATTAAACTATCCTCCATAATAAATAGAAATATTAATAAGATGATGTGCAAAAAACAATTAATTAAAACTAAAATATACATGAATAGAACTACAGAGTAATTCACTTTAGTTCAGATGATACATTTACAAATCACTTTTAATTAATAAAAGATGATTTTAAGAAATGCAACACTTCAAAATCATTGAAAAGAAAGCATCATATTCAAATATTCTAGTTGTTTCACTAAGATATAGTTTAAAATGAAGATAGACAGCTTGAAAGAGGTATGCAACATAGTATTTTACTATCTGTCATAATTTCAATTCTTGTCATCAAATTTTAGATAAAGAGCTTTTTAATAAAATGAAATTTAGTAATTTCAAATATAAATTAAATGTCATACATGAATTACAAATAGAACTGTATCTATATTCTAATAGTATTTATGTTTGAAAAATGGCTTTGTTTCGTACTACTCAAGTATTATCAGTTTGACTTTATATCACTGACTGACAAACTCAAATAAAGTTCCCTGCTACATTTAGACACACAGATACATATTATATTTATAAATGCAAGAAAATACTGGCCTTTGTTTGGATTTTAATCTTTTAAATTCCTTTCTAGGAGTAAACTTCATTATATATCAGCTTAGAACAGCAAGCTGTGAATTTGCAATGAAATCTACTTCCTTTTGTAAATGTATTAAAATATTATAATACAGTCTTTTATTCAAATTCCTTCCCCATGCAATTAATTCTAAAACATAAACTTTTTCTCCTAAGGTACAACTACTTAGCTTCCTACACTGCTCTAAACTGATTCTGAAAACTCAGGCTTTTTGGAATCTTTCTTCTTGTGTAAGTTCAAAACAGATGAGCTACAAAGCAATAATATTTGAATTAGTCAGCATTTTAAGTCTTTCTAAACGGTGTTTTCATAACCCCAGCTACCAACAGATGCTGTTAAAAATTGAAATTGTATATATTTGTTTTTGGCGTACTAGTAGCACCACCTGGTTGCTTCGCGGTTTGCGCAAAGCGTGTGTATAGTAAGTTGGTGTTGGATTTATGAAATGAATAAAAGCCTGACGCTTGAATTCTTGGATTATATTTCTTCATGGTGATTTACTACAGATGCTCTTTCATTGCATGCCTCAATATTTATTTTCTCTTCTTTGAATAAATTTAAATGAATTCAAGGTCCATAATAGCAAACTGCAGAAATTTCAGGTGCAGAGTTTTGCATTTCTCTGTTATATCTCTGTCTTTTGCTATGATAATTAAAATTAATTCAAGAGAGAATTACTAATGGTTATGTTGTTAACAGTCATTTAGGGGTTAGTACTTAAGATGTTCAAATATGCTGTCTTTCATTAACCCAAATAAAAATGTGGTTCAAAACTGATGCACCCAAGTATGGGTTATGAGTAAATAATGGAATTAACTTCCCTCTATTAAAGGAAACTGGAAAGAAAAGCTGAAACCAAAAAATAACCAAAAAGGAAAGGCTGAAAAAGAAACTTAAAATATTCTGACAGGCAAAAAAATAACATGACTCAAACTTATATAAAATTAAATAAAATTATTTATTTAACATTTAAAGCTTGTACAATGTTTACAAGATTACAAAAAATGAAGTTGTTCTTAAATGCTTGAGGACACAATTGCCTCTTAAGATTATACATATTCGAAACAACATAATAAAATTATCAGAATGAAACTAATGGCTGGTGATACAAAATTATTTTTAAAAAAACATACTTTAATTTAATAAGTTTAAAAAAATGTAAATTAAAAATAAAAGGGTTTACCAGCTGTAGCCATAAAAGGAAGAAATGAAAATAAGAAAGGGGGTGGACTAGGACTTAGGAACGTTGAAGGTTGCCGTTGGTCACTCCATTCTGCTGGGCTAATCTTTCCCAATCATTGTAGGGTTCTATCCACTAAAAAAACTTTTAAAAAGTAAAAAAACACCAAGCTTCAAAATAAAAGTTATGACTAAAAAATGGTGTGATATCAAATATCCAAGCTTATTAAGTTCTGGTACTTAATTTCCTAATCACGAATTTTTCACATCTAAGTGAAGTGGTTAAGCATGACTTGTTGATAGAAACCCTTCTTCCCTAGACCAAACTCATCATAACCTGTTTCTGAAAATTTGAGTTTTAAATATTTATACATACCAGGCTTGTCGGCCGTCTTTTCGTATTTGGAATAAATAAATTTTGTCTGTTGAAACGTCGAAAGTATGTTATTTAGTTGTATAAATTATTCATTTTAGTTATTTATGCAAAATATGTATGTCCTATTATTTGGTTACTTTTAAAATGAAAGTAGCAGCAATTTTAAGATGGTCACGAATTATTCTACAAATTTGAAATTTCTTTTCACGTTACATTTGGCAACGTAACTCCAAAGCATGGTATTCATATTTTTTGTTGTTTAATGTAAAATTTTTCCTTTGGGGAATGACAACATTATTTATTATTTTTCTTTCTAGCTAACGGTTTGTTTTGTTTGACATCATGCACTAACTTCAAATAGAAGACTGATTAAAATGACTAATATCCCATTAAAAATCTGTTAAGAAATGTAATTGAGTCCCAGTGCTTGATAAAATGGGATATAACACCATGTTTTGTCGTACCTTTTGTTGGAATGATGCTATAAACATACTGTCTAACAGAGCACCGAAGTGCACAGTTAAAATCTGAAATTGATGTTTTAAATTCACATTAACTATTTTATTTATTTGTTTTTTTTTTTAAGACGGCCGCCAAGCCTGGTATGTATAAATATTTAAAACTTAAATTTTCAGAAACAGGTTATGATGAGTTTGGTCTAGGGAAGAAGGGTTTCTATCAACAAGTCATGCTTAACCACTTCACTTAGATGTGAAAAATTCGTGATTAGGAAATTAAGTACCAGAACTTAATAAGCTTGGATATTTGATATCACACCATTTTTTAGTCATAACTTTTATTTTGAAGCTTGCCGTTTTTTTACTTTTTAAAAGTTTTTGTAGTGGATATCAGTTATTTTTTGGAAATAGGTAAATAACCATTCACAAACTGGGCTTTTTTGTACGCAAACAATTGCTTGATACCTGGAGTCTCATCATCAGTTACAAATGTGTCACTTTGTGAACTTAATTCGAGAACTTTTTTGTTTTTTCGAATGTCTGTAATAGGCCCGGTTGTTTTTTTGTTTTAATTGTAATTTGGATGGCATTTTTCTATTCTAGTCAATCTTTATAAACACAATGGGAAATATCGTACTAAACACTATTTATGCATCACTAGCTGTTTGCCCGGCATTCCCTGGGTATTTATTTGTCTCTTTTTTTATTGCACAGGAAAGGGAATAGATTTTACATATAGTATAAAATTTAAGTAATTTAATTTACAGGTATTTAAAAGTAAATACAGTATACAAATGATAAAGTAAAATTACAAATTCACTATTATTAATTTAACTCAAAACTTGATTATAAACAACATTTTTAATTTCCTATATTCCCCTCAGTGACTCCGAAATTATGGATTCTACACTACTCTCGGTCATTTTGGGCATTTTATATTCACCCTTCCCCCCCCCCCCCCCCCAATACTGAGGAGGGCTGAACTCTCACTTAAACGGCATCGGAAGTGTCCCTATTCATCTCAGCGACCCCGAAAACTACATATTCGACACTACTCTCGATCATTTTGAGCATTTTATACTCACCCATTCTTCCCCCCCCCCCCCGCCTCCCCCACCAATGCTGAGGGGGGCTGATCTTGAACTTAAGCGGCGTCGGAAGTATCACTATTAATGTCAGCGACACCGAAAACTATGGATTCGACACTAATATTAGTCGTTTTTGATGATTTTTATATGTGCCCCCTGCCCCCCAGGGGTACTAGGGATGTCCTTTCCCCCCCCAGTGTTTCCCGTGGGAGTGAGAACAACATCTGTACAAAATTTCATCTCAATCGGATGGACTGTTCGGGAACGCATAAAGGACACACATACAAACATTATCTTTTATATATATATATATATACTAGCTGTTTACCCGGCTTTGCTCAGGTATTTATTAATCTCAATATTTTACTACACAGGAAAAGGAATGAATTCTACCTATAGTGTAAAATCTAAGTAATTTTATTTACGGGTATTTAAAAGTATATGTACAGTATACAAATGATAAAATAAAATTGCAAATTCACTCTATTATTTAACTCAAAACTTGATTATAAACAACACTTTTAGTTTCCTATATTCATCTCAGTGACTCTGAAAACAATGAATTTAACACTACTCTCGGACATTTTGGACATTTCATTTTTCTCCCTTTCCCACTCCTCCCCCAATGCTGATGGGGGTGTGGCTGAACTTGCATTTAAACGGCATCAGTTGTGTCACTATTCGTCTCAGTGACCCCAAAAACTATGGATTCGACACTATTCTCGGTCATTTTGGACATTTTATCCATCATCTACACATGATGTATTCATACACACAACTGTAAACAAATTCTCCTTGTTTGTTTGGCAGGTGAGTGAAAAAACAATCAACAATCTAAAGTGGGCCTGTTCTGCTGATTGTCTGCAAAAATCGTTTAAGAACCCCTTTGCCTGCCCCACTTCCCGTGAAAGTCGTGGAAAAGTGAACAAAATGGGAAAGACAAAGCATATTGAATTATCGGCCTTGGATTTCCAGCTTATATATTAGGTGAGATAGGCTATAGTAAAAAGTAATTAACTTTCAAGAAAAATAAAAACACTCTAAAAAGGTATAATATTTAAATTTATATTAATTCACCAGCCAACAAGAAAAAAAAATATGCCAGCCACTTTACATAATATTCCAATCAATAGATAATATTCTAAATAATAGTTATATAAAAATAAAACTTGTCATGATCCAAATTATCAATATACCCTTGTAATGTAAATGTGTTGAAGTTTCAGGAAAATTGTGCACTTTTCCCAAATCCTGTTTGCATTTTTTTTTTGATAATTAAAAATCAGATCACAACTAGTTGAACCAAATTAGGGTAGAGGCTTAAATGGGATATTTAAACAAATCTGTTAAATTTGAAGTTATTTAATTCACAAACCGAAATTAAAACCAGCTACAAGAATGATTAATTACAATTACTTATGTTAGATTAAAATTTAATTTATCTACACAACACTCACAGTAATTCTTTTTTTACAATTATGCAACAAACTGTATTTTTCATGAGCTCTCTGTACTAATATGTAAGTGCTAACTGTATCTGTAAGTACAATGTAATAAATAAGGTTTACTTTCTTATCTGTCTATTCAAGATAATGTTATGATATAATTCTATATGTTTATTCTTCATTGACACAATTACATAATCTGCATTAAAAATTTCTGTTGAATCTATATTGTTTCTAGTAAGCATTCATAAGGTTTTTTTGCTTTTTAAAATAAGTAAATAGCTAAAAAAAGAATGAAATAATACAATTTTTAAAAAAATAAAATTACAACGTTGAAAATAAAGTAGAATAATTACCCAATGCCTTCCATCTTTGCACTAACAAAAGTACTCTTTCATCTGAGGGGCATAGGTCAGCTAATATCTGCAAATAACCAAATATGCATGATTTATAACACTATTTTGTGAAATTTCTATTTTGAAATGAAGTTCTAACATATTAATTTTTAGAATATAAAATGAAAACTTTTCACATAAATTTAAAGCACTTATTGTAATATAAACCCTTATATAAGGAATACATAAAATATCTCACACAGTTTCTCTTTATTGAAACAAATGATTCTTGATAACATTTTTTGGATAAAATAATTTTGAACTGCCTACCATAATAAGATTAATAGTATTATCACAGAATTAACATTCAGCAGTTTCACAACTGATAGTTAAATCTACATAATTTGAAAAATATAAGTAAATAATTTAGATTAAAATGATATATTAATGCATCTTTAAGATGAATAACTTATTATAACACGCAATGATCTGACAATGCACATTTTTATATACTTGGTAGATTTTTAACCACATTTAATCAAATGTCATGCACATAGAAATATACACAAAGCAAAGCAAGCAAAATAAAACAAGAGTGCTGTTAGCAATAGCGGCGGCATTGGTTATTTTGTTTACCGTGCGTTCTCGTATCTGCGAATCTTTCCCGAAGCAATCGCCGCGGGGTTAAACGTCATTAATTATGCATGCGTTTTTCTGGGCACGCGTAACCTGCGGCGCATGCTCCGTGGGAGCGACTCATAGTATAAATGGAATGAGTGTTTCAGCTTTCCGGGCAGACCGGAGCAGAGCAGTTCGACGACGTGCCTGAGCTACGGACGCGCCTGTTAATTATGTTGAAGGCAACAAATCTTGTCTCCAGTTTTAAACGATTTTAAATAAAAGGAGTTAGATGCTCATTCGCCTGGTCTTCATTTTCCGTACTCACCTAAGCTTTGCTACACCCATTTTTTATTTTTAGAGGAAGGCAGTTACACCTTATGTAACAGATGGTTATGGGCCCAGTTATGCCCTTCCCTTATTTAAAGCAATGGTGAGATACGAGGACCAGCGTCAAGTAATATAGTAAAGCCGATCCACTGACTTGAAAATTAAAGCCGTTTGGCAACCGGCCAAGGTTTGAAGCAGCAAGAATCTATCAGAGCTCAGCGACGGGGGGTCATGGAATCGACGATAAAGAAGCTGAATAGTAACAACTATTCGAAATGGTCCGAACAAATGAAAGTAGTTCTTATGGACCGAGGGTGCTGGAAATTCATCTTGGGGACCGAACCTGCTCTAGAGAAGGGGGCGACGTCTAAACAAACCCGTGAGTATGAGATGCGTAAAGATAAAGCGTTCACGACTATCTACTTGAATGTGGAGGAGGAGTATCAAGACTTACTGGCTGAGATTACTGACGGTAAAGAAGCTTGGAAGAAGTTGAAGGATCACTTCAGACCAGACACAAGATGTCGAGTCATTGAATTATTGGATGATTTTTTTGAAGAGCATTATCAAGAGGGAGAAGAGATAGGCCTTTATGCCGCTCGCCTCAAGAAAATTATTTTGCAGTTGTCAGAAGCCGGACGGCCGCTGGAAATGATCTTTCAAGCATTCCAGTTGATACGCCACTTGCCGCGGGATTTTACAGGTATTGTGCAATCTATTTATCGTTGGTCCGATGAGGAATTTACTTTTAGTAAAGTTCTAGATGAACTCTTAGTCGAAGAACGTAGGCTTAAGCAAAGTAAGCGTGATTTCGAAAAAACTGAGAACTCTGCTTATAAAGCAAAGTTAGAGGCGCCTAAAAAGGTAAAACCTAAAGTTAAGAGTGAAACCACTCGAGATAAATCCCCTAGGGGAAGGAAAGTAGGCCCTTGTTATAGGTGCGGTAGGCCTGGCCACCTCATAAAAGATTGCAGAGTTAAATTTAAATTTAAAAGAGAAAAAATTGAGAAAGAAACTCCCAATAGAAAGGCAAATTTTATTACTGAAGCTAATATTACCGAAGATATACAAGCAGAAAAGTGTTCGTGGATTTTTGATACCGCCGCGTCTAGTCATTTCAGTAATAATAGAGCTTTATTTACTGACTTTAAGAGAGTTAATAATACTAACTTATCACTAGCAATTGGTGATGTTAAAGGCAGTATTGAAGGAGAGGGTACAGTAAAAATGTATTTTCAAACAGAAGGGGAAAAGAAAAAGGTTATTTTGCATAATGTAATGTACTCTTCGAAATTAAGACGAAATCTATTTTCGGGACCTGCCTGGGAAAAACTAGGAGGAAAGTTTATAGGAGCGAAAGGGAAAATAGAAGTTTTCGACAAAGACGGGGAGAAGCTATTTTTCGCCCAAAGGCGTAATGGATTATATTATTTCAGTCCCCAATATTTGAAAAAACAAATAGAAAATGTTAACTTAACTATTTCGCAGAAAAAGGGATTAGAATTATGGCATAGGCGTTATTGCCATATCAACAATCAGTATATTGTAAATACTAGTAGTAAAGAGTGCGTAAAAGGATTGCCCAAACTAACTCTCGGGAAAAGCGATTGTGAAGATTGCAAGTTAGCAAAGTCGAGGAGTATTTCTTTTAAATCTTCATCAAAACCGAATTCACGAAAACCCCTGGAGTTAATACACATGGACGTGTGTGGACCACTCCCAAACGTATCCTTAGGGGGAAAGAGATATTTCCTGTCTATCACGGACGACATGTCCAAAAAGGTTACGGTGTACCCGATGAGGCAGAAGTCTGAGGTTTTTGAACTTTTTAAAAAATTTCAAGCGCGTTCTGAAAGATTCCTTAATAAGAAAATTTTGCGTGTACGCACAGATAATGGCATGGAATTCTGCCATAAGGAATTCGAAAAATATTTAGAAGATCAGGGAATCGTATCAGAGAGGACGAACATTTATACCCCCCAGCAAAATGGCGTAAGTGAGCGTTTCAATTATACGGCGTTAGATGCTGTAAAAGCAATGCTCAAAAGTAGTAATTTGAGCGATGCGTTTTGGGCTGAAGCGTTGCTCTGTTTTACCTATGTATGGAACAGAGTAGTGCATTCAAAGCAATTAAAAACCCCTTTCGAGTTATATGGTGGTCGGAAACCGTCGGTCACTCATTTAAAGGTTTTTGGCTGCACAGCCTATATCAGGATGCCTAAGCAATTAAGGAATAAGCTTCAAATGCGGGCTAAAAAGGGGGTTATGGTTGGCTACGCTACAAAAACCAAGGGATATAGAATATGGATCCCTGAAAGTCATAATGTCCTAGAAACTCTAAATGTTTCGTTTAAAGAAGATGTGGGGGAGATAGAAAACGCGCAAAGCCCCGAGTTAAATCAAAATATTAGAATAACCCCTGAAGAAATTGAGGATTCCGATTCAGAAAGTGAAACAACCCCGGAAAAGGCAGAAATTAGTGAACCAACCCAAGAAAAAGCAGAAATTAGTGAACAAATAACCCAAGAAAAAGCTGAAAGTAGTAAACATAGGGTGAAAGATAAAGGGACAAAGAACCCTGGTCGAATCCCATGTAATCAAATTAAATGGATGAGAGAAGCCATATTGCGTAGAGATGGTTCGAAAACTGACATTTATTACCGAATCAACGGAACAAGTGTAAGACTTCGTTCACCTAAAGATGCCCAAAAATATTGTAAGGATAATAATATAAATTATGAGGAAGATTTCTTCAATTTTAGAACCACAGATTACTATACTGGCCCTGTAGGAAATGAAAATGCAAGCAGCAGTCTGTTATCGGCTTTTCATGTAGAGGTAAAGATACCTAGAAATTACAGGGATGTTTTGAAATCTCCCCAAAAGAAAGAGTGGGAAGAAGCAATGGGGGAGGAGATGAAGGTCATGAAAGATAGAAAAGTATGGGAATTAATCCCGAAACCCAAAGATACGAAAATACTGGGAAGTACTTGGGCGTATACACTAAAACGGAATGACAAAAATGAGATTATGCGTTACAAAGCGCGTTTAGTAGCCCAGGGTTTCAGGCAGCGTAAAGGGGAGACTTATGATGAAGTTTACAGCCCCGTTATAAGTTTCACCCTAATAAGAATGTGGTTTGCATTATTAGTATGCTTACTTGGCTGGACACATTGCCAGCTAGATATAAAATCTGCATACCTGTACGCTGACCTTAATGAAAGGATTTACATGTATCAGCCACATGGATTTAAAGACGAAACTTACCCCAATCATGTTTGCTTGTTACGCAAAGCTCTTTACGGCCTACACCAAAGTGGGCGAGAGTGGTTTAATGAAATCCACACTGTTTTACAAGATCTAAACTTCGAAAAGCTAGACTGGTGCAATTGCACGTACATCTTTGAAAAACGTATTCTACTACTCCTTTATGTAGATGATATCGTTTTATTCGGTAAATCAGACCTTCACATAAGGGAAGTAATTAAGCTTTTAAAAGAAAAATTTGATTTGAAAGTGCTGGGAAAAACCCGAAAATTACTAGGCATTGAATTTCTAGAAAAGGACGGGAAAATATATATACACCAAGAAGGTTATATTGATAAAGTTTACGATACTTATAAGAACTATAAAATTCCGATAACATCATTACCCATAAGTAAGGGAACTCTCCTTTCAAAGATAGACTGTCCTAAAACGCACGCCGAAATGGAAGAAACGGAACGATTACCGTATCGAAATGTAGTTGGATGTTTAGCATTTTTAGCGGGGAGGACTCGCCCCGATATCAGCTATGCTGTAAACATCCTGTCCCAGTTTCAAGAGAACCCTGGATTAGTACATTGGAACTGCGTTCTAAAGTTGTTAGGGTACGTACATGCCACAAAGAGTTTAAAGTTGAATTTGGCAAATATAGATGAATTAAATATCAGATGTTACAGTGACTCAGATTTTGCGTCAAATAGAGATGACAGAGTATCTGTAGGCGGAACGATTTTGTTTTTTGATAAGGTTCCTGTCTCCTGGCGAACTTTCAAACATAAATCGGTAACTTTGTCTACAATGGAAGCAGAATTCATCTCTTTAACAGAATCCTCGAAAGAACTAATGTGGATCTATCGCATTTTAAAAGAATGCAAAGAAATCGGCTTAGAAATCCCTGATATTAATTCAAGTGAACTTTTTTGTGACAACCAGGCAGCGATTAACTTCTCGAATTCGCCTATAGAAAACTCACGTTCTAAACATATAGACGTGAAGTTCCATTTTATCAGAAACCTGATAAACGAAAAAACTTTTCAGCTTAAGTTTTGTACCAGCAAAAGCAATTATGCAGATGTGCTGACGAAGCCTTTAACTAAGGAAGGTCTTCAAAAATTTGTAAACGAACTGTTTATCTAGTAGTTTTTTTTCATTCTTTAAATGTTCCCGTTTTAAGTTTGTTTGTGAGATTTATGTCGTGCTGAAATGAAGTACTGATATTTTGTTAACACACTTATACTAGATGTGCCGAAAGTTAGTCATCGGATTAAAAGGTAAAGTTATACCATAGGGGTATTACAAATTGCTTGTCGAAGTGTTCTTCGTCGCAAGGGACGAAAGTTTCGAATCCCAAAATTTAAAATAGAAAGTCGTATTTTATTTTTTTTTTTGCTACTCTGACTAACCAGAAGCTATATTCGCTTTGTAAATATATATATTTTTAGGTGCGTCTTGCTCGCCTTTATACTTGTATAATGATTATATTTTAAAAGGTTAAAATTTCTTGCTAAAAAAAATCATGAAGTTTATGAATAGCATTTTTTTTTACAAATATTAGAATTAGAATGTGTTTATACAAATATTAGAATAGAAATTTTCTGAACAAGTGTGTACATATTGGATTTAGTTTTCATATGTATTAAGTATAGTTTCACGTTTATTCTGTAATGTAATTCGAAAGCGTGTTTATACTAAAATAGTAGCAAATGTTTATGCTATAATGTAATTGGAAAGCGTGTTTATACTAAAATAGTAGCAAATGTGTGTTCTATAATGTAATTGGAAAGCGTGTTTATACTAAAATAGTAGCAAATGTGTGTTCTATAATGTAATTGGAAAGCGTGTTTATACTAAAATAGTAGCAAATGTCTATTCTATAATGTAATTGGAAAGCGTGTTTATACCAAAATATTAGCAAGTGTGTTCATTCCAAAATGTAATTGGAATCTCATTACTTTAATTGAAATGTCTTTTTCATGTTATCAGCGTATGTTCCAGTGAAAATGTCTGTAAAGCGTAAGTGTATAAACATCCATTAGGGCTTTCGCCACAAGAGCGGTTCGCAGAAACGAGAAGGGGGGCCGATGTTAGCAATAGCGGCGGCATTGGTTATTTTGTTTACCGTGCGTTCTCGTATCTGCGAATCTTTCCCGAAGCAATCGCCGCGGGGTTAAACGTCATTAATTATGCATGCGTTTTTCTGGGCACGCGTAACCTGCGGCGCATGCTCCGTGGGAGCGACTCATAGTATAAATGGAATGAGTGTTTCAGCTTTCCGGGCAGACCGGAGCAGAGCAGTTCGACGACGTGCCTGAGCTACGGACGCGCCTGTTAATTATGTTGAAGGCAACAAATCTTGTCTCCAGTTTTAAACGATTTTAAATAAAAGGAGTTAGATGCTCATTCGCCTGGTCTTCATTTTCCGTACTCACCTAAGCTTTGCTACACCCATTTTTTATTTTTAGAGGAAGGCAGTTACACCTTATGTAACAAGTGCAATGAAAAGTAATTAAAGCTCACAGAAATATATTTTCCTAAATAAAGTTAATAGATGATATTCTTGACAGAAAGTTAACAAAGAAAAATTCTCTCCAAAATTATTACTTCATACTGGCTACCATAAAATAACAAATGCTAATAAAAATGAACAGTCATATATGAGGGGTTCACAACCATAGTGGACCAAGTCCGTATTTTTTAAACATAGAGATAGTTCATGTTGGAGTAAGTGATTAATACGTTTTCACAAAAAACTCCGCTACACAAAACGTTACACTAACATTACACATACGTTACACAAAAAACTTCAAACCTTGATTTCTCCAATTTAGTTTAGATGGACTTGGTTCACTATGGTTGTGACCCCTTCATATATTAATCAATAACAGTCATAAGAAAAACAAACCTTTGCATAATCAATAAATATTCCTGAATCTGCATTATGCTTATGTAGATGTATACAAAGATATATATATGCATTAATGTGTTCAGGATTACACTCAACATACTTCTTCAAAATTACTTCAAGTTCATCAAATTCTTCATAAAATTCTAACATCTGTAAGAAAAATGATGATGAGAGGCAACAATTTTTATTTTAAATATTATCTCTGCTTACTATCACATATCAAATAACACTAGTTTCTATTCCTCTGAGTAGCAGCTGTATAAATATTTAGATGCAACAACAAAATATCCCAGCTTTTACATAGAAGTGACATAAATAGCACAATGAGCAACAGCTAAGAAATTGTACATAATGAGTTTTGTGTGTGTGTGTGTGTATATATATATATATATATATATATATATATATATGTGTGTGTGTGTGTGTGTCAATCAGTCAGACTTATGAGCATTAACTATATTTAATTAGATTGGTTGATTCTAAATCTAAAGAAATCAATATGAATAAATAATAGTTAAACAAGATAGTAGTCTGATGGGGAACGAAAAAGGCAACAGATGTCGGTACGCATTCTATCTCGCAGTTTGAGAGAGGCCTTGAGCTCAGCATTCAGGAAGCGCTATTGTTTTTCAAAGAGCGAGAGGACGTGAGTCACCCATCGCATGACCATGATATCCCCAAATCATGAATTCTGAACACCTACACTTTTGCGATGTGTGAAAAGGAAAAAAACACAGACTAGGACGGCCGCAAAAAAAAGGCCACTCCGGAAATGAAAGTGGCAATACGTGATGTTAAATTATTAAACTGTCGACAACAGTTAGGATAAATTTATGAATAAAGATTGGTTTTGGGATTAAGGTGTAATTCCTTGGATACCACGACTTAAGCAGCTTTCAAGTAGACAAATTATGGATTTTTCAGACCTGCTTCATGCAGGCCGGAAAAATCCATAATTATATATATATATATATATATATATGTGAGTGTGTGTGTGTGGTGCATAAATGAAAGCATCATATATATTTTTAATCATGTTTATTCATGAACTAGCAAGAGCCTAAGTGTGAAGTTCTTTGACAATCCATTTTATCATTAGTCTGACGTCCATGTTCATCCATGGAATCCATGGATTGAAACCTCTTAAACTTGATAGCCAAATTAAATATATCTTAAACTTGTTCAGCAATATTTTCTATTTTCTGCATTTGGTGTCACTGATTATCTCATCCTTTGTCATATTTAAAAATTATCCCCCCCCCCCCACACACACACACATTCATTTGTATTTGCTTAAATTTTCTATAGAAAAAGAAAATGTTTTCCTAAACTAAAAGTCCAAATTTAACCTCAAGCTTTTACTATTTTATTTGAACAAGAACTTTGATCAGTGGTAAAGTAATGTAACTTAATACAAGAAAATCTACCACTTAATTCTTACCACTTTTACCTTTTAATCTTACCACTTAATTTTTAAAAGCCACCTTGCAACCTTTCTGAAATATGTTTCCTTATTTTAAGCATGAGCATGTGTAATTCATCAATCATTTAACTTCCTAATTACCAGCATATTTCATTATGGAAGACACAGAAAAAACTGTTGAACTTGCAGAAACTTTAACCCCCTTTAACTTTTATCAAAAGAATAAGGATGTTCCAAATAAAATTGTAAATAAGCAGAATATGTTCTCTCCTACCATCAGTGGCTCCAAGGGGGGAGCAGTAGGGACAATTCCCCCCCCCCCAAAAAAAGCCCAGTGTATTTTTTTTCATAGCCAAAAATTATATAATCATTGACCTAATACTAAATGAGTTTAAATTTAAATTGAGAGGATGTTTATTTCTTTTATATATATAAGTATAGATCAGATAGAATGTTACAGACCAACACACTGATATGGGGCGACAGAACCACATCACTTCCATATAAATATAATATAAATTTCAAACATTTCTTTAAGTCGGGTAATTTTCAAGAACAGCAAAACAATGTTTGAGAGTTTAACCTTTGTTGCCATTCTCTGCTTCTCTTTAGAGTCAAAAAAATTTTAAAAATTCAGTATAAAAATAACGCTTGCGCATGAAGTATTTATTTTGATAAAAGATACATTTCCCTTTGGGAAAAAAAAATGATAAACTGAACAAATGAACTTCTAAAATGAAAATGGCAACAAAAATCGTTTGTTTACAATTGTGAATTTGAGTTTTGGTATGATTAATTTACTAATTATTGACCGATTTTAATTATTTTAGGCTTTTTGAGACCACCTGCGGGTGGGTGAGGAGAATTTTGAATTTGATTTTAGTTTCTCTTAAATTATTTTTACATCTTTCCTCTGTTAGGGCTAATAGTGTTATGTTTTTATTATTATTAATTATTATTATGGTCCCCTCTTTACCTTGTTGGTTGGCTCCCCCCCTAAAGACAATCATAATTTGGAATAAGTTTAACAGGTTAAAGGCCTGACCGTATAGATTTTAGTTGTTTTTTTTTTTTTGTTTGTTTCTCTAACTCCACAAAGACAAACACACAGAAATAAACTTAAATGCAGTTTTAGAGGCAAGTACAAATTTATTTAATAGCCATTAGGCCAACTAACTTGATTTACACAACTTATGAATAAGACTACATTAGCAACACCTCTTCCCCCTCTCTAGGGATTTTATAAAAACACTCTAAGGGAGGTATCATTGAGAACAACTTGGCTAACACACTAGCCTTTCCTAATATTCACAATACAATTTACCCCTTTTGAAAAGGTTACTTCACCATATAATATATATGTGTAAATACAAGTTAAATCATATCAGTACACTACATATTAAGAACACACAAAACAAAATAGAAAGGTGGCTGATGGATTTTGTCCCTAACCTTAGAGGAAGCTAAAGTACTTAGCTTAGTCCGCTTTATCATTCTATGAGCTCAAAAAAAAATATTAAGAGAAAAAAAAATCAAATAATAAAATTAAAGCAATAAAATAAAAATTACGAACCCCTGAGTTTAGCTGAAAGAGACTTAAGAGAAAAGGAAATTAAGGATGAGAAATAAAAGAGAAAAGAAGTTTGGCTGGCCAGCATACTAGTTAGATGACCCAACCGGGCACCTCCTTCAGGTCCATTCGCTCTTTTGAGATGGTCATCTTTGATAAAGAGATGCGGAACAGCTAGTAGTCAGGGAGAGATGTTTCCCTCACGGGAATCGGTGGAGCGAATATATTTTCTCTCTCTCACCTCTCTCCGGAAAACTTTGGCGCATGAGCTCGAGTAGAAGAGAGACAATATATAGTTCTACTTGGCGCTTTGTACTGGGGTTCCGCAAAAGCACTCTGGAAACCCCAATTTGAATTTTTAGCACAGATGTTAGAGGAATAATTTTCTTCCTTTTCAATTTTCCTTCCGAGACGTTATTTTTCCCCAATACTCCTCTTCGTGCACCGCGTACTGATAACATGCGAAGCGACGACTGACTGGACACTGTATCACTGCGCAGGAACCCCTTGAGATGGGCTCAAGATTGGAAAACACGTTAACATTCCTTTCGCCTATGAATTTCATCCCGAACAGCCAGGGAATCGGTGCACCGGATGGTATAACGAAATGGCGAGGACTTAGCTATAGTATTACATACAGACTTAAGTACAAGATAGCATAGAAGTTTAAAGAATATTCAGCTTTTAAGGCCAGACAAGAAATTACTATTAATTTTATTTGTTTAACTAGCTAGCCTGTATTAACCACCGTAGATCCAGCAGCCAAACTTAGCCACCTTATTAATTTTTAAATGCACATACCTCTAAATTATACATATATATATTTTATTTGTTTTTCAACTACTTATACTCTTTTTTTTTTCTGTTTAGACTAGCATATCAATTACTCATAGCAAGGTTTACTGAATTATATACAAACACTTACATGGAGATTATTTAATAACCACCTTGGGATAATTAATTATAACCACATAATCCACATAATTAATTATAACAATAGCGAGATACTTAGGGGTGATTCTCGGGCAATGTAACAGATTTCATCCATTTACTGTTGTCATCCTTATGCGAGGGACTTTTCATCACTGTTGAATTATCAGCTTTAAAATTCAATTAAAAATCGAAATTTTAAGATAGAGACTTGAAATGAGGTTTATATGAATAAAAAATCTTTCAGCTTCCAGATGATGTAAATATTTTCTTTGTAAGATAAAAACTCGAGGAGCATCGATATTACATCCACATATGGGACGATATTTCTTGAAAAACTGTGTTTCATTTTTTGAAGAAAATATTAGTCTGTTTTAAAATATTTTTAAACAAATGAGGTCTAGTTTGAAAGAGAAATATCTGTAGTCTTAGACTGTAAAAAGATCAAAATTTTACGATAATTTTTTGGCGAGTTATCGTAATCTGAAGATGAAAAAGTCAATATTTTCCCACAAAACATAAAATTTTAAAAAAACTTAAAGTCCGACGAAGATGAGACATATCTCACTTTGGTCCCCCCAATTTTCTGCATCCATTGGTATTGCTTTCAACCCCATACCCCCAGCAGTTTTGGAGGAGATAGCGTGACAAGCTTTTGACAGCGGCGGCAGCGGGAGTTACTTTTTTTTAGAATATATAATACATATATATATATATATATATATATATATATATATATATACACACACACACACACACATCTCTCTATATATATATACATATATATATACATACATATTATATATAATATTATATATATATATATATATAATCCTAAGGGCCCCTGCAATATCTCTGATATGGAGCCACCATTGTCTACTTCATTAAAAATAAATAAAACTTTTATTAAAATGACAGTCAATAATTTGTACACAAGCATTTGAACTCTATTCTCAGAAAAGATACAATCTTCTACGGTTTTTACTTTTGTAAAGCACAGACACAATATTTGCTTTCAACCATTGCTGCTGTTGAAGTTTCATCATGTCACACATCCACCTATAAGGCTTATAGTTTCTGCTCCTGATGCAATTACCAGGTGTTCATTAATTCTTTTGAAATTATAAGTTTGAATATCAATTTGATAATTTAATATTACTAGGGATACTTCATTTATAGATATCTAATACATATACAAATGCACATAAATTATCATAAATAGATGAGTTTATGTTATTCTGTAGCATTAATGTTTGCAACATAAGTACAAATTTTAACATATTTGATAAATGTTATAATATATAATCCTTCAATAGTTATTCAAAGAGAAATTTAAAAAAATAATATTACAAACATATCTTAAGTATTACTTATTTAAAAACATAATATAAACACATTCATTCCACAGTATTATGACACCATAAATAAAGGCAAGGAAAGTCTGTTAAACGTAAAATCAGTAAACAGTTTAAGCTAATCAGAAGCAAATGATGTTCTAGGAGATCTTGACTGATGGAAATGCCCCCTGCCTCCCATTCAAAGTCTATAATTTTTTATAGCATTAAGATTTGTTTGATCGGCAATTTTAACACTGTTCTTATTATTATACAAGACATAAAATCTTTAAATAATGAAATTGTTATAGTTCTTACTTGGGTTAGTTACTATTGTTATATTTTAATTTACTATTAAGGTTAACCACTCTACACATAGTGTAAAGGAGAGTGATCGTATAGCAATCTTTACTAAAAAAAAAATAGACAGGCTAAAATGTTAATATGGTGATATGACAAGCAAAACCAACTCAAAACGACAGAATTCAAGGTTAGAGGCAACAGCAATTTATTAAATTTAAACACATTTTAGAATATCAATTACAATTATTAACAATGCCTCATTAATTTACATTTTTTTACAATTGAAATATTACATCATACATTTTACACTATAGGTGGCTGGTGACGAATTATTACTCCTTATTAACTTAAATGAGCTCAAAAACAAATATTTATAATAAAAATGCATATTACCTCAGCCGGCTGTATTTTAACTAAAAAAAAAAAGGAGAGGTTGAAAAGGGAAAGAAAGGAAATATAGACAGGAATAGACAGAGGCATGCCTTCCAATGATAAGCTGTGACTACATCATTACGTCCTCCAGGCCTTCAATGCAGGCGGCGGAAGCGGCGCTGAACTAGGCGGGCATCATCAGTCACGACGGAGACCAAGAGAGACAACAGTCAAGCATAGCAGACAACAGGGAGAGTCTTTCTTTGAGAAGAGTCAACTCCCACGCAAAACTTTTTTTCTCCAAAAAATCTCCGCTCCCGTAGCCGGGCGACAAAAAATGAGTTCCGAAGCCCCGGTGTACGATACACGCCGAAACTGGGAGCATTGTTTACACAACTTGTTGTAGACAGTCATATTATTATTTTTTTGCACAAAACTTGGTTTTTTTTATTATCTTTTCTTTTTTTGTTTAAATACTTTTCGTTGCGAACGTTGCCTGCACCCTGCGCAGTATCCATCCGCATGCAGGGCCGATGCTCCCGAAAGGGGGTGCCGGGAGCCTGCGCTTCTGTAGGAATCATCAACCCTTTGGGCTGGTTTCGATATTATTGCCTTCCCCCTCACGTGGGGATCAAGCAACGCACGCCGGAACCGAAATGGCAAAACAAGACGTATTGGATTACTGCATAGCAATCGCAAGACAGGAGTAAGTTAGAGAAATGCAGGAATTTACGGGACTAAGAAAAAAAAAAGGGATATTTACATTTCTATTTTAATATTTTAAGATTTAAATCTTTCACCAGCTCACCAAACACTGAACCTAAGCCACCACCTTACATATTTTTACTGAAGTACGATTATATATTACACATACATCTTCCTCAGTAGATACAGATTTTTAAACTTAAAAATAAACATCACTTGAACACGTTACGGGCCCTCAATTAGCATAACAAAATTTATTTAAACAAAATGATTTTAAGAGGAAAACTGCTACAGGAAAATAAAAATTTGTCACTCATCAAGTTCAAATCTAAATTAATACCATCATTTATTATGCATTGAGAGGTGAAAAGAGAGAATTTTAAATCACCAGAAATACTTTTTATCCATATAACCTTGATGTTGCTCACATTTTAATTTTAAAAGAAAAAAAATATTGATAGAGCTGAAGAATGAAAAAATAAAAAGAAGTATCAAGATTAAAATTATTTGCAATCAAGTAAATACAAAATTGTTTCATAATACATTAAAAGAATTGATACATACCTCGATAAGTTTGAGAACAAAAAGATCCCAAATTCCTGGCTGATCAATAAGTAGCTTAAGAGAATTAATAACACTATAGGCTAAAACCTTATCATTTGAAGAATGGCAATCACCTATAAAATTTAGCACAAAAAATGAGCTAATCTAAAACAAAGTGCAGAAAATATAATTTATCTATTCAAACTAATCTGTACTTACCCTGAGAAACAATGAGCCACTTCTTATAATCTAATAAAGCATAGTAAGCAGAATAAATCTGGCGAATTAAAGGGATTCCTTCAGATCTTAATTTAACCATCTAATTAAAAAAAATACTATGTTAAAACATCGTTGAAAAAGAAACAAAAAACAATTTAGAGTACAAATCAGTTTATTACAGAAGTTCTTTTAAAACTGATTTAAAAAGATAAACATTCTCAGAAATATGAGAATAATTCTAAGTCTATAGTTTGAAGGAATTCGTGGAATAAAAACATATATATTATTAAGACAATATCTGCTTAAGCTCCAATTTTAGAGAGATTTCCTAACTCAAGTCTAATCTTATCTACAAGCAATAGCTTTTAGTTTAATCAAGAGATAACTCCCATGTACACACGAAAGGTATCATAAAAATAACCTATGGTGATTAGCTACAAATCTGTTAAAAGGTCTCAAAAAGTTAAAATTAGGTCTAAAATATATAATTAAAGAAAAATGTTATCCAACTAGTACTGTGTAAACAAAAATGATCTATAATTAGCTGGGAAATGGTAATATAGTCTAAAAACTGGTTGAACAGTGCGGGGTAAATTATGACTAATAAATTGAGGATTAAGGGAAAGGGGAGTGTAATAACTAAAACTAAAGTAGGTTAGCGTGATGGAGGCAGGTGGAGTGATGATGCTTGGGGGAGGATCAACTGGGAGGGGGGCAGCCAGTATCCTGATATCGAATTGTACGAGAAGAGAGCATATGAAAGCGAGAGGAAAAACAACAAAAAACCAACAACCAAGGTCTTATAATGTTGGATTGTGACGTTGTAGACCAGGTTTATTTCCCAGAGGTAACCGTTTTGGATGACAAAAAGGAACAGCAGGAAATGGATGAGGATAATGCACAACCAAGACAAAAACAACTTTGCAAATTGATTAAGAAAAGAGAGGAATGAAGAAAGTCAAAAATGTTGAGAAAAGGAGGAAAACAAGAACTGACTCCAGAAAAAGGAAAGGCAATTTGCAAGGAATACTACACACAACTAAAAGAAGAAGTACCAAAAACACAGCCAAAGACTCAAAAGGAAGAAAAGACATTACATGATCACTGAAACACAAAATGACTAAAAAACGACAAGAGAAAAAGAAACACAAACAGAAGTCCATATAACGAATGACATGGACATGAAAGAGTCATCTCAACAAACAGAGGGACATCAAGAAGACAAGTTTGCAATACCGTTACTAACTTCACACAAAATTAACTAACTCATGTCTAGGTACCAAAGACAAGGAGGAAATCACAAAATTAATAGAAACACTCTCACAAAAATTACACAATTAGAAAACGTAGCTGAACAAAACAAAAAACAATAAAAAACACATTAAAGGAAAATAAAAAAAACAAGAGTCATACACACAAGCTGTACAACTCACTCAAAAATAATAATGATCAAACCAAAGGACAGAGCAACGGAAAATGAGACAAACAAACAAACAAATCGCAGAAATTCAAATTCCAAAGAATATACACATCAAACAAATTCAAAAGTTAAGGAAAAGCAACACAGTGATTAGATGCAAGGATGTAGGAAGTATCAATATCTTAAAAGAACATGTACAAAGGAACGGGAAAAATCGCAAACAAAATAGAAATAAAGCAACAAATGACCAAATTGACAAATACCCTACTGCAATATACAGCTCCAGACATAATTTCCGATATGATATCACAAATACTAGATCAGAGATTTAAGGTAAAAGACTACATACAACAGCTTACAGCCATTAGGATACATAATAACACAGTTCAATGGAAAATTGGGATTCCTGAAGAAATAGCAAAGGCACTGCTAGACAAGAATTTTATTTGTGTAGGGTTAAAACAATGCCACTTTAAACAGTACATTAATATACAACAGTGCCAAAATTACTTTGCTTTCACAAATTATACTACTAATTGCCTTAACCAAAAAGTTTGTGTTAAATGTTCAGCATATCGACATTCATAGACACTTGTACAGTAACACGTCCAACTTGCAGAAATTGCTCAAAGATAAACAAATTAAGAATACACAGGGACAAGGAGCTTGAAATTCTAGACACCAACCACCCTACGAGCTTGAAATTATGCCTAAATATAAATAAGAACTAAACAAAAAGTTTGAAAATAGTGAGAAAAAACCTGTAGGCAAAAGACGACAGGAGCCACAAAATCAATCTCAAGCACAAGATTCTACACAAGGTGAAAATAAAATACAAGACACACAGTTAACACAACAAAATACCATGAAAACACAACAATGTCCACCAAGGGGAGGTACCTTTTATTGTAAATCCACCAAAATGGAGAGGTCCAATATTAAATACACAAAAACAGTTTCAAAGACAAAACTATTATAATAATAAAAATTACAACAACAACAGGTTTGCAAACACTAACAGAAATACACCACAAAACCACTACACAATTACAGTACCCAAATATGCCATGACCAAACTGTTAAGAGACTTTCATAGCACACAGCAAAACTAACATTTTAATACACAGTTTGCCGGGACACAGAGGCAACAACAAACATCCTACAACCAATGAAACACAAATCAGTACAGGAAGACATAGAGAGCAACATTGGGTAACTTCCAAGCATCAATTTCATACTGTCTCCCATTCACATTTACAATCACAAACTTTAACACAATCACACTAGTGCATCAACATATTTGACCCAAACTAAACATTACAGTAGTTGGCAATAATTAAATAAACAAAACATTACAGTAGTTAAAATTATCATAACTCTTAAAGCAACTACTTAACAACATTTAACTCTTAATTATTAAATACATTACAGCTTCATACACAACCTTCCTCCTACAGGTCCCTGGCAATATAACACTACTAATAACTAACAACGTAGGATTCCCAGAATTTACTAACCAACATTACTAACACCCCTATCTAATAGGGAAAAAGAAAGTCCCTTCCCCTTTTTTTCCCATCTTTAGGATGAGTGCTGATCATCAAGCTTGTCAATCTTCATTTTTGTGATTTCATTGCTATTCCGGTGCAATGCTAGTGGACTTGTTAGGCACCTGCTACAGTCAAGGTCAAAGAGGAGAACAACATTAAATAGAAGATCGTCTCCCATGTTGGACTTTTTTGACAGGGGAACTTCGAAATTTAAGCAACTGATACAGTTTCCAGGAGACAAATTGATGATCAAGACAACCATGGCAGGCATTATTGTCTGCAATGGTGTAACACTGCACAGACTATCTTCCGTAATCTGTTACTAACAATGCTTGGGGTAGTCTCGTAAGTATAGTCTCCCTCCCACCAAATAATTTATCCTCCCTGCTCCCCTTGTTCAATTTATGAGCCATTAGTCTAACTTTTCTGACTCACCCCTAATTACCAAGTGTCAGTCATTTTATTTATTTATTTTTATCAGCTTAAGTTTATTTCAAGTCAGCCAAAATTGTCCTAGATCTGTCTGGTCCAGATCCTTTAGGTGTTACGATTCCCCAAGGACAAACACTTCACCACTTGTGGTAATCTGGGAGTCTTAGGGCATGGTAGGGTTACAGTTAGGGCCTGCTATGTTGAGTGAGAAGGCAACAAGGTTAGCATAAGTCAGGAGATTTGGTACTGTCCTCGAACTCTGACCTATCGACTGCAACCTTGCCAGGTGAGCTGAGCTCTTAGTTCAACCCTGGAGGCCTTGGTCCTTATATTTGGGGTGGTGCCCGTTGGCAATTACAGGACACACCGGATCACAGAGGTTCCGCAGGGTGGATTGGTCAGCAACAGTGAGAATTTATTTTTTGTTGCTGGTTTTGCACCCAGGATTGCAACTGTTCCCTCTCAAAATTGACCATACCCATTTTAGGCTTAGTCATCTCTCTGTCTGTGTCTTTGGTTGATACCATCATAAAATTTTCTTTTTTGGGTCTGGAGTCATTACTCGTTTCTGGCTCGTGCATTTTTGTCTAGTGTTATACACAATTATTGATGTTAAAAGAAGTGTTTAAGTGGGTAAGTACAGCTAAAATGTAGTAAGGTGGCTGAGTGTCTAAGTGGATGGCTGGTGAATTTTAATCAAGTATAAAAAAATTAGTTTTGAAGTTACCCTTTGGTCTGGCCTTACATTTTAGGAGTAATACGTTTTAGGGGTATTCACCAGCCACCAGAAATTTGTTAATTTTTGTTTAATTGATTTAACTTGTGAAATGATTGGAGATTGTTGTATGAAATTAAATTAAATATAAACCTGTAAAAGAAGAACTGTTAGAATTAAGGAAATTAAATAAATGAATTATTTTGCCTCTAAATCTGAATTTAGTTGTTATTGAGTAATGTTTTCTTGGGAGAGCCAACACGGGGATTGTTTGTATCTGCAAAGAAAAAAATGCTAGTTTTAAGTAATTTTAGAAACTATACGATCATACTGTTTTGGGGAAGTGAGTTAGATGTCGAGAAATTAATCATGCAAAGTACAATACTAGTATGCAAAATTGTTGTTCATAAATTTAACAGCACTTGTACATAGCTGAATAGAAATTTCCCAAATTCATATATCTGATGCTTTGTGTATACATCAATTCCTTAAATTGGCAGAACAGGAGCAAAATTCTTAAACACTTAGTCAAATGATTTAATCAGTTCAAAGCAAGGAAAGTAACTCTATATCATAGAATTTAAAAAGTAAACCATAGAAATAAACAAAATTAAAATACAAGCATAGACTGCTAAATCACTATAACATAAAACATATCCTGCAAAGAAAACATTTTCAATAGAAGATAGCGCAGAAGCTTCATATCCCCATAATGAAAAAAACAAATAAATAATCCAACAGATATAGATAAAAATTATACTAAAAAAGACAAAAAACAAACAGAAATCAAGCACTATGGGCATCCACGCACCAACGGCAAGATTCTGCATAAGAGCCGGAACTGAACCATAAAACAACAGAGGTAATCGACAGGTCACGTCATCAGGGGGCCTAACCATGTCAATTACCTCAAGGGGAACTTTCTGAATAGGATGCAGGTAAGCCCAAAAGACATCCCAAGGCCCCGAGTTCCCCAAAGAAGCAATTAGTCAAGAAGAAAATGAAAAGACAAACACAACTTACTGTATGGGCTCAACGCACCTTACAAGCAAGCACACAAAAATCCTAATGCAATATAATCGGCGTCTACACACCCCAATTCCGTAAGTGACGGTTATGGCAAATCAGCAGCCAGTTCTATCCTAATGGTTACGTCATTGTAACATTACTATAGCTCCACCCCCCATTACAACTTAACCAAAACACAAATACTATACAAGCATTGTTACATATGTTTTTTATTCTGTAAAGTTGTGAGTAAAAAATATTATAATAAATTTTATAGTTTAAGTTGCTATGGAAATTGGTAAAAGTAATAACCTCGAAGTTAAAATCTAACCTTTTATCATAAATTCCTATTTTTATTTCCCTATTTTGAATTTTAATTTTTAAATCCAGATAAGTCGCACAAAGATTATTTTCGTTAGTCCGGTTCAAAGTAAGTTCTTTTGGGTAGATTTGATTAAGAAACTCCAGATCGTTACAGTTAAAACAGTCGTTACCTCATAATTTTTAACTGTAACGATCTGGAGTTTCTTAATCAAATCTACCCAAAGGAACTTACTTTGAACCGGACTAACGAAAATAATCTTTGTGCGACTTATCTGGATTTAAAAATTAAAATTCAGAATAGGGAAATAAAAATAGGAATTTATGATAAAAGGTTAGATTTTAACTTCGAGGTTATTACTTTTACCAATTTCCATAGCAACTTAAACTATAAAATTTATTATATTTTTTACTCACAACTTTACAGAATAAAAAACATATGTAACAATGCTGGGGATTTTTCGGAGGCATGTAGCATTTTCGAGGAAAACTTAAGAAAAAACGATTTCCCTAAAAATTTCGGTAATTTAAAAGTTAAAAAAAATGGCATTTAGACTCAGGAATTTTTAAAGTTGTTTAGAATAGTATTTGTGTTTTGGTTAAGTTATAATGGGGGGTGGAGCTATAGTAATGTTACAATTGACGTAACCATTAGGATAGAACTGGCTGCTGTTTTGCCATAACTGTCACTTACGGAATTGGGGTGTGTAGACGCCGATTGTATTGCATTAGGATTTTTGTGTGCTTGCTTGTAAGGTGCGTTGAGCCCATACAGTAAGTTGTGTTTGTCTTTTCATTTTCTTCTTGACTAATTGCTTCTTTGGGGAACTCAGGGCCTTGGGATGTCTTTTGGGCTTACCTGAATCCTATTCAGAAAGTTCCCCTTGAGGTAATTGACATGGTTAGGCCCCCTGATGACGTGACCTGTCAATTACCTCTGTCGTTTTATGGTTCAGTTCCGGCTCTTATGCAGAATCTTGCCGTTGGTGCGTGGATGCCCATAGTGCTTGATTTCTGTTTGTTTTTTGTCTTTTTTAGTATAATTTTTATCTATATCTGTTGGATTATTTATCTATATCATAGAACTCATGAGGCATTTATTCTTTAGATTAAGCACCATTAAATAATTTTAAAACAAGTTATTAAAAAAATAGAGGAGAACATTGCGACAAAGTTTCAGCAAAAAGACAATTATAGCTTATGCATATGGTACATTTATTTAGAAGATGCATAAGAAGTACTTAGTTACTTACACATACAAAAAGGTAAATTTAAACTAAAAAGAATTTTTCTGTAAAATCTGTTATGAAACTGGAAGAGGTGCTAATTCAGAAATATGCAAAATGAATGGTTTATACTAACTGTACATATACATAATAAAAAATGACTATTTAATTTAACCTTTCTCTTTGCTCTCCTGAGTTATTAAGTTAAGGCACAAGATTTAACTTAACTTTGTGAAATGCTACAGGGTTTACCTTACTCCTTAACATTACCTATAAAATTTTCTTACCACTACTAATAATTAATCAGGTTTAAACCCTAGTGATCAAAGAAACTGAAACTTTTTTGAATCAATCAAAAATAATTTTCCATGAAAAAACCATTTAAGATGGACTTATAACTTTTAAATTCAAATGTACTGAAGGGATCAATCAATATATTTAAATATATAACTTATGAAGGAAAAAAATCAAACCAAAAGGTTAAGTGCTTCTTTCACCTAGAAAGAGGTATTATTTATAGAGATCAGTATTTTTCACTCAAGGCTTGATAGCAAAAGAAGAAAAAACTAAATGAAAATATTTTAGCTATGAGAATTACAGGAAGCAATCACTACTTATTCTGTTCAGTGGTGTTTCTAAACTCTCAGCCATAGGCCAGGGGTGGCTCCAGTCCAGAGTTTTTTTTTGGGTGAGGGGGCAATGTCGGCTCTTAGGGTTATATATATATATATATATATATATATATATATATATATATATATATATATATATATAAATATATATATATATATATATATATATATAAAAATAAGAAATAAACATTGTATCATTTTAAATTTAAACTCATTTAGTATTAGGTCTACGATTATATAATTTTAGGCTATAGAAAAAAAATACGCTGGGCTTTTTTGGGAGGGGCAATTGCCCCTACTGCCCCTGCCCCCTTGGAGCCACCAATGCCATAGGCATAATCATACGGAAAATATATTTTGCCACTATATCAATAAAATTTCTGTGATTTTATTTTCTCATCACAATGTTGATTTCAGAGTTAAATTATGGCAAAAACACATATACCAGGGGACAGGTGAGTAGAATATTATGCATAGATTCAAATTTTCTAAATAATATTTAAACAAGCAGAAATTTTTCCAAACCCAGATCTTATCCAAGACCTGAAGCAATACTTCTTGCTACAGAAGTTTATATTTGTACAAATAAAATATTGATAAAATAAAAGTTACTAGTTATTGTTGAATTATTAACCTATTATAATAAAAATTATATATATATAATTATAAAATGATGAAGTAAATACCTTAAAAGAATTTCCTAGGTCATCATTATTTTTCAAAACATAGATTAAATATTCTAGCTGCACCTCCCACTGATTTGAATATCTTAAACCTCTAGCAGACCTGGAATAAAACAAAAGTTTGAAAAACAATATGTAGAAATAATTTTTGAAATAGTGAACGTAGCAAAACAAATTTATAGCTACAAAAAGAATAATACCAAAAATATTATTTTGAAGTTTTTTACAGTATGGAAACTCAAAGCACAAAGAAAGCTTTTTTAAATACTTTGTAACAACTTTTTTACAATACAAATATTTTTTTAAAAAATTATCAAAATTATTTTAAGCTGCTGCTATACAGTTATTAACTTAAAATCAAATAAAACTGTAATTTAGTCAGAGTTACAAATATAAATCATATTTTAATAGCTGCAAAATCTTTCCTAACATTACTTTTAAATGTTTGAACCATTTTTGAAACTAAATAATACACAACTTCAATGAAAATTAAATATTTTGCTATCAGAATATAAAAATACCAGGAAATATTACTTAGGACAACTTCTATGGCATCTCTGGTTCAAATATGAAGCTTCTAGAAAAATAGACAGCAAGTTACCTCTAAATATATATGACAAACTTATCAGTATATGCCTAGAGCTTTTACTATCTGATATATGATGCAATTTATTAAAACAAATTCTACTTATACAAAATAATTAAACATTTTTGGTATTTATGGATTACCTTTAAGGATAACAGCAGAATTTACTCTCCTCCTAAAATGTCTGTATTAATTCCTTCAAAAATAGTCATACACTTTTATTGCTTTTTTGGTAACAAGCTAACAAGTTTCCAGAAAGGTTATTTCTGTATAATACATAATTATTGTAATAATAGTTTTCAAGTATCTTTATTGATATAAACTTGAATAAAAAATAATGCAAACTTTATAAATTGTCCATGATGAGCAAGTTGAGCAATCAAAATGAACTGCTTCATTTGTCAGAAGCTTGTGATTTTAGCTTATGATTAAATGCAACCCCTATTTAAACATGTGATTATGTTCCATCCTTGTATGATTCAAACTGATGGAAATAAATCTTAAAGTAATAATGAGAATAACCACATAAAAAAGTAGCAACATTTATAATTTAATAAGCACATGCAATATAATTAAATACATTTTAAAGAAAGTAAAAAAGTCTTAATGAAATATATTTCTCTGTACCACATTTTCTCTCTCTATAATTCTGTAATCAAATAATTGTTTCATCCTTTTTTTAAATATATTTATACAATAGCAATTTTTTTTTAATTTGGTATTTTTTAATCAAAAAAGAATTAATTACCACTAATTAATTAATTTCATAGTTAAAGATTAGAATAACTGCGTAAAAAAGTAGCAACATTTATAATTCGATAAGCACAGGGAATATAATTAAATGCATTTTAAACAAAGTAAAATAGTTTAAATGAAATATATTTCTCTGTACCACATTTTCTCTCTCAGATACATAATTCTATAATCAAAATTTTGTTTCATCCTTTTCTTCCTTAAAATATTTATACAATGACAAAATTTTTTTTAATTATATTGGTATATATTTATATGCTATGGTATACATAATGGTATATAAATATTTTTTTAAATCAAAAAAGAATTAATTAAAACTAACGAAGAGTGTAGTAGATTTCATTACAATCATCTCATTTTGTACATTTTGACAGAATATTAGAGCTAATCAAGATTAGATTACTGTAAAAAGAAAAAAAAATTAAGTATTTGACATCAGATGATGAAGTAAATACTGTGCATTTGACTTTATATCATAAGCCATCTAGCTTTCCCGCATTTTTTAACTCTATTATACTTTATATTAGTAATTCATCAACACAATATCAACAATAAATAGAGATTTAGGATAGACTCTAAATCTCTTCAGTAATAAGATAGCTTTTAAAATGCTGCCAACCTCCCAACAAAATATACTTTCACATTTTACATCCAAACAGAAGAAAACTTTGAAATAGAATGGATAAGCATTTTTACATAATCAGATTTCTATCAGATAAAACAGCTATAAAGTTTCAAAATGGTAAATTTTCCTATGAGAAACGATTAAAACATTTGAAACCTAAAACAACCTAACAAACAAAAATGCTACATATATATCTTTCATGGTATAAATTTCTTAAGTCAAAATTTTAAAATTTATACACATTATTTATTACCTAGAAAGCTTCTCTGCAATTTCATTTGCGTCACTCGGCATAAGATTCTCCAAAACAACCATAATACCCTGCAATAGATATATGTAGTTATTGAAAATTTTAAATGAATTAATTACACAAATACAGGGAGTCAATTTCTAAAAAATAGACACAAAAAGCCATTCCGAATAGTACACAGGCAACTTAATTTTTAAAAATATTAAAATATCATACTCTAGCACTTTTCAAATCAACATTTAAATTGTGTGAATAACAAAAGGTGAAAATCTCCCAACATTGTGCCTCCACATTAGAAAAGAAAAAAGAAGAAAAATGACACTAGTAATGGAACATACTCTGATCAAGGCTACATCAAAGCAATTTCTGTCTTGACACATAACCCACAGAAGCTTAGCAGCCTCTTCAAAGCGGTGATTTAACAAACATTCATTTACTAAACTGACAGATTTTCTTCTTAGTGTATCTCGTTCTGGAAGATGAAAGAAGCAAATAAATAAAAATATTTATACATAAGCACTCACATTTAGAATAATGAAAATTCATAATTTTACTTCATAATTAACAAAAAGATTAAAGTTAATAAGGTAGGAAAAATTAACACATAAATAGTCAACTCTTCAACATGCTCTTAATCAATATATACTTTCCTGATTTTATTTGCCCATATGGAATTCAAACATACATAAGTAAAATCTCTATATATAAAAGGCAATGTTCGTATGTGTGTCCTCTATAGACTAAAAAACTACTGAACCGATTTACACGCAGTCTTTTGCAAAATGGTCCATGTTATCCCGAGAAGGTTTAAAGCTATTTAAATAATTGATCTGACCAGTAGAAAGAAAGTTAAAAATATTTTTGTTCGATGTCCGTTCTGATATTATCTATGAACCTTCTACTTTCAAACAAAACATACAGATGGCAGCACCTAACAACCTTTGATAGCCACCCCTCTCATGTAGATGTTCAACATTCCTGTGAGGAAGGCGAGGGGTAAGGTCATGACCCCCGAGTCTTGAAGGAGGGAGAGTGTTTTCTGACACCCCACATAAGAAGACATGCTATCTGTAAGCTCTCTATGTTACTAGGAGAAACAGCTACTTACAAATCAATATATACTGTTATAGATCAAGATGAAGCAGTAAATCAGTGGTGCACCCAGGGAGCCTCCCCCCCCCCAAAGAAATAGAAATTGCATTATGAATATTGAATTTGCATTATAAATATTTTTATTCGTTCAACTCCCCCCCCCCCCACTAAGATTAAATCCTGGGTGCGCCACTGCCATAAATTATCAAACTGAATTCTTAAATTCACTTAATTTATATGGATTGCTACCACACAAAATTAATCTGAAGGTTTGTGTTCCTATCATTCTTCTTAGAAACATTGACACACCCCGTCTTTGCAATGGTACCAGATTGACAGTCAAAAGATTGTTATACAATCTAATTAAAGCAACAATTTTAAGTGGTAAATTCAAAGGAGAGGATGTGCTAATACTATGTATATCAATGATACCAACAGATATGCAATTCCAATTCAAATGATTGCAATTTCCAATTAAACTGGCTTTTGGAATAACGATAGACAAATCACAAGGTGGGCATTGCAAGTATGTGGATTGAATTTGGAGAATCCATGTTTTCCTGATGGACAACTCTGCATGCTCCCATGTAGGAAAACCAAGGGATTTGTTTGTATATATGCCAAATGGAATCACCAAAAACATTGCATATCTAAGAGCATTGCAATGAACTTAAAATTGAATAAAACAGTAATTACAATTTAAGTAATCCACAAACATAAAAATTATAATGTGTATGCAAATATCTACTTTCAACTAAATACAATAATTGATATTAAACTTTCAATTAGGTTCATTTAATCTACATATATATACTCAAATCTAGCAATAGCAAAGCATTGCTGGATCAGCTAGTAATACATATTTGTAAACAAATAACATAGATTTAATTCAATATAAATTAATTTAACGGGTGCTTTTTAGAATTTAAATCACAGGATCAAACCGGAGGCCATCATATAAAAAGGGGGGAAGGGGGCTCAGACTTTCTTAGATGGTTTAAAATTTAAAATGCAACAATAAACAGGGGATTTTCACTTAAACTTTGGTTGCTCTTCTCTAATAGGTGTTAGTGAGCAACTATTCTTTTAATTAATATGCTCTGAAAAGGTTCATAACCCTTTTTTAATAACATTGTTAGTTTTTTTAATTTTTTATGCCTCAAAATAACTGAATTCTAAAGGGAATCTTCCTGTTTTCAATTATTTATACATTATCAAATTGTGAATTATGGAAAAATGCAAATATAAAACTCAAACTATTTTTCTTAAATGAGATAAAGTCCATAAACTGAACTTATATCCATAGTCTCAACAATTTTGGAGGCAATACTGCTGTTTAAAATCAACAAAATATGAATACAAAATAGAAACATGAAGAAAGAGTAATTGCTAAAAAATCCATAACACTTGAAAATCTAACTAACACACACACACACACACCAAAAAAAAAAAAAAAAATTTAAGAGATTCACAATTTATGAATTAATGCAAAACTATAGATATTTAAACAGAGATTTTTTTATGAGAATTCTTATTTACTCAAGACTTTGCTTGGCAATTTTCAACTTTTTTTTTCTTTCTCACAAAGTATGCTACTTTCAAAGTGCCTGTGAACTACACTGATTTTAGGAAAGGACATTCTTTTAGGTAAAAATATGAATGCACGGAAACTACACATAAAAGCAATGCTTGCATTATATTAATTTATTTGTCCTTTAAATTATTTTACAAGTTCTTTGATTATATTCCATAGTAATAAAATCTGTACACTTATCATATTTGTATGTAAGTCATATTAAGATTAATGCTTATAACTTTTAATGGTAATGTTTATAACTTTTAATGGTAAATTAACTCTATTTATAAAGCAGATTATTTTCAGTGTAGCATCTTTAGATTGTTAAGGAAATGATCAGACTACAGCATTTTATTCACTACTTTTTGGTTAAGTACTAACTTTAAAAAGTAATTAAGAAAAAATTTACAATTTTCCACAAGAAAGTTTTTCTATAACTTATATTTTTGCATAGAAAAAATACAAAGTATAAATCTTTAGCAACAACTGTAATATTATTTTAGGAAATAATACTTTTTTGTATTTCTAAGAATCCTCTATGATAGTTCATCTAAAACACATCTTATTTAAGGTTAGAATTTTTAAATTAGGTTAGGGTTGGTTGGTTGAGAGTGCTATGGTCATCTTTTGCTACACAAGGGCTAATTAGACTAGAACCTACTGCTTAAAGCTGGTTCCGAATGGCTACAAACATCTATGCCAATAGTGGGACTTGAAACGACAGTTTCTAAAATATGTTAGGAATAAACATAAAAATAAATAAAATATCACATACTTGCACGGAAAACTAGATCATCAAAGGTATATACATCATGAAAAGTCTTGGATCGTGGTCTTTCACTTTTCAAAACTAAACTAATGATTTCCAACTAAAAATGAAAATGTATATTGAATAAAGTTCACTTAAAGTATGTTTTTGCATACAAAAACATTTTTCTACTCATTTTAGTGAACATGATAAAGGAAGGAAAAACACTAATATTCAACAAAAAACAAAGAATTCATAACAACTACTTACCAGTTCAAAAAGAAAAAATATTTTTTATATACAGTTGGGTCTCTGTTTAACAACGATCTCTATTTAAAGACGATATTTCCCAGTCCCGACCTCTCAAACGTTACGGGAAATGTTATTTTTTCACAAATTCTGTTTAAGAGTAATCTCTACTTAAGGACGTTTTTTCATGGTCCCTTGAAAGTCGTTAAACAGAGAGCCAACTGTATATATTTTAAGAATAAAATTGCTTTTAAATTAAAAGTTTCACTGAATAAAAAATTTTCTGTTTTATGTACCTTTTTTAACAAAGAAAATCATGAAAATATATACCGTCATATACATTCTATAATTCAAGCCCTGTTTCAAACTGTGTCCTGGCGACCACTGAAGATGAGTCTAGAGATGTCTAGCGCAGTGTGGGGATCCTATCCTTACTATCACATGCCACACAAGCCCACAACAGGGCATTTTGGTCTGGGGCACCATTTCCTTTGGTAGTCATTGGTGACCCACTAACAGCACAGTGGTATGCAATGACATTCTGGAACCTATTCTGTTGCTGTTTCTCTTGCACCACCCTGAACTTAGAGATAATGCCCGGTCGCATACAGAACGTGTTACTATGAATTGTCTTCAAGCTTGCTGAAAACTTTCTTGGCCAGCTAGGTAGCCTAATCTCTCCTTGAACACATTTGGGACATGATTGCAACTATCCTGGAATGTTGCCGATTTAGCCCGATAGTCAGAGACAATTTGGCAAGAAATCCCACTGGAGAACTAACCAGGAACTTTATCAGTCGATAACATGATGGGTAACAGCTTGCATCCAGGCCAGAGGAAGACCAATGCTGTATTAACCTTTTCTTTACGGGGTGGGATAGCATGTATCCCAAGAATACGGGCACAAGAATGAATATATATATATATATAACCCCTCAATGGCAGTTCTCACGAAAGGGGTATGAAATTTTCTGTTCTAAAGAGAGAATCGGAAAAATGGATCCCGTAAGCTAGAGGTTAACTTCCTCACTTTGTAACGATCAAACTTTGGAATAAATCTTTCAATTGTTCTGAAATTTTAATCTTTTTTCCTGTGCATGTTCTTCACATCCACCAATTTTTGTCACAAATGGACAACTCCTTGATGAGTCGACTTTTTTGTTATAGAGCAACGGTAGCCAAATGGTGGCTCGCGAGCCGCATGCGGCTCTTCAAGAAGTTTATTGCGGCTCAACTAATAAATGAAAAATATTTGTTATTTTTAAATTTCTTGAATCGTATAAATACATGCAGCCATAGGAAATGATTCGTACAGTCGTTCGGTATTCTTCGGTTTGACGGAGCTCAACCTTCATAAAAATATAGTTGTTCTAGTACTAATACACTTGTTCAGACTTCATGTAGGCCGAATAGGGATCCCAGTCAATAGTGTATTTAAATCAGGGCTTCGAACCAGAACTGAACCGAAAACCGAAAAAAAAAACCTTTATTTTGGTCGGAACGAAAACAGGAGCTGAATTGAAAAAAAAAAAACGGTTTATTTCGGTTTGATACATGTTCAGTCATTTTGTCCTCGTAACCAACTTCATTCCTTCGATGTAACGAACTTCACTTCTTCGTAACTGTAGCTAACTTCATGACTTACTTTCGCTCGTGTTTCTCATAGTTAACCTCACTTCATAATTCCTTCACCTTGTAGTACATACATTACAAATTAATTTACCTTGTATTAGCGAAGAGTAAATAAAAAAACTAAATATGTAAAAACTATCAAAATAAATACATTATGATTCTGAATTTTTTTTCTACCAAGAACTTTAGGTGCGGCTCCCAAGATTTTCAGGTAGATAACTTTGCCTCTTTCTGCAAAGAGTCTGGCCACCCCTGTTATAGAGTGTTATTGTATAATACATTACATCATCAATAAACTCAACATTATGAACTCTACAAGATATTCAGCCCCATATCATAACTCTTCCTCTCTCCCTGCCATGTTTCATATTAAGATCAAGGTCTCTCATCAAATTTCTGCATTAAGGAATTCTTGGTACTGTTATTCAACCATCCAAACCAATGATAAAAAATTTGATTTGGTCATCAAATGTAACTTTACATCAGTAATCAGAAATTTTTTTTCATGGATTTCAAGATAGAAAGTCTAACTGTTGCTTTCACTATAACAGAATTTTTGTTTAACTACTGGTAATTATATCCAGCTGATTAGATTATTTTTCTAATAATCTTTCTAATTAATAGATATTCCACATGACTCGGGCATTTTGACTAAAATTTTAGAGGGCTATTTTTATATAATTTGAATTTTGATCTGCATTTCAATAAATAGGACAACTTTTGTGATCTGCCAGGTCATCTTTTATTTTGAATTTTAGGATGATCTCTATAACATTTCATTAAATAAAAAAATATTGAAGGCCTAAGATGGACTATTTTAAAAAATTTAATATATACTCTCCTTAATTTTAATTATCTGTTATAGAAGTAATAAAAATTCTGAGGTAACTTAATCAAATATTGTAATCATGTTAATGTTTACAATTCATTTCTTTAACAAAAAAAATATTATAAACTCATGTATATTTTGGTGACATTTATTCCCAGGCTTCACAGTACCGTGACTTTTATGTTATGATCTCTTTTAATAGAATAGTTTTAATTTTTACAATAAATACATTAATTTTTTTTTTAGAATTATTAACCCAAAAAAATCACTAGTCTTCACAAAATAAATTGCAGAGTTCCAATGTTGGACATTTTATTTTTTTACACAGTTTTTTGAAAGCTAAAAGTACCAGATAACTTTTATACAATGGTTTTAATAGTTGAATTCATAGTAATAATTTTATATATATATATATATATAAAATTAAAATCTTAAGTAAAAATAAAAATAAGGTTAAAAATTACTCTTAGTAATAATAATAAAAAACTAAATAAAGGTTTAATAGTCCTAAAACACAGTATCCATAGTAGGTCAGTTTCTGTGTTTCCTTAATCTCCATGGTTGCAAGTTTTGTGACGTCAGTCATCTTGTGGTTACTTATTCTTAACTTCCACTCTGTCTAGCACCAGGCTTGGTGTTCTATGGTTAAGTAACTCTTTATTCAATTCTACAGTTTTTCATGGATTATACGGTGTCTGAGTATGTTTATTGTATAGATCATACTTATCTGAAATAATCCATTGGTTTTTAGACAGTATTGACACCGCTGAAGTTGAAATATTGTCTAAAAACCTCTTTTAATCTTATCTTTTCATGTTTTTGGTTCCTGGCTGTAGTAGCTTTAGTGCTCATACTGGTTTTTCTCTTTCAACTTTATCTTATATATATATATCTATATATATACTTATTTATTTATTTATTTACAGTCAACAAATATTTCAGGTCTATGCCATCACTTAAATTAAAAATTTGGATACTTAACTTGAAGACACAACACGTGTTCATATTTTATTGAATTACCAACATTCATGCAAATTTAAAAACTTATTTTTAAAAAATTTCTCTTGAAAATTTATTTACCTTGTTTTATCTGAGTTGGGGAAAAAAATAAAAGATTATTCATAGAATAAGATCCAAAATGAGTAGAGAAATACATCGAGAGTAATTTACAGAATAGAATGAATAATAATAAAAAAAAAATCACAGATCTCCTTAAAAAACCTTTATTGGCATGAAAGAAAATTCTAGCACTTCAACCAAAGTAACATAAACAGATTTTAAACACTAGTTACTGTTTTATGCTCAAAATCTTTTTTATTTCAGATAGGCTAATATTGTATTTACTTAAATCTAACATACCTCTTGAAATACCATGGGCCCCCTATATCCAGACTCTAGAACAATGGTTATACTCAAATAAAATCTATTTCAGAATCATACAGATGAATGCTCATCAAACCCCAAAATGAATTTGTTCCTTACTTGATACTCAGACCTGCCAACCTCAGTAAGAGCAAAATCCTGCAATATTCTACCGAGCATAAAATAATCGACATAGCAGTATAGTAAAAAATTATAATAAAAGAATTATAATGTATACTTAAATTATAAGGATCTCTTTAATAACATTACATAATTCAAAATATTGAAATTATAATATTAAACAAAAGTTATATATTTGAAATTTGTAATCATACATTTTAATGTACATCATATTTACACTAGCAGGGACCCCCCAGCAGTCTATATTTTGAGTACATCTATTTCTTTATAATGTTTGTTTTAATAAATTACAGAAAATTTTGGAATTTTTGTAGCATTTACTGCAGCTGATTTTGCTCTTTTAAAAAAATTCACTGTCAAATTGTTCTTCATAATAGTGTCCTTTTGGGTTCGATTTGCATAGTTAGCAAATTTTTTAAGGTTTCCCTTGACATAGATGACCTGCACTGAGTAGATACTTTTGTTGTGTAACTAAAAATCCTATCACACTCTGCATTACTGTGAAGGTTGTTAAAACAAGCGCTATTTTTTTTACGTTTCGGAATCCGGTAATAATTGTGTCCATTCCAGATACCCGGAATATGCATTAAAAATCCAGCATTGCCGGAGTAAATCCGGAAAGTTGACAGGTCTGGATACTACATACATTTTGATTTTTACAACAGTACTGCTAAACAAATTGTGTCTGTTAAATTTGAGCAATTGCGGGAGTATAAGTTTAGTGTATGATTAATACTGTCAAAACAATTAAGCCCTTGGTTGTGGGTGAATTTAGAGATGAGCGACTTCTCTCGATCTGCCAACAATGTTCTATTTCATTTAGAACTTCCATATTAGAGTTTCCACATTTAGGTGAAAGTGGGTGCAGTGGCCCAGTTAGCAAAAGCAACGAGCCAGTGATCTGATAGTCACTGGTTTGATGCCCGCCGCAGACAAATACACCACCATGTACACCAATGGCAGTTGGTGCAAGAAAAATCTGTCTTGGATGCAATGTCCTCAAAGTTCTCAAATTTACCTCTGGAGGTGAAGGGTCAGAGTACTGATCTCATCACTTGACTCAGTTCTAAATTACAGAACCGGCTTGTAGGGGGTAGTGATGGCCACCTAAACGATGCCCCCTTAAATTAATGGCCAGCAGTCGGAACTAGTATGATATCCCCCCCAATGGCGATTTTTTTTTTTTTTGCCAAGCAGAACGTGTGTCTTTGAAACAGGAAATTCCGGAATGTCCCAAAAATACACATTTTTTATACTGTACAACCACATAAAAGCACAAAAAACACATAAATACAAAAAAAAAAAAAAATAATAAGAAATTTGTTAGGTGAGGGCGGCTGCCTCCCTAACACCCCCGCGAATAAAAGTCAGTATAGTGCAACTAATAATAATTCATTTAAATAAACATAAAATACATCTTGTTTAAATATATATATATATTTCTTGATTAAACATAAATTAAAGCACAAATACAATTAAAAAAAATACATGTTGGCAATAGAATTTTAAAAAAAAGTATCTATACCGAAATTTTATACTCCTCCCAGTCAATCCCCGAACCGATTTCAATAAATTTATTAAAACAATCTACATTTGCCACTAAACATGATTTCCGAAACATGTACATTGCTAGGAAGAATTTAAAATCTGCCTTACGATTGTATGTAGGCAATGTTGCTTTTACAAGCCTCCACGTACTTTCAATTGTATTCCTGTGACACCCAGTATCGAGGTCAATGAATGTAAGCTTATGGTTTACAGTAAGGTGATCAAATCCCTTTTGCACAAGACAGTTGTAACTTTTCCAGCAATCGGAATACACTGAAGTCCCTGGCAGTATCCAATCTTTTATAACCCCTAACAAAGTCTCCTGATTCCTATCATGCACAGCAACTAAAAAAACCCTCCCGGAATCCCTCTCAACCACTCCAAACACCCAATGGCCCTCAACCCTATGTCCCTTATGATACTTTCGTTTCCCAAATTTCGACGACCTTACCCTACCCCCCCCCAACTTTCTTGGAAGACAATTCAATATAATCCAAAACAGTCTCATTAATAAATTGTCTCCAATCAGCCAAAGTAGTCTTTGCAAAAAAATATTCCATCATAATTCGACCAGTTGTCGTACCCCTCAAAATTTCATAAGTAATATATAAAACCTCAAATAACTTTAATTTAGAATTAGAAAACCACGAACCATGCCGAATAGACTTCTCAGAGTTACATTGCTTCCCCCCAATAACATTCCTACAAGCAAATGTAAAACCATCAGAATAAGAACTTTTAACTTTAATCCTAATCTCTGACCCACATTTTTTGCAATTTGCGCTCTTTAACAACCATCAAAAAATTAAATAGCAACTGTTATTTAATATTTTGACAGAGCATTACACCAAAGTAAAAACCGGCAACACTACAACCAAAACAAAGGGCGCCAGATTTGGCGAGAAATCTCTTGGGGGGGAGATATCACACTTGTACCCAGCAGTCTCCCGGTGTACATACAGGCGAATGACTAGCGACAAGTGCCTCCGCATTCAATAAAAAAAAAACATTTAGGTGAACATTTAGGTCCAAGCATTGCAGTAGGCAATATTCTCCACATCGTAATCAATTACTAGCATTCAATACAACAAATCTAACCTATTTTCATACTTTCATTCGTTTTGGTTAACGATAAAAAAAAAACATATTTGTAATGTCCATTAGACATTATGAACACTTTCTTGTCCGCTCGACGATAATGATAAATTTTTCATTACCTATGAATATAACGACTGAATTAATATTTCAGAGACCGAGTTTAATATCGTAATGAAACTTTTAATTACCAATTTCGGCACAGTATTCGGACTCACAAAACAGCAATCTGCCATGAAGACTGGCTGGAAATTTAAACAATACAGTTGTTGAATACAGATATGACAACAAGTTGTTAACTTTGCTACAAAATAGATACCGGTAAACAGAGTGACAGAAAATGGGTATGCTGTTTGATGCCGCCAAGTAGTCGCAAGCATGTAAATAAATAATTGGTCCTAAGACGATCATAAGAGTGTGTAGTGCGTCAACTGCTACAAAATAGGGAAAAGTAGAAAAGGGAAAATTACATTTTTTAAAAAATCATTATTTGTACCTCAATTTCCTGTAAATATTTTTTCAATCATGATTTGTATTTTTATATTGTATGATCAACATAAACATTTTGACTCAATTTTAAATTAATTTCCACGTTTCATTCGATAAGACAACTACAACTTTCACTTCATACAGCAATCCGTCGTCTTCGCCATTTGTATTCGTCGTGAGTGAGGGTTTTCCACGTGTAGTCAAAGTATCAGAAAGGTTAGAAAGCTTCTTTTCACGTATATTTGTTTATTATAAGTGAAATGTTTATTTCTCGATTGCTTTTAAGTTATTAAGTGTTCTAAATATTTTCCTTTTCCAGGATCTTAAGATGTCCTCCAGTCACTTAAATTGGATGATTGTTCGAAATTGTTCCAGTTTCTTGGTGAAAAAACGGAACATTAAGAAACATTTTAGTACGGTAAGCCCATGTACTATCATTTTCTTTATAGATGTTGGTATTAATCTTGATATACCCGGTTGATGTTGATTTAGACGTGTAAATATAGATATCTGTTAAACACGTGTATTCTCGTATTTGTAGGATCCTCTAAATATGAAAAATATTCATTCTCCAAGATTCTGCGGCCTGGTCCAGAAAAAAGCTATTATGATTGAGCCTCACTCAAGCAATAATGGAGTTAATTTAGTTTACAAGAAAAGGAAGTGTAAGTTGATTTATAATACTGAATTTCATGGAACTGTTTCGTTATTTTTTTTTACTCATAAGAAGGTCTTTGTAAATTAACAAGTTATAAATCTAGGCAAATTTTTCAATACTGATTTTTTTTCAAATACTCGTGGGCCTCTAAAATGGAGAAAGCGTGTGTTGAGAAAATAAAACTTCAATGTCCAATGGTATGATTGTTGGAAGAGCGAAAATTTGTATTATTGTGCTCTTAAAACGTAATTGGAGACAGGATATTTAGTTTACCAAAAGGGGTTAAATTTTATTTCTATAGGGGATGGATGGGAGTAATATGGGTGGTTACTTTGATGAAAATTTTTCTGTACGATAATTAAATGAAATCTGATTTCAATGCAATCAAATATTTTAATTGCGTTTTCTGAAGGACTTATATTTCATTAAAAATGTAATTAATGGGTACAGGTGTAGTATACGCAACAAACGCCAAGGGGCAGATTTTTGGCCAAATCTGATGGTTGTCCGGCGGTTTTTATATTCTGGCAGGGAGGATTTTAAGACTGGGTGGTATTTTTTTGCGATAAGCTTTGTTTTACTGACCGCTGTGGCCAGCAGAAGCTTTGCTTTTTTTTTAACTGTACAACGGCCAGCTGTATGTAGCGAAGCCAGTGGCTGGGGATTTTCTGTAATGTTTTTGGATGGATGCATAGCGGAGTGAAGCAAGGGTATCTGAGCGGAGCGAAGATCCCATGTGCACATACGAGTTCCATAAAGCCAGCAGTAAGTTTGTTTTCCAATTTATTGTTTACATTTCGCAGTTTAAGCCTAACAGGTCTCCGAACGGGATTTTGGCACCAACTTTTGGCCAGATTGGCAATGACCCGTTGTGTATACTACATCTGTTCCCGTTATTCTAGTGTTTTAAACTTTCAAAAACAACTAAATATGAGAGGGAGGAAATGGAGGACTCAGATACACAAATTTGGTGACCTTTCAAAAAATTCGCCAACTGCCCCAACTTTTGATTTACCTTATTGTGTAATGCTGCAATTAAATAACATAATTTTTGGTATGATTATCTTGGGTAACAATCAAGGAGCTAAAGAAGGTTCTGTTAATTAGTATTGTAAAAAATATGCATGATTAAGGTAAAAAAAAAATACCACTCTGAAGTTTTGCCTTAAAAAGTTTTTGTGTGTGTTTGAGAGAAAGTCCACCTTTTTGAGAAGACCACTGAAACACGATGGTAAGAAAAAAATAACAAGGTTGTGGATGGTGTCAAGAAAACAGCTTATGTAATATGAGATAGCTTTAGAAAACTTACGAAAAGGTCCAAAGATTTTGGGTTTGTATTAGGAGCACTTGATTTCTAATTTGAAAAATGGTAACATAGAGTAATAGTATAAAAACTGCAAAAATATTGAGAATTCAAATGGGAATAGTACCAGAATCTGTCAAATTCTTTTTACTAGCTCATTTTGTACAATTTGACTTTTCTATTTTAATAAATAAAAAAGCATTATTAGATATAAATGGTATTAATAGTAGACCATAAATACAACTAGTGGCTACTATTATAATTAATTTAAAGAAAATTTCTGGAGTAAATATTAGGAAATTAAGTACCAGTTATTAATGTTCTGGTACAGTAAAGACTGAATCAACATCAAAAGAAATTTTATGATTTGAGTACAACTTAATGAAACTGTTTGTTGCCTTGGTCCTATCAATTGTCTATGTTTGTAGTAGATTGCTCAATTGTTTTTTAAAAGTTTTCTAAATTCTCCATCAATATTTGCAAAGTACTAAAACTGTAAAATTAATCTTATTTGACACATGTCCATGTAAGTACATATTTTTAAAAAAGTACTTGTTATTTAAAGTAATTAGAATTTATATCTAGATATGGGGAAAATTCCATAAAAGAGGATTTCTTAAGCACCTTAAAGTATTATAAAATGAAGTTCTTAATTCTAACTAATATGCACAGGCTAATTTAATTACAACTTTGAAGTGGGGAAAGAGTATGTTCTGCACTAAATATTTCCTGCTATAATTGTTGATATTTATTTGCCCTTTTTGTTAGTATGTATCAGGTGTGCATGTATATGCTTGATGACCATGGGCATAAGATTCTATACTTGAGTAGGCACGTGGATTGAACTATTTGTTGCCTAGCTTCTCATAAACCTGATTTCTGAAAGTGATTGCCAGTGATTCTCTTACTTTTACAAGATATTTATTTGCTGTATGTATGATCTGAAAAGCAGTATTTTCTTTGTGAAAAGTATCTAATGTTTAGTCTGAGAGGAATGTTAAGGTAATTTTTTAATCTCCATTTATAATCTATTTTCCTGTTATGTAAGGAGACAGAGGGGTTGGTATGTAACCTTTACGTAATGACTATCATCATGAGTGGGTTTGTGGCCAATTATAGTGATTTACTAGCTGAGTGGCAACCCGATGTGTTGCATTTTCGATTTTAAATGAAATGGATTAATTTCTTAAAGATTGAAAACTGTTTAATCACTTTTAAAAATACATTAGAATTTTTAAAAAACAAAATAATGATTTAAAATTCTCTTTTTCAAATTTTGGTTTATGGCATTTGAAATAATTCTTTCAAATTTTGCTTTTTAAGCAAAGAAAGAACCTCATTCAATTAGAAAAATATTCTAAAGGTTTTAACTTCTCCTTTCCTGAAACTAAAATTATTTCTGGATTTCGATTATTAAATGACTTATTCTCAACTAATAATTTTTCATTTTGGCAACAGGGCCGAATGTAAATAGAAAATCTCATGGGTGAAAAAGTGCTTTAAAAATGGTATATTTTGGAAGCTGAACATCTAGCAAATGCCGATAACTCGTAAAATTGACATAAATAGGTGCAGAAAACTGAAATATTTGTCCATCAAAATTGTCGATTTCGTGAAATTCAGAAAACTGTTTTGGAGAAAAAGCTTTGTTTGCAATGAAAAACGTTTTTAACTTTATAAAAATGTGTATATCCTTAAAGATGAAGAGTAAAACGCATGGAAATTTAAAAAAAATTGTCGATTGGTGGGCGAAAAAGTTTAATTTTGCATGCATGAAAATAGTGGAAATTTGCAAAACAGAAAGGAGCTGGTCCACCCAGAATGTCGTCTGTTTCTTTTGAGTTCGGCGGTTTTAATTTAATAACTAAAGTTTTGATAGTTGAGGGTGGCACCAGTGCACACGTCTCGTCCGTCCGCATCCATCGGTACAAGTCGCAATATCCTGCTATGTTCGGTTCACAAGATTAGCCCGTCCAAGTGTCTGCTGACTCACAAACTAACATTTGTTTACCTTCAGCTGTTAATAGTAAGATCATTGTAATCAACTTTAAATTGTAGGGATAGTTGCCAAAATAGTCCTTGTATAACAATAGGTGACTAGCACTCTTAACTGATTGATTCTAAAAGTTATATAACATCAGTATTATGTTTTGCCTTCCCCATTATTTATAGTTGCATATGGTTGCCATGTTTATTTTTGAAATATTCCTTTCTGCATTGAATTTTATAAATGGAATTAATGTATTTTCAGATCAGAGACAACCTTCTGATTCCATGCAACGTGTTCAATTGACCAGAACTGCAGCAAGAACCATGGCTGTAATTAAGAAATTTGTGAGGAAACAACGTTACAGGAAGGATTTGAAAATGGTATGTATAATGCTATCACTTTCTTATAGTGACTTGCATGCTTATTTTTGATACCATTTCTCAAACTTTATTAACCACTTGAGTTTAAAAATTGTTGAAAATGTGTCATTTAAATTAAAATGTCATACATTTAATACAAGTGTTTCGAAAATTAGAAAACAAAATGCAATGAATTTTTTTGGGGGGGTGGGGGCAAACATTCTATTTTTACTGTATATTTGGTTCTTAATAAATTACAATATGGTTTTTAATGTGGTATCCCAAGTCTCGGCGAAGGAAAATAATTACAATGTGTGTTAAATTTTTTTTTTCAAAGTTGAATGGTGGGTGTCATTTCTTAGCTATAAGTATAATAATCGTAGATTAAAAGAAAGGCATAGAGGAAGAATGATAGTGTGTTTTTAAAAACTTCTGGTTTTGAAAAAAAATTGACTCCTGCAATTTAACATGGTGATCATGTTGCTTGTTTCATAGTCATGATCAAGAGAGAAATATCAACAATATCAGTCACGTAACTAATTGCCTTAGCTTGTAGGTATAATTGTGTCATTAATATAAAGAGGACTGTATTTTTCCGACACCTGTATTAAAACAATAAAATCTGTTTTCTATTACCTCCCAAGCATACTCTGATTAGTTTTAATGGGTAGGAATGAAAGTGTTTGACATTAAAACTTATGAAAATGTTGTTAAACACTCCCCCCCCCCCCCCCCTCCTCTGATGACCACGGACCTATTTTGTAGCTTATCCCAAAAATACCCTTCTAAACGAGAATGAGAAGCATTTCTTCCTTCCTCCACAGAACATCCTGACTACTTTACTGAAATTTGTCACAGTGGGGTGACAGACACCTAAGATCAGTTGAGAAATTCAGTGAAAAAGAGTGTAGAAACGGGAGGCTATCTTTCTAACGGTTCTAGACAATAAAAAAAAAACAGATAAGATAATGACTGCGGTTATATTGAACTGATGGTAGAATTACCAGGCACTGGGGGGGGGGAGAATTTTGGTTGGCTGTCTGGACTTCTGAATGTTCAGCCGGCTAGGTCGGTTCAGGCTTCGGAGGGTTATCCTTCCAGCACACACGCTCAGCTATTTTACATGAGCGTGTGCACTCCGTATTTTTTTTAGATGGATTTTATTTTACTATTCTTGGCACACAAAAACAACATAAATGATTGAATATTGATAATAAATCTGTTAAGAAATAAAACATTGACCTTATTGTTGCAAAATACAAATGAAGTCACATTCAAATAATAGTAAATTATTTTTAAATGCTTTTATATTTATTTGTACGCTCAAAAATTTCATCAAGCAAATTTATATCAGTGATTTTCAAAAATGATCCTATTTCATCCTCTATATCCTTGGCATAGTTTTTTAGGCCAGGTAATACTTTCACAATATTCATCTTTTTCTTCTTTGAACAGTTTGTATACTTCTCTTTTCACCACTTAGAAGAGTTATCCTTGCAAACATAGAACGTGATCATCATTTCTTTCCTCTGAATCATTATTATCATCATCATCTGAAATATATTGTTCAGATTCACTACTGATGTTATTTATTTCTATATCGTCTTCACTCATATTGCTATTGCTCTCAAATCCAAATGTTTCCTTACTTTTGTTTTCCTCGAGGTTGTGGGAAAAATCAGCTGGTTGTATAAAATTTTTTGTCATGAAAACCTATTTAAAAATTATAGATTCGTATTTATACAAATTAAAATAATATATGTCAATTGTTAACACAAAATTGCAAAATACTTGAGAAAAATATTTTCTAAATTTCTGCCCACAACCACACGCTTGTTAATAACTTTACGAACAAGCTACCACATAGCACAAAAGCCTGGCTAACAGTAAAGATTGTCATATGATTTCCTGTTGGTACATTTCATGATGTGGGGAAGGGTTGAAAGGAGGAATGTAAATGACCTTCCGATATCCCAGCTGTGATATGCGAAAAAAGTGAATTAACCCTTTTATGTCCAACTTTTTTTTAGCAATTTTATTCATTTTTTGATCTGCTTAGACCTCTTGCTAGGAATGTTTTAAATACATTTTTGTTGTCAAATGGACCGCCGTTGCCATATTTATTAAGTTACTCAATGTCCTGTTTATGGAACATTGGGCATACAAGTGAGCAAAATGTGGTTGTACTTAAGTTTTAAGAAGTGCAAATTTTTAATAATTTCTAATGATTTAATTTAATAAAATGGACTTATTTATTAAAAATGGATTTAATGTTTCAAATTTTATCATTTTTACATAATATATATTGAGTAATAATAAAAATTATAAAGTAGGAACAGTTATTTTGCATGTAGGTTGTAGAATGTTTCGTAGTTTCGTGCATTTATCTTCTTTGTCAATTTGATTATTGTCAGAGAAATGAAGACACTTCATTATTTCTTCAAACTTGATTCTTCTCATTGCATTAGCGACAGCAATATTTTTAGTGTCATCATTATTCTTCCACGGGGAACTGCAACATATCCACTTATAATCAAAATCCCGATGAATACTCTCATTTCTTCGGACGTAACATCAAACAAGTGGTTGCTTTTCTACCTAGCATACAACTTAGTATGGAAAACAATATAATCAACAACATAGTCATCAGAAAATTGTTCAAAAAGGCTGCATAGAGTCTCAGATGGTGGAATTTTCATTACTCGATTCCAGTCTGCATTCCATTCCCATTTTTCTTTTTGTGACTCAAGTCACTCTCTGTCCATTTTCTTTTCTGAATGAATTTTTTCTTCTTCGGTGGTGGAGCGTTATCTTCATTGATGCTATTATCATTCTCAATATCATTACTATCCAGAACTACATTTGATTTGCTGAGAAATCTTATTTCTGTGTTTGCCTGTAACTGATTGCCAGTGATATTGTTCATAGTGACACAGTCTTCTTCACCACTGTTTTTAGCAACGTTTGGTGGCTCCATAAACACATCTGCTCCATCAAAGTCATAATTTTCTTCCTGTTCATGTAACAAGGAGATAGCTTCATTTAAGGTTAGGTATCTAAAAAGCGATAAGAATTTCCAATGAATCACAATTAGAATTTATTTTATATGCACAAAGTAAAATAAATCGTATTTTATTTTTAATAAGATACATAATTTTAAAAAATTGCATTTCTAGTGAAACTAATATTTTATTAAAACTGAATCAAATTTATTTTGTCAACTTTCTGGATATACTTGTGCACACATTTTTTTTGAACATATATTGTGCAATTTAAATAATTATTATACAATAATAATAAGAGAGAAATGCATTTTGAGATTTTATCACATAAAGCGTATTTCAAATGAAAATGCTCGTTGGTAATTCTTAAGAGTGTTAAAAATGTTTTAGGCTTAATGTACACACGAGTTCCCAGTGTCCCATAAACAGGACACCATAGATTAACCGTGATTATACAACAATGATATTGTTCTTTTTGCAGAAAAAACTTTATAGAAGACTTCTATGATCTATTTTATAAAGATATTTTAAATTAGATTAATTTTATGAATAAGAAATTCTCAAAAGACACTTACTTTTTGCAGCTACCCATGGTGTGAGAACGCTTGTATCACTTGTCTGAAAATAACTTGAAATAATTTAATTCTAATGTCCGTCTAGTGGCTCCAGCTGGTTTTGAGAAGAAGCACAACTCTTAAGCTTGTGAAAAAAGGATATATGCATTACAGGCTTTCCTCTGCAATATCTAACAAGCGTCCTATATTTTAGCTACTGGGCATAAATTGGTTAAAAGCCGAATTTGTCATAAAATTTGCACAGATGCACGTGCTGGAAGGTTAATGGCTGTTATGGAAATGTTAAATGCTATACTTATCCAGTCAAATGACCAATTATAACATTGGTAGATCAGATGTATCTAAATAAGTGGTAGTTCTAGTGTTAATAGCAATTTTTAAAATATATTAAATTCAACTAGAAAATTAAATAAAAGAAATGTTTCAGAATTAGCAATGTGAACCTGTCTTGTCGGTTTAAATAGTGTATATTAAAAGGATACCTGGAATAATTTTAAGTCTTTACCCCTGGTGGGAGAGAGAGAAAAATTGTGATGTTGCCCTCTCTCTTTACCTAACTTCCCTTTAATGAATTTGGATTGTTTTCCTCCAGTGAAATAGCTTTTAATTTTAAAGATTATTCCATGTTGAAGACTGGGCCAAATTACTGGTTACATTATTATTAAATACTCTTCCAAAACTGTATTCAAAATAAAATCTGGAACTAAATCCTGAATGGACTTCTTGATAGCCACTGTGAAATTGCAGTTGCTACTTTCAGGATTGCAAATGAACGCAGCCGCCTGGTTCTGCATTTAAATGTTTTGTTTTGTTTTTCCAATTCCGAGAACTTTGACAATAAAGTACGTCCTGTCCTGCATTATCTGTACAGACGTTACTGCGAGGCCTGTAATTGCATGAGAATTATCATAGTTGCTTTTCTTGTTTATGTATTTTCTCTTTTGCTTTCCTTTGCAGTTTTGTCTTTTTCCCTCTTTTTTTTTTTTTCTTGTATACCTAAGGACTTTGTCCACAGGTTTCTTCATTAGAAATAAAATCTTTAAAATCTCATTGTATACTTGCTAATCACATTACAAAAATATGCATGTTTTCTTACCATAATGTATTTTTTAGTAATGAATGTTTTATAGGTTTGGGTCAACTTTGTTTTTCCCTTCATTTTGTGTATGTGGAAACTTTGAGCTGTGCAATAAATAAGTGTCCTTAACCCTTGAAGAATAGATTAGGTTCTTTGACTTGAATTGAATTGATACTGCTGGTTAAGAACCAACTTATTCATTATTTAACTTTTTTGCACTGCATCTTTCTTATCATTAAATTCTTTTTCAGCTTGCTTTGAGAAGAGCTACAGCTTTGCTGAAAAGCCAGAGGCCCATTCTTCCAAAAAAGAAGACATTCAAGAAAAAATCTGAATAAAATAGATTGAACTATTAAAATTCTGTAATTTGACTAGTCTTGGTGGTTTTGATTTTGTGTGTGTGTATGTATATATATATAATTTAAAATGTTTTTCTGAAATTAGTATCATAATTTGAATGGTCTTTACAGACCTTTAAACTTTTGCTCCTATAATTTTATTCTAAAATTTACTCATTGCTGAAAATTTAATTTTTCTGCTCTTTTCAACACTTGTTGTTATTTAGCATATTTAACGTCTTTTCTACACTACCCTACAATAATGGACCAGATAGCAAGATGTGATAATAAAGGGAATGAATACATGCTATAATAGGGAGATAATTCCCAGTGGTGGGATTCAGCTGGTTCTGTGACCCATTTGCTGATGAACACCAGCTGCATCATTCACAGGACAAACGTTTTTAATAAATAAACTTACCCTACACCGGGCATGCATTTCTTACTGTGATTCGGCGATGGCAATCATTTAAACAGGTGGTCCTACTGGGCTCCCGTGGTGTATAACTGCTATGCTATTGTATGCAGCCACATTGCGTAAGTACTACTCATCACGGAGAACATTGAAGCAGTCAAAAGGTAAGATAAAAATTCATTAATGGCTGGACAATAAGCCCTTGAAAAGACGAAGAGACTGACAGATTTTTTTTTTTCTCACCAAGAAACTCTAATCTAATTATGAGATTTGGTCTTGGATGGTACAACAGTCGCAAGCACAACCCATCCAACCTGAAGAAAGCAGCACCTCGATTCTTGAAAAGAGAACTCCAATATTGAAAGTAGTCTTCCTGGATGCCAGATAGTACAACAATATAACAATTTTAAAGAAAAAAAATGACAAATTTCTAACAAAGTTGTGTTGTGAGTATTGTTCAAAATATGGGTTTATAAAAGAGAAAATGTCCATGTGTCAAAAGAGAGGATGTACAGCAAGCTTCTCTAATGAAACATTTTTCATGAAAGGCTCATAACATTTGTAAAGACAACTTTAAAAAATGTGAGCATAACAAAAATACTGCCGAACCTCAATATCATGAATTTTTTTTATGTCTCTGAGAAAGTCGTCAAAAACCATCTTTGCAATAATGCATAATTGAGAAGTATCTGACACATCAGTAGACTCGTCCACTTGCAATCAAAAGAATATACTTCTTTTAATATCATTATACAACTGCGATTTAATGCCAGTAGTCATCATTTCGATTCTTCGAGTTACTGTTCTCGCTGATAGTTGAGTGTCATTTATTGCTGTTATTATTTCGTTTTTATTATTATAGTCATCAAAAAGAGTCTGCAGTCAACGGCATGGCTTTTTTTACAATCTCACCTTCTACAAACTGTTTCATATATATATATTTTTTTTTGGGGGGGGGGGCAATAAGTGCACAATTTTAAAAGAAGCAGAAGTGTCTTTTGTTGATTGGAATATTGGTCTGGTAAATAAACTCTGATGAGCAGTTATAAGTTTTAGTTCAGAAATTTTTTTCTTCCTAATTTCTGAGCTTATTTGGAAAATATGTATTAAAACTTTTATGAGTAGTGGTGAAATGTCTCCACGTTACATTTTTTAGCAATCACTACACTTGAATTGCATTACAAACATATACTTTTTTCATTATAATAAATGAAACAAAATTGTTCTTCCCACTCACCATTGAAATGGTGTGTTTTCTGCTTCTTTCCAGTTCTTTTCTGCATGGTGGCTCTGATAACAATAAAATTAAACGGTTGTAAGTACACTTACAACTCTAAAAAGAAATGCAAAGCTGCGCGATTTGTGTGTTGCTCGACTAAAGGCGCTTTAACGATTTGAACGACTGGCCTGTGATGACACTGTTTCCCTGTCATTGTTGAGATGGGCACTTGATATTTTGACCCTTGACCGACCCCCCCCCAGCGGATGGACCGGAAGTAGTCTCGCAGTGAGGGAAGGGTGGCGCTATCGAGAGACCAGGCTTCTCAGGTTTTTTTTGGGGGGGGGGGAGGCGAAAATTATTCATTACAACTGCAAGCGTTTGTTGTTCAAATATCTAAAATTTAGATATTTAAACGGCGGGCACCTCGTTGCCGACCCCTGCCTTAGAGGGTGGAGATCGGGGGAACCCGGTGTACATATTTCGCAACTAAAGTAATACACCTTCACGTAAGGGGCGATCGCATTTCTCGCCACCTAGTGATTAAAATTCACACCGGTATCGCCGTACAGAGAGAAATCTCTTAGGCCCTAAAATCGATAAATGAATTTTTTTTTATTTTCACATGAACATGGAAAAACTGACAAAGCGAAAGAGGCATTTGTCAGCTCATACAAACTAAAATTTATCACAACTGTAGATAAACAGAAAATGACAATGTTCCTAAAATTTAAATTTGTCCAGATTTCTGAACTTATAGAAATTTATATTAATTTCTTAGCCTTACCAGAAGACTGAAGCAATCCACTTCGTCGAAATGCAAACGGAAAAAACTTAGATCTCCTTCAAAGATTTGACCCCTCAACGAGCAGTCACTTGAGAAGAGAGGTTATTTTCCAGCAGGTGATAGAAACTAACACAAGTCAGGATCAACGGGATCTCCCTCTCTTGCTGAGAATGTGTTGAGAACGAGATTGTCTCCAATCATCCTCCACTATTCGCCAAATATCGACCTCGTCCCAAAGGAAAGCTGTCAATGTTCGAACAGGTGCCGATTGGTGATGGTTTAATTCAAAAGTAGGGAGAAAAAATAAATACAATAGTTGCAATATACGAAATGAAGGGTACTGGCCAAGATGCTCGGAGGTATTACAATGATCAAAACTATAAAATTATGTCACCGGACACTTTACAACAGGGGTGTCAAACTCGCAGACCGCATGCGGCCCGGCCAATATATTGGCACACAATAATATATAATAAAATAATCGACGCAGAATTATAATAAGGTAGGAAGAATCCGCTAAATTTTTTTTTAATGATACTCTTTTTTTTTTTTCTATTATTAAACAAAATGCATATATTTATGTTGAATATATTGTAATTAGGTAAATAAACCTACGTTTCTATTAATATTGATTTTTTGCGGCCCACCTATAGTTAAACCTTGTTTGTTTGGCCCAAGGTAGCCTTGAGTTTGACACCCCTGCTTTACAAGTTTAATAATGTGACTTCAGTGTTTACCTCTTACGGCTTTTCCTGTCACTCCCGTGTCTTTCGCATGCTTCGGAATGTTTGAACGTAGGATTACGGTCCTCCGGAAAGCAAAATTTCAGACACAAACCGTCCGTCGTCGCGAGTTATAATTTGGTAGCGCGCCAAACCCAGTCTGTATCGCTTGGGTAGGCAGTAAACGGTTAAACAGAAAAGTACCAAAATGCGTCGAATTTTTTATATACATTTTATATATATATACACATACGTACATGATTATATATATATATATATTGTTCCAGTGGCGCACCCAGGATTTTATCTTGGGGGGGGGCGATATGAATGGGTAAATATATTTATAATGCATGGGGGGGGCCGAGATGGACGAATAAAAATCAATATTTCTAATTCTTTGGGGGGCTGTGCCCCGCCCCCCTCTGGGTGCGCCACTGTATTGTTCCGTTTTCTGGGTTCGATGGGATTGAATAAAAATCTCTTCAGAAAGTGCACACAAAATGAAATTTATTATTCTCTAAATTCTTCAGGCGCATACACAAATACTAACAGAAAACACGTAAAACTGTCTTCTTTGCAACAGAAAACCTAAGTCAGGATAACAGAGTCTTCAATACAATTAAATATACGCCTATCGCACATTCAATACGCAGCAGAAGAGAACATACTGACTGACTTTCAGTCGATCCGATAGGATTCATTTTCGGAGCGCCTAACTTCTGTTGTAACTCCCGTACTGAATTCGATGAGTTATCAAGAAAGGTGCTTTTAAGTTTGGTTGCGTGTTAATGGTACACTTTATGTGTATTTGAGAAGTTATTTTTATTTATTTATACATTTATTATATATATATATATATATATATATACATATATATTTTTATATTAAAGTAAATTTATAGATGGGCTGAAAGGAGAATTTAAATTAAAAGTTTGGAATTTAGGAGCCAAATACAGAATTAATCCGGGGCTGGCTCCAGAAGAGCCGCCCTAGGACGCTTTCTATACCTAGGATCCCTAAAATCGTAATCTGGAATTACATCGATAATTTCGTTATTTATACTATACATGTTTTCAAACAATTTAATAGAGGCCTGTTGAGCTGCCCTAGCAAACGTTTTTATATCGAAGTCCCGCCTAATAACCTTATTAGACAGGTATCGGTGTGCCCTTCTAATTCTCCTCGGAATTCTATTCTGAACAGTCTCAATTATTTTAATGTTGGTCTTGGCTGCATACGTCCAGAACTGACGTTCAGGTATTTCAACTCGGAGTTCCAAGGTATGTAGGACTTTATCTCCAATTGTAAAATTATGCATCAGAAATATATTTGCTCAGCAGGTAATTAAATATCATAAATAGGCCCTTATCAGTAAAAACATAATACTAGTAAAATAAAAGCAAACGCCGGGAATCGCACCCGGGAGAAAAAAATTACAAAGCAAACACGCATCCACTGGGCTAGAGTTACCACAGTTATTTAAGAAAAATGAGGAAGATAGTCGCACTGACATTATAGAAAAGTTCTAGGGGGTTGGTAAAAATACAAGAGGGAGGAGTATAAGAATAAGTAAGCAAGATAGAAAAGACAGTGTAAAGCTCTTAAGAAGACACGCCCGAGGGCGTTTGCGGTTAGCACGGAGGGAGTGGTCATAGTCGGGAAACTCAGCTATAATCTCTTTGTGAATGTTAGGAATATTATCAAATAAATTCTTAGAGAGTTTAAGTGTAGTTTCCTTGAAGGAAAGGATGCTGAAGTCTCGTCGTATGGTTTCATTGGACATATAATGGATCGCTCGGCTAAGGCCCCGGCTACGATAAAAGCGGTTCGAAAGTGCGGTGCGGCAGAGCAATGCCGCGCGATAGAACAGCACAGCTACGATAACAGCGGTAGAGCGGCGGCGGCTACGAGCAAAAATAAAAGGCTGGGTGGAATTTTCCATCAGTTTTATATGCATATATATATATATTTTATATATATATATATATATATATATATATTTTATATATATATATATATATATATATATATATATATATATATATATATATATATATACAGTGCTAGATTTCTAGAAATAGAGGTGCCGGAACGGTAACCTTCCGGGGTGTGGGGGGGGGTATTCCAAATTATTGATAAAGAGAGGTACCGGAACGCCGTTCCGGAGCGTTCCGCCTCAAATCTAGCCCTGCATATATATATACCCAGTGGCAGAAACACGGCGACGTCGTCGCGGACATAGAAAACCCCTTGCGGACAGTTTTTGTCTGCACTAATGAAAACAATTTCAAAAATTGTCCGCAAATTTCGGACATTTTTTGTCTGCACCAATAAAATGTTTTAAAAATTGTCCACAACTCTCGGATATTTTTTTCCGTGGCAGTACGCAGCATTACGTACCTCTTCTCTTGTTATCAACAGCACTGGAAATGTTTCCTTCATCAAATAGTGCTATTTCCAGTACATACCATGGCGTTCCCCTTCCTGAGAAACCAATTACCTTAAAGATTCTTAGATCACAACACAAAGCTAGTGAATGTGATGAGCTAAGAGGTAATTTCTTATGCCTATCAAACTATGTAAAAGCTCTAATTGAACAGTTCAGTGTATATTTTTGTGAAACTGAATCAGATGGTAAACCAACATTTTTTTCTGTCATTGACCAGAGCAGTGTTTTGTTCAACTATAATTTTTTGGTTTATCCAAAAAACAATGTTAGCATAGAGGAAGCAAAACCGAACAAGTGACTCACTGAAGATAGCTTCGATGACATTTTAAATGTGTTTCCTTCCGTGGACTTAAGAAAGACTCTGTGGTCTTAATATCAGATATTCAATTAATGAATGAACTGAAGGAAAAACTTCCTACATTTCTAAAGTTACTTGTTTTCGTTATTTCAATGCCAGTCTCTGAAGCTGTATGTGAGACTTGGGGGTCTGTAATTGATGTCGTTGGTAAACATATGCTGAGATCGAAAGATGAAGAAGTGGGCACTAATGATAAGAGGGTTTTTATTAAACTGAATGGGCCCCCATCTGGTTATAAAGGTACCAAAAGATTTTTAAAAGCAGCTTTATTGTCCATGTATGGTTCTTCTTCATTTTAGAAACCCTACAAGAAGTGAGATGATGAAACGTTTTGTAACTTCAAAAGTTATAAGCAAAATTAATGAGAATGCATCATGCTTACCATGTTTTAAATAAAATGATAAAAAATAGCTGGTTTAATGTATTATCTATCTATATATATAAAACAGTTCCGTAACTGACTCATTCATTCATTCACTGACTGACTGACATACAACGCACAGACCAAACCGCTGGACCTAAAGGGCTGAAATTTTGCATGGCGATTCTTCTAATAGTGTAGGGGTGCACTAAGAAAGATTTTTCAAAAATTCTTCGTAGATTTTTTTAAATTGAATTTTTAAGCTGTTTTTTAAACTTTTTTTCGTTTGCATTTAAAATAATACATTGAGGGTTATAAAATTTATATCACGAGAAAGATCATAAAAATTCCTTCAAAATGAAATCTTTTTCGAACCTTTACCTTGATTTTCTGATTTTTGGTGAATTTTTAAAGATTAATTTTTAGAATTTAATTTATTAAATGTTGATCACGTGATTTCTTTTTCTGGTACTTTAAATAAATTTATCGTCACGTGCATAACAACTAAATAGACAAAAATGATATTCTTTTCTTTCTAATGCAGCAGACGATTGGATATTATCCAAAAAAAAATATCCCTTACGATTTTTTTTATATATATATATATATATATATATATATATATATATATATATATATATATATATTTTACATCAATTGTATACATTGATCGTCGCATTTATTATAAATATATACATATATTTTGGCATTAATTGCATACATTGACCGTTGTATTTAATTTGAATGTACAAGTGCGGGTTTTCAGCTAGTTTATTTGATAAAATTACACGCAAAATTTGCAGACAGATTATGAAATTTTAAAAGCTTGTCGCAGACAGCTACAAAACTTTCTGCCACTGGGTATATATATATATATACATATATTCATATACATACATATATATATATATATGACAAGCAGAATTTTAAGAAAATCGAACTTAATAAAATAAAACTTAACTGAACAGAATCAATCAGTAGCTAGGACTTATAAAAGTAATTTCTTTTATGGAAGATGGGAAATTGGATTATGAAAGATACATAAAATTTTCATTTGGTTGAGGTGTTCGAGGCGGCAATCTTTTAGGACAGGAGCTTTCAGACAACTGATAAGACGCTGTGCGGTGCCGCGAAAATTAATGTTTCGAGGGAGCGTCCGCGGTGGTATCAAATTCCGCGCAGCCGCAGTTGGTTATCATAGCCAGTTCCCCCCAAATTTCATTGCAATCAATGTAAACATATATGTGAGAGGCATCGCTCTTTCGGGCCGCTCTGACGCACCGCTTGTATCGTAGCCGGGGCCTTAGTCTGAGAGTCAAGTTCTGGATGACCTCCAGTTTATGGATATGAATTTTCGCGGCGTAGAACCGGTATTACATAAAGAGCTACGGGGAGAATAACTTGTGCAAAAAGAAGGACTTTGTTTTTCATGGAAAGATGGCTGCCGTATATTAATGAGCGAAGTTGCATGGTAACCGCGTTACATTTTTGTACTAGTTTATCGACATGAAATTTCCATGTCAGCCTGCGATCAAGGGTCACACCAAGATAGGTCACAGTGTTCTCCCAGTCAATAGGCGAATTGTAAAGGTTAAGCCGGGTGGGGATTACAATAACGATTGGAAAAGAAAATCGCGTGGCATTTAGAGGGGATGATTCGAATTTTCCATCGCGTGAACCAAGTGTCGATATGCCGTTGGATCTGACAGGCAAGATAATTAATGTTGTGAGGGGTAGAGAGAATAGCTGCATCGTCCGCATAGAGGGCAAGAAGAGTATTAATTCCTCTAGGAATATCATTTAAGTACAAATTAAACAGGGTCGGGTCGAGAATGCTACCTTGAGTAACACCTGAAGAAATATTGAAATTACGGGAAAGATCGCGATTAACGCGGACAACAAAATTACGATTATGGAAATAGTTATGAAGGAGGTGAATATGAGAGTCGGGCAATTTAATATAGATAAGTTTATAGATGAGACCAGGGTGCCAAACCTTGTCAAAAGCTCATTTAATATCCAGAAAGAGAGCACCAACTGACTTTCAATGCCAATCTCAGGTATATTTATAGACTTCCAAAGCGTCCCCTATCGGCAGCCAGCTAGAAATCATTGGAACAGTCCAGAAAGGCCTGGAAGTTTGGCGCCATATCGCCAAATTTGGCGACCAAAATAAGTCTTCAAATTCATCGGCAATTTGGCGATGACTCTCATATTTGGCGAGATTGCCATAGACTCGCAAAATTCGTAACAATATATAGATACATAACACACACATACAAAAGAGATAAGCAACGATAAGTAATTCTACGTTAATAACCCACGATAGTTTCGCTAGAAGAGATTACCTGAAATTTTTTTGTCTTTTTCTTTATGCTTCCACCGCTCCCTTATTATTCTTCAAGTCCCCCATTTGCACCCGAGGCTACTAGCGCCCCCTTGGGAAGGTATCGCCCACTTTGGAAAACTCTACTCTAGGGGGTAACCATATGAAAACCTAGAATAATTATGATAAAAGGCAAAATGATCACTATTTCTATTTAGGATATCTGTAATTTCATTTGTGTCAGTGAGAAGAAAGTAAACACATTGATTTCTTTTTAATTTTTTTTATTTATTTTAAGTTGTTTAGTAGTCTAATAAATGACAAATACACTTTATGACTGCGATGTTAATTGTCCTCGACCCTAACTTAGACAATCGTCTTTGCTTACAAGCAACCTCTAAAATCGTGTCGGGGCTTCTTACCTCTCCAAAGGTGCATTACCCTAAATTGGTGTTGGTATGAAGATTTCTTCAAGAATTTTTCAGTTGTAACAGCATTTGATGCTAGTGTATCTATTACCCTTTACATGTTATTCCTTTTCGTCTTTGTTCAAGAAACTATCAGTTGGTTAGAGAAAAAATAAGACATGACAACTCTCCGCCACACTCCCCAAACCATTAGAACATGAGTCCACTGACTGGAATATTTCTCTGGTCTTGAAGCACTCATCTCCGCGGCATGAACTTGTAATTTTATTCAATTCTTAATGTAATAATGCATCCCACCAGTTTCTGGACGCTTTCAGATATACCTTATGTCGTGTGACCAGGCGATGCCTGACGATTGGATTCGATAATCGATTCCGAAAGTCTTTAAATAGTAGTTCCCAACCTGTTAAGTTTTAGTGTAGTAAAGAATGACCGTAGAGAACCCAAATTGTACCAACCAGTCTTTTTTTGTTACAGTAACAATAATTTTTTCTAAGTTACATCAGCGGAATAGCTAGTTGTCGAGGAAATCATTATACTCGGACCACAGACAGAGTGTGTTGCTTCTTATAATTCCGATGTACAAATTCATAATAACGTAAAAAAAATAAAATTACTTCCATCTAAATATTATGTTTTAACCTGTCACAAAAAAGCATTTTCTTTTATTTGTACGATGACCAATAAACTATCTCGATAGAGAATTCCGTTCAACAATGATACATCTATAATTATTTTCGCTAACTACCTGGGGCACTTGAAAATTTTAGTTATGAAGGAATGTTTATTTTATTCTTGTCTATGTAAAGAACGTAAAAGCAGACCTTTGTATAAATAGCTTATTATGATTATTATTATTTCACTCTCGGGGAAATAATAATCATTATAAATTTTTATGGGGGTTCCATTATCATCCAAGCTAGCGTGAAAAATGAGGGTTGCTGCTGCCCAACTACTGTACATTTCTTCTTCTCCAATGCGGCAGACGGTTACTTGGACATTATCCTTACCGTCAAATGACACCGCGGTTTTCCTGGTCACTTTTCTGGGAGCACCGTATAGGTGGACCAGCATTACCTCCCTATGGGGCTGTCCCGTAATTTTGAACCAAATGACAAGGCCGGAACACTTGACCCCGCACCTCCAAAGGTAAATTTGAGAACTTGGAGGATATTGCAGCCACGCCCTATTTTACGTGTCCCGGCCACTATTAGTGAACACGGCGGTGGATTTTTGTCAGCGACCGGCCTCGAACCCGCAACCCTCAGATCACTATCTTGACGCCTTTGCCAACCGGGCCACCGCGCCTGTGCAGTTCTATATCATCAAAATAGTTACTATGGCTGTGCAGGGAATACCTAGGATTCAAAATGCTAGATATCCAAGCTGAGGCATACCCCCATCATTGTCGTCGCCATTTTGTTCTGATGCTTAAAGAAGGTTCTTTTTTCTCCGAGTCTCTTTTTGAATGACCTATTTTTGTGGAAGCAAGTATATTTAAAAGACTATTTAAAACTTCCGGGAGAGGAAAATTTAAAATTTTATACTTCTGCACATCCCCATCATATCTGAATAAACATCCAGTAAAATTTATAACGCTAAAATAGTCTGCTTGAATAATCTTTTACTTTGAATCATACTTTGGCATGTATGTATGCAATGTATTAGCTTGGAAAGAATTACAATTGAATCGTAAGTAGCCGAACGGTGAAATTTTAACACCGATGTTTCGTAAAGTGGCATTGAAAGGCAAGAACGTGGCTTGTTTTGGATAGAGCTTTACGAACCAGTTTGGATGTTTAGGAGCTCTAGTGACTTCGATGACATCAGATACCCAGAATCTTTTTGCAAACCAGTCAGGCTGTTGAGATCAAAGTTGTGACTCAATGTCACGTATAAGGCAATTTCAATTAATGTCCCCGAAGGGTAGAAAACTTGCGTCATGCGTGTTACACGTAGAACTCTGGTATGTGGTATGCCAATCTCGAATGCATTTAACAGCAATTTTGCTCTTTGTTTTGCCCGAGTTGAGATGTGACATGCTGCGTGCAACTGCCTTAATTATAAGGGTAAACGTCTCGTTTTCGGCTGAATTTGGTAAATCTATGAAATAATAATTACAAGATAAAAAGAACTTTTTATATACCATGGTTTTAAATTTTCTGTTGAATCATATAAACTTGACAATTCTATGTATTATATATACTTTTTAAACATTTTTTTGATGAATTATCCCTTCAACTTGAAAGAAAATGAAGTTACTTGGAAGTTAACGTGCGTTTAACTTTTCGTTCCCGCCCCGCCCGATAGATGGCTGCATCAGTCTACAAAACAAACTTAACTGAAAATGAATTCAATCCTGCTTAAAGATGGCTAAAGATATCAAAATAATGCATTGTCATCATGTTCTGAGCTATTCTAAAAGTGTCAAATGTCTAGCTAGTCGGAAGTTTGTTCAGAATCGATTGCAAGATTTGTACTGGACAAACATACAAACACACAAACAAACAAGAAAGCGAGGTAATAAAAACATGGAAAAAAGAGAGAAAGCCGTGTTACACATGATCAAGTATCGTTTACAAAGGAAAGATTTCCGGAAGTTTACCTTCCTCACCTGTGAGTGACACACAATCGTTCTGGACATAATATTCCTGATTACTCATCACTAGGTGATAGAGTTATAAATTCGTCAAATAAAACATAAGGAGATCGAAAATAATATTTTAAATTATTTTAATGTTGTTACACAAAAAGTCAGTTCCAGTGACCTTCATATTATTAATTCCTTGAGAAAAATAAATCGCCAATATGCAAGCTACGGCCGAGAAATGAGCCATTTACTCGTATTTTAAAAGTGGCATGAGTCACTTTGTTTTTAAATCGAGATATTTAAAAAAATATCTAAAGATATTTAAAATCTCAGTGGTTCTCACCGTATTGATTGTAATGTTTTTGAAAATGAAGAGATACCCTTAAATTATAATTAATGTTATTATTAACTTGATTGTTTTTTAAAAATGACTTATGCTACTTTCAAAATAAACGGCTCAAATGAAACTTTTAATAAAATAACAACACTGCGACTAACATTAATAAAAAACTTTCCATCGCGTGATAAAATAGTATTGTAATGACGTAACAAGTAATTGTTTCATTGTATATAAGTGAGTCAAATAAAGAATATCATTTGATTAAACTGCTTCAAGACCATGATAAATAAATGTGTAATGTTAAATATTTCTTTTTGAAAGCATAAATGGCAGAATGCTGCCTTTGTATTACGTGCTGGTGCGTATGTATTTCTAAATTTTTTGCTTCCATTTTCAAAACATCCTGAGAAAAGTACATAATTCTTAATATTTATGGTGTATAATATAATTATAGTTTTGAATTTTCAGTTAAGAATCAAATACTCCACTGCTATCTCAAATTTCCTTGTGTAAATATTTCTAAGATCATTTTAAATGCAGCTAAAGAGAAAATACGTGTGCTAGATTTACATGAGAAAAACTGTAATAAATTACAAAACGTTTTAATACTTTTATTATGCTCTACGTTTAAAAAGTTTGTTTTAATCTTTACAAGATCTTGCATCATAGAGAATATCTTCTCACAAGCTCTCTGGACTGAAATATAAGTAAGACTTTTATAGTACAGATAAATAATAAATATATATTTATGTACATATATATAGTTTATATATTGCATTTTAAAAATTTTAATAGTTCTTTTTTCTATCAGCCATATTTGTTTTATCATGAATTTTCCCTTAAATATGCGCACACATAAAAAATAATCTATGTTATTACTTTAAATATTAATTTTAGAGGGGACATTTTTAATATAATTGATTAGTAAATACATAGAAAATTATATATATATATATATATATATATATACAAAGCATTCTGATTGATAGCGCTAAAATTAACCGAATTAAAATGGTTGTCAAATTCAACACCATATTTTATAGTAAACATATTATGCACTGCTTTTATTTGAATTTCAAACAAATAAGGGAAATTCCTGACGGGTACACATCAAACGTATTTAGGAAATAGTACGAGTAAAAAGCACCATTCTTAATTTCAAACATCTTAATTAAATCATTCAGGAACTTACCGATCTGTAAGTTTTTCTTATTTTATAATTCTGTAGTTTTTTTTAAACGAGAAGACCAAACGTGTGTGCGCGCTTCGCAGATAACCCTTTAAATCAGCTAAGACATTTCAGATAAGATGCTATATATGCCTCTGGGGACTTACATATTTTCACAAAATTTGTATCAGATATTGTAACAACAGCAAAGTTTTTCATTTTTTTCTTTTTTCTCAGATATGGGATGCAAAATAAAAATTAGTATACTGTAGTTATTCTCAAACTGATTACTAAACCATCTAGCTCAATCTCCAACAATTTCGATCACAAACGTCTACAATTTTTTCAGTCAAGGAATTTTTCAGAAACATTTATTTACAGCTAGCTGTTCTAAATGTACGGTAATAGGGTCTCATAAGTTATGTTAACAATCAATCAACATATTTAAACTCAGTTTTTTAATCTGCTATTCACTACAGAAAAAACAGCGCACAATAATATCATGTTTCCAATAACCCCTAGCAATGGACAGAAACGAATTAAACACGTTTCTTTAAAACTGGGCCATAAGTAAACAAGATATTGGTTTTTTACATTTTCCAAATCGTATATTCAGCAGTAAAATTAGACGAAACGCGGCGGCAACATTTCATATTTCCTGGCTGTCATTGTCGGCTGAAAGAGGTATCGTCTATTTAGGCAAAACTATCTTATAATCAGAAAATCGTCGATTAGTTGACATTTACTAGATATTTAAAATCTAAAATAAAAAAAAAAATTATTGAAAATCATTATTTTAAAATAAAATTACTATTTTTAGTAAAAATGCATTAAATTAATATAATTTAACATTTCTTACGTAATTCAATAATTTTTATTCTTAACGTTTCTTGAAAAATATTTCGAGACCGTTTTTGTAAAATTAGAGCATATAATTACCTTCTTCAAAATGCTTGTAAAAATGTAAAGAACTATGTTTTATAATGCTTATGTATAACAGTTTATAATTATTTTGAAATCTTCTACATTTCGGTTAGTGGTGAAATTGTATGATTTTTTTTTTCATCTATGAATAATGGATGACTTAACTGGTTTATAGTTGGTCTGATGGCTGATTTCAAAGGCCACCGAAACGCAACATGGTTCACGATTTCAGCTTATAGCTATTTTGTAAGAAGCATTTATTGAGGAATTTTGAGCATTGATTTAAATTCTGTTAAGTTGTCACCTGCATGTTCGCTATCTAGTTGGTCAAATATTGAGTTAATATTATGTCTATCTCACGGTGGACTACACTAAAGCAATACTACTTATTATATTTTGCCGCGTCTAGTATTGCAACTTGAATTCAATTATAGGGGAAAGATTTTCGTTTATTCCGTTGGGCTTGGCAAAAATTTACTTTTGCTATCGAGAATTTTATTTATGTCGATTCTTTGAAGCTCTTGGTGGGAAGGCCGGGGGGGGGGGGGCGACTACTTTGATTACGTTTGTCAGTGGAAGTATGAGTAGAAAAAACTAATTGCATGTAGCGGTTAACCTTAAAACTGGCAACTCCATGAATGTTTATTGAGATGAAAAACTATATACATGCAGTTAATTTATGTATGCAAATATATATGCGTGAAATATGATGACATTCCTATTATGGCATGTCTGGAAGATTTTCATGATTAATACTTTAGAAAATAATAGGATCGGTAATATTCGTTGACCAGCCTTTCATCCCTTGAGTGGGTCAATAAAATGAGGACCAAGCATGCTTGGGAACTAAACTCTGAGGTTCCCACATCAGATTGACCACCTGACTGAGGCACATGCTGTATGGCACCCCAAGCGCACAGTCAAGAAAGCGGAGATGGGCACCGCCGGCCTTGGTCCACAGCGGACTGTTGTGCCATGAGTTTAGTTTAATATTCCTTGACTTTTATAGAAGTATTATCAGTTTCTTTCGTAATACAGTGGTAAATCGAGAGAAAGTGGGTAAGGGGGAATTGCGGAAGTAAATCCGACCCCTTCCCCACGAAGCCACTACACTCTTTATGTAAAGCATTTAAAAATTCGTTATATGTAGTATTTTTGGTTTATATGGAGTACAGGCTACCTGTCCCTCAGATAGAAATCCTGATCCATTATGTAATATTTCCTTCTAATGAGATAATAGATTTAATGATAGTCACAAATAGACAATAAAGTTGTAAAGACTGTAAAGTTTCTCTTTTTATTTTCAATGTCGTGGCAAATTTCTTTTCTTTTTTTTCTGCAAACAGTTGTCAAATTATCAGGAAATAAGTATGAAACTCTAAATTCAAATTACTTAATAGGGTTTTTCTTTTAACCTTTTTTAGAATGCTAAGAGGGATTTCCGTAACGCAGGTCATCAGATTTAGTATTTTATAAGAGTGAGCATGCCACGGAAGCTATCTAATATTAGCGATTTGGATAGAGACAGAGCAGAATATGTTGTCAAAACCTGGAGAGGAAATGAATATCCTGAAGATTATTATGAAAGGTATCGAGTGGACGAGGATTATCCTCGGCAGGAAAAGATCAAGAAGAGTAAAAATCGTCAGGAATCGTCAGGAAGGGATTATGATAATTATTATAAAGGCGATGAAAAAGGAACGAAAGATTTTAGTGCGCAGTACCACTGGTTAGAAGAGGATCCTAACGATTATGAAACATATGCTTATGAATATAAAACTAAAACTTACCTAAAGTCTCCTAGCGGAAGTGGTGATGTGAGAAAGGGAGAGCATCGGAAAAAGGAACTTAATCATTTTGACGAACCTCGAAGGAAATCAAAATTCGAAAGAGAATATACAAGAGACGAGTCCCACGAAGTAAGTTTTCAACTACTAATATTTATAAAATTAGATCCTATGTTGTAGCTATGAATAATGCTAATAGTAGTAAAATCCCTTTTGATCTTTTATTTTTTTGAGATATTTTACATTAATTATTGAATTCTGAATATGAAATCGCTCGATAGGTAAATTGATATTTTGATTCCAATTTCAATACCGTAGACAGACACATGTGCTGCACTTCTTTGTGCTATTATGCACTGCATATTCTGAAATTAATACAGGAATTTAAGACATGCGCGATTTTTTAACGTAATCCACAAGCAAAAATACGAAGAAAGTATGCAATTATTCTCGGGTAAAGTCGACTTCCAATTTATTATTATTTTTTAATAATTTGACGAAACAATAGAAGAGTTTCTTTCTCCCCTTTTGAAAACTACTATCCCCTGATACGTGGTTTGGTTATCCCACGAAGAAAGCAATGCTGCACAGAAAATACCAAATATACGATATTCACTCATATTGAAAGAAGGCACACAAGCGGAAAATTTTACTCAGCTATAAGAACAGCTTTTATCAAGCATCTTTTAGATTTCTCATCTATTTTTTCAATAGCATCGTTCTTTCTACCTAAAAGCGACTCTTTAATCTAAACTATGTTGTTAACGCAATACTTCATTTATGATTGGTGACTTCTTCGCTGTAGTTAGAATTTCGAAGGTCTAATGACTCAAAAAATTGGTCACTGCTTTGTATTTGACCAATTAAGAAATTTTAACATTTTGTTTTTATGAATGTTAAAGATTTGTATTTATGAAGCAAAACGAGATTTTGTATTTTATATATGAAAGAGCATCTACTGACGGACGACGTACGAGTTTAATCATATAAACATATTCGAGAGAAATTGGGAGGAAGGTTAAATTCATCGATTCTAGGAAGCCTTTATGATAAATTTTACAGCAAAGAATTCTTACAGCAACTTTAGGAAGCTAGCTTTTGACTTCATATAATCCAAATGAAAAAAATATTTCAGGTAGTCTCTTCTAAAGAAAATACCACGGGTTATTAACGTAGAATTACTTATCGTTGCTTATCTCTTTTTTCCCCCGCATTTTGGTACTTTTCTGTTTAACTGTTTACTGCTACTAGGTTTGGCGCGCTGCCAAAATTATAACTCTCGACGCAGGACAATTTTTTCTCTCTCCGAAGGACCGTTATTGAGGAACGTAATCCGACGTTAATACAAACTGCAAATGCATGGTCATCTATATGCTTATTCTTTATATATTATCTATTCGGAGAGATAATTTTCATAGATACGGATGACTATTGACTTGATGTATTTGACACAGACCGATTTCTTTTGCGTTATTTTTCGGTACACATGTGCCATCCTCCTGCAAAATTAAACAGTTGATAATGTAAGAAATTATGCAAGTGAAAATTAGATTCAAATAATGTTAAAGAAAACAGTGTCAAGTTCTCTTCAACATCGTTTGAATCACAAATCATTTAGAAAATGCAAATGAAAAAATATTTATATGCAAGAAATTCAGTAATTAACCCAGAAATGCTTGTTTTTAGACATCCGTTGTGACACCCTGTTTACCGACCAACCGCAGCAAACTTATTCCTGTTTTCCAAACTTAAAACCTCTTTGAAAGGACGCCATTCTAAACCATAGAATAAAATTCAGGAAAATGCTATAAGAGAACTCCAGTGCACCAAACCGGACCCGAAATAGCAATAAGGTCTTCTTTGGGAAAATCCCTGCCAGTGGGGAATAAGGCGCAACCCGAGATCCCCTCATATGCCACACTAGGCAGTGCCGTACACATCTCAAGACCACGGGACACTCCCCTCCCTCCAATCCCCACAAAAGGATTCACAGGGGGCAGCGGGCTGCTGAGCAGACGGAGAGAATAAAAAATTTGGAAGAGTGGTGCTATTTCAAGCCCTGGGAGAGTAAGGGCCTGTTCACATAGGAGTCCGTTGCGTTGCGTTAAGGAAAAGATGACGTTGAGGCGAAAATAAACCAATCATAGGCGTTAAAAATTTCATTGCTAATGATTTGGAGGCATATGATTGGTTAATTTTCGTCTCATCGTCATCTTTTCCTTAACGCAACGCAAAGGATTCCTATGTGAACAGGCCCTAAAACCAAAACAAAGTACAGTGACAAAGATGTGGCTACCCAAACTTTACTATTGGACCGCCCTCCAGGGATCAGAAAAAAAAAAAACTGAAAAGGTCACTGCATCGCAGTTAAAATGAAACAACCGAACAAAAAACAGTGATCCGAGGTTCCCAGGGTTAAACAATAGTTCCTCAATCACCCGGCAAACCTGCATCCGATTGATTAGAATCCATGTTGTAAAGGACCATATCTCCTTACGCGAGCCTTGTTACCGTAAGGGCCTGTTCACATAGGAGTCCGTTGCGTTGCGTTAAGGAAAAGATGACGTTGAGAGTAAAATAAACCAATCATATGCCTCCAAACGATTAGCAATGACATTTTTAACGCCTATGATTGGTTTATTTTCGTCTCAACGTCATCTTTTCCTTAACGCAACGTAACGCAACGCAACGGACTCCTATGTGAACAGGCCCTAATACTCATCATTACAGGAGATATAACTTCGTGCAGTCACAGACACGGCGTTCCAGGATGCATCGGTGTATCGCCAGCAGAGAGGACTAACTTAAAGGGACAGTACTTAAAATATTGTAAAATGAGCAATATAGTTCTCCTAACAAAAGATCGATCTTTATTTGATCAGACCATCGATATTATACTAATAGTTTGCATGAATGCAAAGTGTAGACAGGAGGAATATATAATTGCAACACAAATTCTGGCAACACAAACTATACTTTGACTGTTCGAGATTTGTTTAGTTTTCGCAACAGAATACAGAACTGCAGATTTTAGTGTGTACAATGGGAGCGAACTAATCTTTAATTATACACGCACAATAAGAAAATAAATGTAAAAAATACACATTAATTCGTAGTATTTCTGGTTGAGTGTTTTGTAGTAATATTTTTACCTGCTGTAACTTTTCAAATTAAAGACATTGATACATTTGACAATTTATCGATCTAAAAATGATTAAACCAGTTGATATTTAAAGAAATATTTCAATTTTCCGAAAATAATAGTTGAGCATACATATCACATTAAAGAGAAGGTAACATATAAGGGAAACTTCTGTTTTTTTTGTTGTTACTCATGCTATAGAGCACCCAATTTATCTTAGAAAGTTTTTATACTCGATATTGCATCCCATTAAAAAGATAACACCGAAAGTTCAGTGATAATAATAAAAGGCAGCGAGACTATAAAGTACGTATGATCAACTGTAATTTTGAAAAACTTCATGAAACTGAATATGGTATCTAAGGTACTGTTTAAGATACAAGGAAACCCAAATACTGAAAAATACACTTACCAATAAAAACTGCTACCTGAACGATTTTGGTCTACTTTGCAAGTTATCAGTTGAACATAACGAACCATGTTAAAGTGTGCAGTACAACAAAAATTCAGACATTAAAATATTAAACCATAATGTACCAATATGTTATATGGTAGTGATTTTAAGGGTTATAATACATAGAGACATTCATGGGATGGAATTTAGAGAAAACCATCGTGTTGTTCTTACAATTTTACTTGTTTTGAAATTGTTCTTAAATGCCCAGAAATTAATGGATTATCAGAATCAACTTTATGAGTTATCATTCATATTATAATAACCCATGAAGGTGGTTCTGATAATCCATTAATTTCTTGGCATTCAAGGACAATTTTGTAAACATGAGAACATTTGACTTATATAAATAAAATTTTATTTTTTAGACATATGTTGGAAGTTGAGGATTGCCCTTAAGATTCAGTTATGTTTGGTAGCTTAGTTGTTTCATATAACTATGGAATAATTTGTTATGTTTTGAGACTATAACTTTCATCAGACCATTTCATGTTCAATTAAAAATTAATTGTGCCAGGAAAAATTCTGGTGGATCTATTAAGATACAAATTTTAATTTTTGTAAGAAAGCAATTTCTATTATACCTGAAATATTTATTTGAAGTACTGAAACATATGAAAGGCACTTGCAATATGTGACTGATACCTCAATTTTCTAAATTGATTTTTCAATAATCTCTTGTTTTCTTCTTATTAAGAACCTTGTCTAATTAAAAATTAATAATTTTTATTGGTATAATTTTGAAATTAAATATTTATTTTAGACAGCCTGTTATAATTGAATAAAGATTTGAAAATGATAAATCAAAAAGACCGATATCTAAAAATTTTTCTGTAAACTAAAGTTTTATAAAAGAATTTAAAATCCTCATAAAATCATTAGTTTTTAGCATTATGTAAGGTGTATAAAATTCTAATTGAAAATTTTAATTCTTTTAATAGATCATTCCTAAAACATCTCATCATAAAACAGATTTATATCCCAGTGACAGAGCTGTGCTAAATCATGCTGCAACAAAAATTCAAGCCGCTTATAAGGGTTATCAAACCCGTAAAGACTTCTGGAAAAAAATGGTAACCGGAATTTTTTTCTTTTCTATAATAAATAATCTATTGGAGCTATGACTTTCATTTTTAGTTATTGACAACATAGAACATATTAGGTTGTATAATATGATGTTATAAAAATGTGATCTGAATCTGCAGTAGCATGTTTAAGTTAAACTGAGCAGATTAGTTACAGAGTAAATAGAATTGACTGAAAAAATGCTTTATTGTAAAGGACTCAAATAATTATGACGAGTCCTTTTCCACTTTTGATTTTATTTAGAATCCATATAAACTAAAAATTTTAAATATCTAACTATTAAACTTGGAGACTTCTCTTTATCAAGTAAAAGCATTTAATTAATTAAAGAAAATATATGCAAAATCAATTTGCTCCTATATAACCAATTTTGCTACATGTCATTTTCATTTTTAGACAAGTATCATCCATAAAAAAGTTTTATTTATATTTGTCTCATTAGACATTAGGTTGTTAAAGATAGACAGAATTTCAACAGGAATTATAGACAATTTAAAATAACATTTCAGATAAAATTTTAGAGTGGGGATTATATCATAATAGAATAAAAAATTGCATAAAATGCTTACTAAATTGTTATGGATATATTGACTTTAGCCATGCATTTAATTAATTAATTAATTAATTATTATTATTATTATTTTTTTTTTTTGGGGGGGGGGGTATTGTATTAAATTATGTATATTGTAAAACTGGTCTTTGCAGCCATGAATATCTTATAGTTACCTCACTAAACAATCCTTTTATTTTTTTGTATGTTGTTTTACTGTTTATATCAAATAAAGTTTAAGTATTGTGTTCCATTAATTATATCCTTATTATTTACACCTGATATTATATTTAATGAAATTATTCTTTTATCATTAATTAAAAAGATCAAATTTAGTTTCTTTTAATGTTAAGTCATTCCTAGTTAGTTTGTTTAAACTAATATATGGCATTTCATAGGAGCATCATCGCAGACAAAGTCTGGCGAATGCAAAACCTTATAGGCAAGATGAATATACCATTGCCAGTGTTACATCTATTGTTGATGACATGGTCTCCGCTTTGGCTACAAATGCAGACCCTAACCTCGGTCTTACTGTACCTCTTCCTTATATTGATAGTTCTCAGAGGTAAGTAAGCAATATTTAAAGACAGTGCTTCCATAATCTTTTTTAACAATTTTGACTTTATGATAATTAGAATACAATTTTTTTACTTCTTTATATATACAGTTAGTATGTTGTATTACTATGCATGAGATGCTAATTTGACTTCATTTTAATAAAAAAGTGTTCCTGCATTCAGCTATAGGTTTTTATATGTATTTTAAAACACCCTGATGCAATTTTTAAAGTAATTTATCTAGATATGTACAATTCTTTGCTATATTGAACTAGTGCAGCAGTTGCTGTAAATCTCAAGCTTTCAGTATACATTCTTACTTTACATGCTTTAATTACAGAAAATTTGTGAGTTTTTAAAGAAGTGTTAAGTTTTAAAAGTTAAGAAGTTTAAGTGTTAGTTTTAAAAGAAGCCTTAAGAGTTAAGATACAAACACAAAGTATGAGCTGTTTGTTCATCACAGGATTAAACGGTTTACCCTGTAGGTGAAATTTAGCTCTATCATTCTATCATGTATTAATTTTTTTGACAGTTATATTGAAATTTACATTAAAATAATAGCTGCCCACATAGTATAGTGGTTAGCATTCTGAGCTGCCATGTGGTGGTATTGGGTTCAAATCCCAAATAAGGCTTGGACATTACTATGTTGTCCCCTCATGGGGAGCAGTGCTGGCTCACCTATGTGGTGCTCCCATAATAAAGTAGCCAGCAAATCTTCACAGATCTTCATGGGCCACTGTCAAGAAGAAGAAGAAGTACCTATCATCAGAAGAAAAGTGCCTGCCACATTGAAAAATAAAAATAAAAATATAAATAAATAAAATTAAAAAATATGCAGATTTACACATTTTATTTATTTTTTTTTTCTGAGTGACAAAGTTTTATATGTTTTCAATGAAATTCTTCTGATGCTGTTTTCTAATAAATTCTCTGTGAAAAAGAGGAATTATTTTCAATTGCATGAAAATATTATTAAAAAATTATTGGTATATGCAGACAATCTTATTATTAAAACTTATAATTAAATGGGTTTTATTTCAGATTGAATTTTAAAAAAGGCTATTTCTATTATAGTAGTTAAAATTAGATTAATTTATTCTGCATAAGAAAATTTGTACACAAAGGATGGTAGCTGAAAAATGACAGTTGAAAAGGGAGAAAGCCTTTTCTAACTCTCTAAATCCATTTTAAGCTGTGTTTATCACAATATGGCTTCCCATGAGACATGCAATTTTATTAGAAGAGTAAAAGGTAAACTAGGATTAAAACATTGCAATGGCTTTTAGTCATAGTTTCCCTGTAGATATAAATCTTTGTACTGTTAGATGCCTTTTTTAATCATACTTGATTACTGCTCTTAGTTTTTATAAATGTATCCCTCACTTAGAGCTGTTAGTTAATGTACATTACTTAAACACACACACATATATATATAATTTAGGAATTTTGTTCTTTTAAATATCTTGTTTGAAATTAAGTAAAGAGTTTTGAAAAAAAAAATGATAATTTTATTTAACTTTATTTTTTTTGCAACAGAAAATTCAGTTTATATTTTATGTTCTAAAATTCTAAAAGTTATTTTAAGGTTACCATACCTTTGTAAAGATTTTTCTATAGTAAAATTTTCATTTATAAATTTTCTTAAACCTCAAACTTTTTAAAATTTGCTAAAAGTGGAGAAAATATCTTTTTTTTAGCATTTATAAAGTTACTAAACATTTTTTAAATTCATATCGTGCTTATTCTTAATTTTAGGCACAATATTATTCGAGATTTAAAGTCAACATTAACTTATTCAGATGATATCAGTTATGTGACTCAACTTCAGACAGAAACATCTCCAACTATCATTGTTCTCGGAGGCATTAACCCGTCACAGGCAAAAGACTTTGTTCTTGGTAAGGCCAACATTTAAGGTTTCATTCTGTATTTATGCCTATGTATATGTATATATCTCTGTATATTCTGTGTATATGTGTGTTTGTTTGTGTGTGTTTATGAAAAAGAGAAAAAAAGAAAAAGTACCATATAAAAAATAGGTACAGATATATTATACTGCACATGTGCAGGCTATAGGGTAATGTGGCTGTTTTTAATTCTGTATTAGTTACATCCCTCTGAATTCTGCATCAGTTGTGGATTTTGTAGGTATAGTTGCTGGTAAAATTGTGCAAGTTATACAGAACAAGACTTTGAAACTGAAGAGGAAAAAGATTGTGTTATGCAATTATTAATGTTTATTCATTAATTTCAATGTGTGCTTGAATAAACCCAAACAGAAATTCTAATTACTTTATCTAAGTTCCTTTATTAAGTTCATGAAGATAATGTTTTGTATCTTGACTCTATATGATGGTATCTAGTTTTTAGGAGAGTTGAGTAAACAACTTATACAATCCTGAATCTATAAAAGTGGATAATAATAGCAGCAGATCATGCTACTATTATATAGCCTTGTTCAAGAAAAGTATATCTTAAAGAAACTTTTTATGTGGTTTTCTACTACAGTACAACCTCCCAAATCCGGAATCGTTCAGGACACGGCAATTCCGGATTTGGGAATTTTCCGGATTTGATAGGTTTTTAAATAACACTACAAAATTTTACGAGAAAAAAATAAACACACTAAAAAAAAAAGTAAAATGGTTTAATTATTAAATAAACCTAAATACAGGACATATAATTACATTATAATTTAAACATTTCAGTCAATAATGTTTGTTGTTTTAATTTCAGCTTATTATAAATTTTTTCTCGAATCCTATATAGTGACATAATTTCATGTTCCGAGATAAAATTCCTGTGTTCTAAGCCTAATATTGTTTAATCTAATGATTTTATCAGGTCTTCCGTTGACATTCTTTTGTTTTCGGGACATTCTGAATCAATTTCACGATCGCTGTCATCATAACCTTTGTTATTTACAACACTATGAACAATTTCAGAATCGCTCATGCTGCATTTACACATTTGCGATCGCACCACCTGTAACACCGCATTTACACAGTCGCGATAGCGGCGAGTCGAATTGAGGGGGGTGAATCTGTAAACGGTGTTCTCGCCAATCGTGGCGCTCGCTTCGGGAGTGGTTTTCTGGCACGAGTCAAAGTGGCGAATGGCGTCGGGGGTCAAAGGTGAGAATGGCGACGGGAAATCTTGTTCACAGCAAGAGGCGGGAATGTGAGATTGGTCACTCGCGTCAATGCAGGTACGTGACTAATGTCTCGCAAATGTCTTGCGGGTGGCTCGATCGTGAATGCAAATGCGGCACAAGACATTCGCGAGACATTAGTCACGTTCCTGCATCGACGCGAGTGACCGTTCTCACATTCTCGCCTCTTGCTGTGAACAAGACTTCCCGTTGCCATTTTCCCCCTTTGACCCCCGGCGCCATGAGCCACTTTGATTCGTGCCAGAAAACTGCTCCCGAAGCGAGCGCCACGATTGGCGCGGAGAAACGGCGAGAACACCGTTTACACATTCGCCCCCTCCCGCGATTCGACTCGCCGCTATCGCGATTGCGTAAATGCGATGTAAGAGAATAAACGATCGGCACATTTTCATCGATGTCTAAAACTTCCTGTATGACCAATTATCAAAGTTAATATTGCCTTTATTCGCATATTCTACTAATTCTGCCATTTCAGCTTCTTTCTCAGATACTTGAAAGCCCTCAAAATCGCTGCTGTCACTTCCTTGAAAGGAAGCGCAATTTTTTTACCGATCATTTTGGTAGCGACATCTATCGGTAAAATAGAAAAGTAAAATTGGCCATTTAAAGCATTCCGGATTTGGGAGGTTTCTGGATTTGAGAGGTCCGGATTTGGGAGGTTGTACTGTATTTTGTTTTTCAGAATCTACTTTCAAATATTGTAGATGAGAACAGTTGCTCTTTAAGTAGATTGACATCTTTCAAGTTAAATAAAGCATAGGAAGAATCTCATACAAAGATTGTTAAAGATTACTTTTGTGGTGATATGAGCTAAAATATTAAGAACTTTTAAAAAGACTTGTTACATTAGTTGAAGCATAGTTAAAGATTTTGAACCAGAACTGAAATCTTACTGCTATTACTAGACACAACTTGCCTCTCAAAAATGTCAACATTAATTTTAATGTTAAGCTACTAATAGCTGTGAATTATGACTAGAATGGTATAACAGCAACAGGCTCTAAAGTTCATGGTAAGGTTCATTGATCTTTAAGGTTCATTGTAAGAGAGTGATATACACTGCAACAAAACTTTGCTGAATATTTTCACCCAAAGATTCACTAAAAATAGGAGGTTCTTGCTATGGTTATTTTATTTCAGATATATTAGCTATAATAGCTACAAAGTATGAGTTTAAGGAACTTCTTCACCTTCTGTCCTATTTCATATGAATCTTCTAGATTTGTTCCTAAAATTTATATATCCTTTGCATAGCAAATGCTTTTGTAATGTTGAAAAGATATTTTATGAGGTGCTACAGTAATCCGATGCATTCCTCATAAAGTTAACCCAAATGTTGAATTGCTGTGATGCAGTTAAATATAATACTGCACTTTTAAATGCATTTTACATAACTGTATAAGATAAAGCTTTTATTTAGGATAAAATTTGCACTGTGTAAATCTTTTGGAATGATCTTATAAGTATGTAAAGACTAAAATTGCTTCTGAGCTCTGATAATCTATATTTCAGGATTATATGTAAATTAATTTTTTATTTGATCTGCTGAAAGTTCGTTCTTCAAAAGGAGAGTAACCTTATTTAGATATCCTTTTCCCATGTCCCATATCCATAATGTAAAGATTGTTAAGACTATATACAGTCCTGCTCATCATGTCTTACACTCTGAAATTATTACTGCACTCACTTTACAAACATAAAATAATATAAATGATTTTATCCATAAAGTATATGTTTTAGAATGGAACTTGTATGCATTTTTATTTTTATATCACATTTTATGTATTTATTTCAGGGGCATCTATGTTTGTCTATAATGTGCAGAAGGACAAATGGTTCTTTGGTGGTACAATGCCTGAGCCCCGCAATTACCACACTGCAGCTTATTTAAATGGGAAGATATATGTGATAGGTCTCTAATTTTTCTTGTATTCATTGAGTAAATAATGTATATTTAAAATTTTTTTTATCTATTAATCATATTAAATGTATTAATCATATTAATTGTATTAAAATGTGTTATTTAATGCTTCTGTTTTTATTCTTTCTTAATTTTTTCTTCAAAGAATTATTATTTAAGATTCTTATACCATATGTTAAAATGCTGTTTTTATCAAAGCTTATCACAGGTGTTAAAATATTTATCATTTATTTTTTACATACCCTGTTTTAAATTAGGTCTCCTGAAATATCAGTTTCAAAATGAATATTGGACTTGATTGTTTAAAAAAAAATTTAAAAAAAAATTAAAATTCTGTCTTTCATGATTGATTGAATATGATATTGTTTGCATACCATATAGAGTAAATAATTAAACTGGGTACAATATATGTTCTGTCAAATATTCTTTCTTTTATTAATTTAGTACATCTATATATATTTGATTTCATTTTGTTAACAAAACCTTTTTACTTACAATTCTGAAAGTTAACCCCGTAATGTATTGTATGATTGGTGTTTTGTGTACAAGCATAACAATATGATATATGGAACCATGTTTCTATTTAAAAAAAAAATTTTTTTTTGAGAAATTTTGCAAAACTCATCTCATTTATGGGATCTATGCTATTATACTCATAAACCATAGAGAAACTGTAATGGAAACTTGCATTTATTAAGTTAATATATAATTTTTATGCTTTTTCTGGTGCAGATTAGCAACTCAATGGATAATTGTGATATTTTTTCACTTAAACACTTCTTTATTTAATAGGAGGTTATAGTCCACTGCAAATAGCACATAATCAAATGATGGCCACTCAAACTACATTTCAACTGTCGGTAAGATCAAAAAGGTGGAGGAGACGTGCAGATATGCATCAAGCTAGAGCCTGTCATGCGATGTGCATTGTAAATGATAATATTATGGTTATAGGTGGAAGAGATGCTAGTGGAAAGTATGTATTACAAATGATTTACTGTTTTAAAAATACTTATATTCCTGTCATTAAGTGTGTATATCAGGGGTTCTCAACCTTTTTCCTACATCAACCCCTTTTAAAAGAGCGATTTTCTTCTTCGACCCCCTCACATTTTCCTCTATAATATACATAACATAATTACTTTACCATTAGCTTTATACATTTGGCCATAAAAATGGTTCTAATTGTAGTATTGACTTAATTTTTTAAAAAAGATTCCTTACATTCTATTTTTTAAAATTAAATCATAATAAAAAATTGAGTTTTTTGAAGGTTTTAAAGTGATCTCCCCTTTAAGATCCAGTGGATTTCCCCAGTTCTGCCTAGTGTTGGTACACAAATAAAAGCCGATGGCAGCATTCGACACATATACAAAAGCATCATGACATTCAACTTTAGATGCGTGGATCACTCCACCCTATACAAATCTTTATTTATATATATTAAAATGGATATTATTATCTAATAATTATGTTCCTAAAAAATTAAATTAAATTTTAAAACAGAAAAATTTATCGACCCCCAATAGACCCCTGGAATACTATAGACCCTTTTTAAACTTCCATCGACCTCCAAGGCGTCCACCTAGACCCCATTGGGAATCCCTGGTGTAGATCATTGATGTTTTAGCAACTCTGGTTGGGAATTTGAGTAACTGTAATTGGATGTGTTCTTGCTAAATTTTCTATACTTACGTTAGCATGCCATTGATATATAATCCCCTTTCTCTCAGAAAGTTTTCTACCGAATGTCCATCCTTAAATATGTTCATTCCTTAGTGTAATTATTTTGCAGTTGAAAATAATCTTTTATATCTTCAGTTTGAACATTAGTACTGGGATATGGATAATGTAGAGAAATCTGTGTTTACTAAAAAATTTGTGGTTGTTTTTTAAGCACTGATACTGCTGTGAAGTCTCAATGAGTTTTTCAAATATTGATGATTAGAGGTTGAATTTACACTTATACTGTCATGAGAAAGAATTTAAGAGAAATGTTAAGAACCTGGACAAGAGCTATTTGTTTGCATAGGAGTTATCAATTCTTTCATTCATAAAGTTTAAATAAAAAGCATTAGCTGGATTGTAAATAACTGTAAAATTTATAAAATAAGATTAAACATTCTGACCCTTTTTTAATGAAGTTAATTAAAAACTCGCATAAATATTTTCACTTAGCAGTTTTATTGCAGATTTAATGCTTTTACTTGGCTTCATATAGGTGGATTAAAAAAAAAAAAAGAACAGTAATGAACCTATCCTTGTTTTTCTGTATTTGTTTGATTATATATAACCACATTTTATTTGTTGTACAATTATAAAATTTTCTTTCAGATTTGAATATTATTTCTAAATTTTGTAAGAACTTGTATAAGGTGGCAGAAAAGATATTTCTGTAGTTAAAGAAATTATCTATAGAGTAAATTTCAGTTGTAATGTATATATCAGTTAAAATATATAAGCAAGTCTTTAAAAGTATTTTAGGATTTATTTTCCTGCAATTAGTAAAATTAAATTGAAATATTTGCATATTATGTAATATCACTAAAATCATTATCATATATAATGTTAAAAAGTCAAATTTATTGTAGTTTTGTTAACTTATTTTTGTTTGACTAAATACTCTCATTTTTTTGTTAATTTATTTTTTTGAATGTATGAGAAATGTTATTACATTGTATATTAACAATTTCAACTAATTTTCATTAACATCCAATATAAAATTAAAGTCGTTGTGTATGTTTATTAGCAGCTTATTTTAGATAATAATAAGTAACAGTAAAAATTATTTATTTATTTATTACAAATGCCTGGAAAATTGGCTATGATGCCATTTGTTTTCAGTAAAGGGTGATACTTCTGGCCATTCATTTAAGGGGGCACCGTATAGGTGGCCAGCATTACCCCCTACAAGCCAGTTCCGTAATTTAGAACCGAGTCAAGTGACAAGACTGGAACACTTGACCCCACTCCTTCAGAGGTAAATTTGAGAACTTGGAGGACATTGCAGCCATGACAGATTTTATGTGCACCAGCCACCATTAGTGAATACGGCGGTGTATTTTGTCAGCATCGAACCTGCAACCCTCAGATCACTGGCTCGATGCCTTTGCCTACCGGGCCACTGCACTCTGCAGTAAAAATTATCAATGATGAGTGAATGTCTGCATAGTAGAAAGAAAGAAAGATTTTTTTTCCCTATATGGCAGGCACCTGTCTTTTGACATTTGTTTATACCACTTTGTGGAATTGTTGGTTGCTTATTATGAAAGGATTGGACAGGAAAGAAAGAAATGTAGAAGCACTTGTTGAATTAGTGCATAATTGTTTTAGTTATCAAATAAAATCTGTTTTGTTAGTGACAAACAAAAGGGATTCAATTTAAAGATTAAAGTACATGTTGTTCTATGGCCATGTTAAACTGAAGAGACAATAAATGAGTATGGAACCTAGATCTGTGACTACTAGAGATGCATGTCTCACCTCCTATGAGGCTAGATTATGTATATTTCACTATTTCATGTGGGTAAGTTTAATCAATAGTTGTGTTTAACCTTTAAATAAAAAAAAACACTGATTAAGATTTTGGACTTTAAGTGGGAGTTAATTATTATTATTGCTTTCAAATGTGAACTAACATAATGGGTTGTATTTTGCAGTCAGACTTTACTGACTTTGAGAATAAATTAGCGAATGAATAATTATTGTAAATTGAAGCAAGACTTTCACTTCTGCATTAAAAAGTACTGTATTCATCAATGCAAAATTCACGTGATGCATTTTCACAATTTTTTTTTTGAAAATTTATTTTAAAATTTATGTAATCTTTTTAGGCTTTTATCAACTGTTGAAATGTATTATCCGAAACGAGACCAGTGGGTGCTGCTAAAATCTTTGCCAGAAGCTTTGATGGGTTTATCATGTGCAGTTTTGGATGGCTGTGTTTTTGCTATTGGCGGAATAGTGAATGAAGGTCATTTATCACGTTATGCTGTATCCAATCGTGCTTATGCTTTTGACTTTGAAAAACAAATGTGAGTATAATATAAAATAATTTAAGTCTAAGTTGAAAGTTCAGTGAAAGTTTTCACTTTTACTAATTTTTAATTAATGTTTTTCTGATTGCACATTTTAAGAATTTGCGTATAAATTCTTTTAAATAAGACTTGTTACTTACTTTGTGACTGTAATGATATCTTTTTACTCTCATAAAAGTATAGCAAAAATATGTTTAACTTTTTTGTATTTTAAGTTTTTGTGGATGATATTATTTTAATTCATACTGAAAACTATAGATAGATTGCTTTGTTATAACAGGTGGTTTAAGGCACCTCCATTACCTGAGCCTCGTGCATTTGGTTGTACTGCCACACTTAAAAGAGAAATATGGTTGTGGTGTGGTGTAAAAGATGCTTTAAATGAAGATGGTTTTCTGATGAGCACTAATTCTGTACTAGTATACAACTCTGAAACATCAAAATGGGAACAGCATACTACCATTGGTACATTAAAGCATGCAGCTGCTATTGCTAAATTTGGTAAGCAAGTATTTTTAGTATTAAATTGATAAATTTATCATGACTTTACATTCATGCCTGGCATTTAAGAAAAACATTCTATGAATATAAGTAGACTATTTTGATATGAATACCTTAGATGTAAACTGAAATAAATAAGCCTAATTGAGAGAGAGTGTGAGCAGGTTGATTATGTAGATTACAGATTGAGAGACTATTTCAGTGTGTAATATTAATAATTCGATCTTAACAATATGATCATTTATAACAGCTACAAGGAGGAAAGCTTTAAATATAATTTGGAAGTTAATTTTTTTGTTTGAGATAGAAAAAAAATAGAATTATTTTAGAAGCATACTTTTTGAAATTTTCTTTATTTTTCTTAAATGTTGCTTAATATCCTTCTTTATATTTTCTTTAAATTGCTTTTAGTCAGTGCTTGGTTCTTGTGTTTAGTACAAGGTTTACAAGATTTAGTTTCAATTTTGGTTATATTGAGCTCTGTTTACTAATTCATTGAGACGCCCAGTGGTGTAGTGGTTAAAAGTGTCAAGCTGCCACTTCACAGGTCCAAGGTTCGACCCTGCGACTGAGCAAGGTTGACTCAGCCTTTCATCCCTTGAGTGGGTCGATAAAATGAGGACCAAGCATGCTTGGGAACTAAACTCTAGGGGTCCCACATCAGGTTGACCACCTGACTGAGACATATGCTGTATGGCACCCGAAGCTCAAGGTCAAGAAAGCGGAGATGGGCACTGCTGGCCTTGGTCCACAGCAGACTGTTGCGCCATGAGTTTAGTTTAGTTTCTTTTTACAAATTCATCAATCAGATTAGTTAGCACAAGAATTAAAACAGAAAATAAGCTTACTGTTTATATTTCTAACATAAAAATGGAGTTATTAATTAGTAATCTGATCATGTATACTGTACTTTTTAAATTGCTTGAATATTAAAAATTTTCAATTTCTCTGAATTTTTAAAATTTTCTAGGCAGACGAATATATATACTTGGAGGTATTTCTAATGCATCTGGTTCAAAAGATGTACTTAATGAGAATGACTACTACAATCGAGAGACTGACAAATATACAGAAGGGGCTTCTCTGCCTCGTCCTCTCGCTGGATCTGCTGCTGTAGCACTCCCAATTGATTATATAGCCACCAGTGATCCAAAATGGGTAAATATTTCCTCTGTTTAATATTTCACTTCTATATACAGTTATACCTCACTATACGGCCTCTCTTTATACGGCATTTCACTGTAATGGCCTTTTTTAATTATGGCACTTTTTCGATTTACGGCCCACATTGTTTCATTATATGGCCACAACATGGGTGTATAATGAATAATTTGGTTAATATGTATGTTTCTTTATATATATATATATGGGGTAATGAGGGCAGCATACGTATTATAGCTTAGTGATTCTTCATGTTAATGTTCGTCATCACATTAAAACAGTTTTTAAACATTTTATTTTATGTTTTTTTATTATATGTATACATATATGCGTATGATTTCTTTTGTTTTTTGTTATTAAGTATGTTTTTTTAATTTCTGTTTATTATTACATTGTTTTGTACTTTTATTTTTATGTAAGCATTTTTATGGGAAACAAAAAGAATAAAGTGCTCTATGAACTAAAAACTATATTATTTATAAAAAATTGGAACAGATCGAATTAAATTTGTATGGGTTTGTATCAAAATAATTGATTCGTTATATGACTTTTTGCTTTACGGCCAACTTTTTTGGAACATATCTAGGCTGTAAAGCAAGGTATGGGTGTATAATGAATAATTTGAACTTGCACATTAGTATTATTTAATTTTGTAAATAGATTTATTGGTTAATATGTATGTTTCTTTCTATATATATATATGGCCATGAAAGGCAAATTGGTGTAAGTCACATTTTCAACTTTTTTATTTGATGGCAAAAATGTAATCTCCATGTTTAATTTATAGTGGAATTGCAAATAATTATTACTTACAATATTATAATAATTATTATGAATTATAATTTGTTCAATTTATAGTGGAATTTTTTGTAGTTTTTGCAGTAAAACACTTTGGACTTACATCACTTGACTTATTGACTTACACCACTTTGCCTTTCACCACCTTATATGTTAATACTGTAATGAAAAATTATGTTATTTTATTTACTTTTTTATTTAATACAAATGTGATCTGTTTTTGTGATTAAAAATTTAGCTTTATGACCTAAAACATCACATTCTTTATTTTTATTGTTGTTTTAATTAAAACATACCAGAGTTAAACCACCCTGTTATCTTCCTTTTATCTGTAAATCAAACAAGTTCCAAAGAAATTCATCTACAATAATAAAATCAAATATTTAATATCCTAGAGCGTGTGATTCAAGTACTGTTGATTTGAGTGGCAGTCTGTTAAACTGTTGGTGTATAAAATTCAAACGTCTAGCTATTTACCTAAATATCTAAAAGCAGAGATGTTTAACTTTCTGAAATAATTTCTGTTTATATGAAAAATTGGGTTTTTTAAAATCTGAAATTGTATTACAAGCTTAAAAATGTGGTTTTAGATTCCATATGGGATTTTTATGGTCACTTTCAACTTTTTTGGGGATTTATTCTTTTATTAAGGATCATGCATGTCCTTTATAAGCAGTAAAAAGAAAGGCACACGTGGTGTAATTATGAATGTGGGACCTGAGAAAAAATTAATGATAGAGACAACTTTGCATTTTGAACTTTAAATGTAATTATATTGCTTGTATGTTAGTTTAGTTGATATGTAGTTGCATACATTCATTAATGTTTGTAATCATTTGAAGGTTTTTTAAAATTTATGTGTTATTTGTTGCATTTTATACATAACTGCAATAGAAAGGATTAACCCCCCCCCCCCAAAAAAAAAAAAAAAGAAAAAGTTTTTGTTCTGATAAGTTAAAAGGTGGTATAACTCTTTTACAGGAAAGTTAAAAAAAAGAAGAAAGAAAACACTGAATTTTATATAAATAGAAGTTAAATAAATTCAGTGCATAAATCTCTTCTTCACTTACCTAAAATTCATTTTGAGCATTTAACAACTGATATTGTACCTTTGATTAATATTACAAAGTTATAATTCAAAATTTGTGGATTTTAACATAAGTTGTGCCATTTATTTGGCTGTTAGATCTAATATTTGCTAAAATATGTTATAAGAGAAGGATAGAGCACATCATATAAAAAGTATTAAATTAAATGCAGCATTTATGATGTATTTTAATTTAAGAGATCTTTCTGTGTTATCAAGCTCAGTATATATGTTTTAATAAAAAATTCTGACTGTTATTTAGCATGATAATTTTTGTAAGTCCAAGTGTAATGATATTTATCAGAAGAATGTATTCTAAAATTTCCATTAACTTCACATTCGAGTTATATAATTATAGTAATAATTATTCCCTTTATCACTTATCTATCATGCTATATTTCTATATTGTAAATGCAGGTGCCAGTCCTCCTATTGATTGCTGCTTTTATTCATTCAAATTATGTTAGAATGTTAATTTATGTTTAATTCAAAATGAGATTTTGTTTCATGGTTGATTGTACAATATTCTAAAATTTATAGAGGGATTTCAACATATGTACTGTAATAATTAAGTAAAAATAAGTATCACAGAAATATTATTCAATATAAAAAGCATTATCTAAAACTATTGTAGTTTAAGATGATTTTTTCTGTAGTTCAAAAAATTATTTTGTATATAGAATCCGGAAAATATCAATGATGATGTTATGAATGAAGCTGCAACAAAAATTCAATCTGTATATAGAGGTTATCGAAGCAGAAGCATAATTTCAAATAATAAATTTCCTGTAAGTATAACAGTTTTGTTGCTTCATTTTTCAATATCATTTTTTCTTGAATAAAAATTGTTCTGTTTCTAAATCTGAAAATATTGAAGTTTTATGAATTTAAATAGTTTTCAGATTTGGGGAGGTAAATAATTATGTTTATGTGTTTTTCTGTATAGAGATAAAGTTCAAGGTTTTTTTTAAAATTTTGCTTGTTTGTATAAATTTCAGTGATGAGAGCTATGAATCTTGTATTTCCCTCTTTATTTGTTTTTCATATTTTTTTAAAAGTAATATACACTGTTGTGCCTTTCTACAATGTGATCTTTATATTCTTTTTCCCCATTTTCAAACCCTATTTACATCATATAAAGTTATTCAGTATTACTATTTCAATGTAATTATTTACATACCAGAAATCAACATATTCTGAATGGTATTAATGAAATTTAGCTTTGAGGATTTTCCTTTTTTATTATACATAAATATTTATAAGGAAAGAATGTGTAAAACAATGTTTGCTTTTTTATGTTTTGTTAATAGCTATTATGAGATTTATTTGAAATGACTTTAAAAAGATGTTCTGTTATTATCAAAAGCATCAAACTCCAAAATTTATTGGCCTAATTCATGTGGTTTGTTTTTTTTATCTTTGAAATGTACTCAAGAGGAAAAGTTTTTTTTAAAATTCACATTGACCCATTTCAATGTAAATTTTGAGCTTTGTAATTCTTGTTATCCTAGCTGGAACTTGAACAGCAAAATGGTTCAAACGAATTACTATAACAACATGTTTTTGAAAATCTGTAAATTTGTATGTACAAGGGGTGTCAGGAGTCATAAAAGTGTCACCTGAAATCAAGAAATTTTGTGTGCTGATTCTTGAAGGTATATTGAGCACTGAAGTTGAAAGTTACTATTTTACTACTAATAAAATTTAATTTTTCATTCTATTACAGGTGTATTCATCTTCTTCTGGCGCTATGAATAAAAACAATAGCATGAATAATTTTTGTGTTATGCGTGCCTCAGTTGATGAACCATATATGGAGAAATGGAAAGTTTTTCAGCGAGTTCAAATTGAGGTAGGTTTTTAAAGTGGAATTTTTAATTTAAATTATTTGCCATTCTATTTTCTTTAATCTATAAAGGTAATAATACTTTTTTAATGTGTATTTTATTCTAATAGGATTGTTTTTTTTATGAATTTTTGTCTGAGAATTTTACTTTTTCTTAAAGCATTTAAAAAGTCAGTAATGATGACTTGAAAACAGACAGCTGCGGAAATCCGGGCACCAATTCATCTGGCATGACCATCTCTTCATGTAAAATGCTGAGATTATGTGATCAGCAAACCAAACTTTGAATTTTTATTCTTTTTGGAGTTGGATTTTGGTTTTTGTAGAGGGAAAACGGACAGTAGTTTTGAAAAACATTCTGTTGGCAAAAATGCCTATAATCAAATATTCTTTTGTTAATTATTTGTACATTTAGTGGATATGAGTGCATCATGAAAGATGTGTATATGTGAACCAAATAATTCATTAAATCAGAATTCATCGGCTTTGAGATATTTGTGACCAAGTGCCTAATTAGTCTGTAGTGGAAAAAAAAATGGAGAGGTGAGTACATAAACCAATTATTCTTTTGGTTAGTCCAGTAAAATAAAATTCTTAGTCAAATTACATTCTATAATTCAACATGTAAAAACCTGTTTGTGTTAAACTTTTGTACATCACAAGAAAAAAATAGCCATTTTAATTTTATGAGATAATTTCTCATCTACTGTTTAGTAAAAGCTACTCTTTGTACAAAATTCAGTTATGTCAATTTTTTTATATTTAAACATTCAGCATTATTCTATCTCAATCTATTATCTATTATATGCTCACACTCTCTCTGATTAAAGCATATTTATATTTCAGTTTGTATTTAGGGTATTTATATCAAAATATTGTCTTCTTCTATTCGCAGAATATTTTTCTCTAATGCTAAGCATGACTGTAAAGGCATGATAAATTTATCAATTTTATACTAAAAATACTTTCTTACCAAATTTAGCATTAGCAGCTGCATGCTTTAATATACACTAATTCCTGTTTTATTTATATATGTTCAAATGAGAAACGAAAAATGTACAAGTTTGTCACATTTTTATACATTTAAAACAATAAGATAAGACAGAGATATAAATTATTGAAGCTTTTATGTCATAATTTTTTAATGATTATTTCTAAATTCTTTTTAATTATAGAATTAAAAAGGAAGCATATAATAAATAAATTTATTCCATCTTTTGAGTTTAAGTTGCTGGCACATTTGTGTTATTTTATTACCTAAAGTTGAAATAATACTATTGTTGATATCCTTATGGGCAATCAATGGGATATTAAAAATATGATGGTATAATTAATCTGCTCTTAAAATAATATATATTATTTCATTCATGATGGATATAAGAATCTTTGCTATGCTGAAATGTCTTGGTTTCTGGATTATGCTGGAACCTCATTAAACTGGAAAGATTAAAAATGCAGTTTTTAATCTCTCCAAACAATAAAAATTTGCTTTTTTTTTTTCATTATCTGTAATAAGAATTGTGTGCTCTTTACAATTTTGATGCTGAAAATTAGAAATAATAAACTTTTTTTTTCTCATTTTTCAACCTTTTTTGAGGTAGTTTGGTTTCCTAAAGATACGCTTGTGTATTTAATCAGCTTCATTTGATCCTAATTTGCAACTCAGATGAATAAATGAGTAGGAGCATTAGGTATCATCGCTAATTTCTATAGTATTAATGAAATTTATTTTCTTCTGTGATTCAGGACTGGCCCCCTGTTCCTGACCTTCAAGCCTCAAATTCAGATATAAATCTCAGGTTTGGAACATTGCCAAGGGGGTACACTGTGACTTCCACTAACAGTCGAACTAAAGTGAGACGCTATGTTCTTTTGCCACCTCATGCTGATCCAAATTTATCAATGATGGGTCATTTATGCAATGTTTATAAAAGAGCTAAGTAAGAATCTTCTAGTGCTTTAAGTAACTTTACCATGTATAAATAGTCAAACAATTGGAATTCTTAAATATCAGATAGTTTATTTGTTGGTCCATGCACTATAGGAGCTGACAAGTTTTTCTTGAAGAGTAAGATAAGACAGAAATTATTCAATAAATATATTGACATACTGGTATTTGGTTTTTAATTCCATTTTACCTATAAATGTTAAAATTCTCTCAAACAAAAGCTAAAACAACACATCAGAATAATGTGCATTAGAAATGGTGCTGCATGATTTAGTATTAAATTTTTTTTTGTTGGTGTATACTACATATATATATATATACACATACTTATAAGTAGTTGATGCTGAATTTAATTGTCATACTTAAGTTCTGTGTTATAATTAAACTGTGAATATTCTTACCTTTATCATATTTGATCAATGATTTATAGTAAGTTACTTATTTATTTATTTGTGTTTTGTTTAGACATTTTAGAGAAGTAATTGATTTATTCATGATCTATATATCTTAAAATATATAGATATAGATAAAGGTATCTGATAAAGATAAAAATATTCAATAACACAAAACTTAAGTATGACAGTTAAATTCATCATCAACTACATATTAATATGTGTAGTTGATTTGTATATCTTGAAATATATAGATAACATTTTCAGACAAAGGAACTTTCATGTGACCTTGTAAATTTAGAAGTTTTGGGGAGTAAGCACTGTATGTGCTTCTTACTAAATATTCTAGAACATTGTTTAATTTTATAGATCATTATATAATTTTTTTATTGTGACATGTAAAACTATGCATTTCAAAAATTGTAGATATGATTTTTGTGAATTTGCTAAATCCAAGAGAATTTCATGACTTAAGGATTAAAACAAAATCAAATGATCAAAAGTGGTACTAAAATACAATGCTAAAATAGGACTTCTGAAGTTTGGTTGGTTAGGAGTACTACTTTACTTTTTTGCAATATATGGGCTTAAATGAAAGGAACGTATAGCTGGGGGTGCATTGGCCCAGTTGGCAAGAGCAGCCGGCTAGTGACCTGAAAGTCACTGGTTCAATGCTCGTCACTGACAATCCACTGCCGTGTACACTAATGGTAGCTGGTGCACTTAAAATCTGTCATGGCTGCAATGTCCTCCAAGTTCTCAAAATTACCTCTGGAGGTGCAGGGTCAAGTGTTCTGGTCTTGTCACTTGACTCGGTTCAAAATTACGGGATTGGTCCTTTGGCCAAGTTGGACTCTGACCCTTGTGGTGCCAATCAAAACAGGAGCCGCACCTTTATCGTTTAAGCCTTCGGGACTTGATCTGATATTGCTGTCGGTCAAGTGGCATAAGCAACAACAACGATGTATAGCTGAAAGCTGATTTTGAATGGTTACAATCACCCACACCACTGCACCCCCAGCTACTGCACCCCCACATGGGATTTGAATCCACAGACCGAGGTCTTGATGACTAGCACCTTAGCTATTTGGGCATTCACTTGAGAAGCTTTTTCTGAAGGAGTTAAGTTTTTCATTTGGTCAAATTAATTTTTAATTTGATCAATACAATTCTAAGAAATCATTTAAAGATTGAGATGTTAAAACAACTAGTACAACCAACTTCAATAGAAGTTGTATTCTGTGGTCTTCAAGGTATTAAAAGTGGGTAGCATTTGCTTTTTCTTTCTTTTGGTAAATTTACTTTAATAGGCTGAAGAAATGGGACTCTTGGCTTAAATTTTAAAAACTGGTGCTCTTGAACTGAGCTACTGAATAAATTTTATGAAATGGAGGACACAAACTAAAAATATTTAATTAGTTGTCACTGCCAGCATTATGTAGTATGCCTTCAATAATAATGTCTTATTTAAGTTTCTTTTGTTATTTTGTGTATATTTTAGGAGAGTTTTAGGTTTAAGAAAAGTTGAACGCTTACCAGCATTTGCTATCAATTTAATAACAGCTCCAGCATTACAAGATGATTCCCTACCAGTTCTACTAGTTATGGGTGGTTTACAGCCTAAAGAGCCAGTCAATTTGAGTTATGGTGGGTTCTCAGTTACATTTCTAACTATTAAGAACTCAAATCTGTTATTTATATTTGCTCATTTTTTTATTTGATTAATATTTTTTCAAGCAATTATTCTTTTTGTATATGCCTTTACATTTATGTACACTCATTTGAATCACAATAAAATAATTTTAAAGATTATTTAACTTTAAGGGTATTTCATGCTATATTTTCTCTATAAAAATTGTTTTTAATATTTGGAATAAATATTGACACGTTTCATAAAACTTAGTGTTGTCTGATATTTCATAAGGCATAAAATATTAATTTTGTATGGGCATTATGTGTACATATATTATTTAAGGAATCTCCTTATTGGTTATCTTTGTTTATATAATATTGAAGTTTAGATTTTTTTGCTTTATTAATTACATGTAATATAGGCAATATAAGCTAGTTTCCGGAATTGTTAAATTTGAAATTTTATCTTTTTTTTACTGCATTTTATTTTTTAGATAATTATACTTAATTGAATATTAGACCCTATTTTGATTAGTTTGGGGTTTTGTAATATTTTATTTATATGCTGAGGCTTAGCAAAAAAATGGCCAAGGGGCATACTTTACTCTGAACATCAGTCCATGAGGATGCTAGGCCTATTTTTTAAATGAAATTTAGAGTTTTATTAATATCTAATGGGGAATCCCCCATTGGATTGTTCCTTTTTTGCTATAAATCTGTCTTTGAGTAATTTTTTTGTTGTTTTATTCTCAGTAATATTTTTAATATATGGCACTATGCATCACTAAAAATTTTTATTTAGCTTCATTTTGTAATTCGTTTGCATTATATGACCAGTATGGCCACAGAAGACTCTGGACTGAGAAATTAAAACCAATTAGCTATGTAAAATGATGCCAGATTGGCATGTTGTGAGGAAGTATGGAATTACAATCTAAAGTGATTCATGTTTAGAGAAGGAGATGGAATTTTGAGATTGACCATGGGTGCATTTTACTCGTATTCTTGGGATACATGCTATCCTACCCCATAAGGAAAAGGTTAAATAGATACAAAAACAGCTTAAAAATTTAATTAAAAAAAATCTAAGAAGAATTTTTCAAAAATCTTTCTTAGTGCACCCCTACACTGTAAGAAGAATCACCATGCAAAATTTCAGCCCTTTAGGTCCAGCGGTTTGATCTGTGCTTTGTATGTCAGTGAGTCAGTTACGGAACTGTTTTATATATATAGATACTATTATTTTCTGAATTCAAATTAATTAGGAAATTTCTTATATATAGTTAATATCTTTTTTATATTTAATTTTTCTCTTATAGTCATTTAATTCTTTACTTGGATATTAATTTTTTTTATGTAATTCTTTTTCTAGGAAAGCTGATATTACGATACCACATTCTGAAGAATCGATGGGAATATTTTGGTGCATTACCTGAGCCAAGAAATTATCATGCTGCAATATATTACCAGGAAAATATTTATGTGACTGGTAAATTATTTAGTTGGACTGACCTTAAAATTATAAATAGTATTTGTTTTCTCAAATTTAACTGACATCTTTTGTGCTTGATTTTTTAACATAAGATGTTGATATATTTTTTCTTTTTGCCATCAAGTTCACCTCATTTCTAATTATGTGTATTAGAATTAACTTAATTCTGTTATTTTATGTCTAAATTTCCTGTAAATTAGTTGAACTAAAAGTACTTGAATGTTTATTTTAATTTATTTATGTGTTAATTTAAAATTTTTAATATTCATAATGAATGAACATTTTTGTTAAATTAGAAAAAAGCATACGATTAATGAGTAAATTAATCTTTAGTCACAATTCAAGTATTTTAAAGCAAAGTAAATTAAATAACAAGCACAAAGTAACACCCCATAAGACATGATATTTTCAACTGAGATCCAACCCCAAAATAGTGGCTGGACTTTGATTTAAAGTTAACATAAATAGTGGAATGGATGCAAGGGCAGCTCCAGGGGGGGGGGGGCAGTAGGGGCAATTGCCCCCCCCCCCCCCAAAAAAAAAAAAAAAAAAAAAAAAACTAGCCTGGCTTATTTTCTTTTTCATAGCCTAAAATTATATAATCATAGACCTAATACTAAATGAGTTTAAATTTAAAATGAGAGGATTTTTTTTTTCTCTCTCTCTCTCTCTATATATATAACCCTAAGAGCCAACATTGCGCCCCCCCCCCCCCCCTCCCAAATCTCTGGCTTGGAGCTGCCTCTGAATGGATTAGGTGAAAAAAGGTACTCTCTTGATATTACTGACTGAAAAGTTAATGGAAAATTCATTTTAAGGTGGTTGTGATCCTGATAGAAGAAATAGTGGAGAAATGGTTGCTACTAATAACCTTTACTGCTTAAACATACACTCAAGTGAATGGATTGAAAAAGCTGAAATGCATTGCTGTAGAGCACATCACAGTATGGTTGTTGCTCTTGGTAAAATATTTGTAATTGGAGGTCGGGATAACAATGGAAGGTAATTTTTAGCTGGCAAAATTATTTATTCATAAGTAATTATTTCATAATTTTTTTATATCTAGTATATTGTTTTGGATTTATGAAGTACATTATTTAAGAAAAATTCTTGTAACTATTTTCTTAGAAAAAATTGAAAAATTTTACTGTAAAATTTTAATCTGCCTATTAAAGTGAGTCATAAATTTTTTTTTATAGATATGTTTGGATTAAAATTTTAGGAGAAAATGTATAAAATTGATGTCCTTTCAACTTTGATTCATTGCACTTACTGAAAGCAGTTCAGGATAAAGTTTTCTATATTTGTATTGTTAGGAATTATTAGAAGTATTTTTATGTCAAACTATAAGTAATGGAGATTTGTAGAACCACAAAAAGAGGATTTTCCCCCCTTTTTGTTTTATGTCTATCAAAAAGGTTTTCATCTTTGCTTGTGAAAAATCTTTCAGTTCCAAAGATGTTTTGTAAATTATTATTTTTTTAAAACTGTTATTTAAACAAGTTTTATGCATCTAAAGTAAATAAAAATGATTTATAAGAGAAAAAGTATGGAATTGTATGTTATCTTTCAACTTATTTTAACTGTCAATAGGAAGGCATAATTAAAATATAGGTTCAGTAAATGGGATATGTCATATCAGATGTTAATTGAATTTTTGTACTGTCATGCTGGAGATAGAAAACACACTTCTGAGGTAATGAAAAGTCCTCTAAGGAATTGATTTCTTGTATGGAAAACTCAAAAAATTATGAAAATAGTAAAATTTAATCATAAGTATCTTGATTATTTCGTGTCAAGAGACATGGAATAATCAGATTCTTTTTAATACCCACAGCTAAATTTTCCAAGGGGATCCTTCCTGTTCCTTTTATCACTATTTAAGAGATGATGCTGTTAAATGTGCTGCTTTTTCGTTTCATAAAATTTACGTATGAAATTATTAAAATTTAAAAGTTTTTGGCAGGCTAATTGCATCTATAGAAGCATATGACATTGACAGTGATAAATGGTCGTTGTGTCGTCCCATGACACATCCAAGAATGGGCATGGCTTGTGGTGTCATAGATGATCATATCTGGTGTATGGGAGGAATTGGAGTGTCAGAAGATTCTGATTCTTTGTCTTATCCTGTACTATCCAGTGTAATTTCATATGACATTGGGAAAGATGTGTATGTATTTTACTAGTAAAACTTTTGTTTATTTTGATATATATGTGTCTAGATACTCCTAAAATCTGAAATATTTCAGAATTTTTAGGAAATTCATTTTTCCATTTAGTATTTTTTTAAGATAAAATAGTAGTACCTTAAAGTTAAATAGGAATAATTGACTATAATGAAATGCAAGTAGAATAAATTAAGAATTATAATGATAGTACATTTTATCATAACTTACATTATTTTTAAAAGGAAATAGCATAATCAGCATAACTAATTTCGTAGCTTAAATTGTTGTGTTGCATTTTGTTAAATATGATATTGTTTCAGGCATCTTAGTTATTAATTTATATATATATAGCAAATTTAATAAAGTTTAGCAAATTTACTAAATCATATTATTTTAAGAACATTTGGAATGTTGAGAATTGAACTGTGAAACTGATAAAGTATATGTGGGATAACATCATTGAAGATATTATATTTATAAAGAAATTTTATTCTCTGAATTTTTTATTATTTTCCTAAACAAATCATTCTCATGACTTTATTATTAACTTGAACTGTTAACAAAATGTTAGTAGAAACTTTATGAAAGTTAATATCTGGAAAAAGTTCAACAACCTAGAGTAAATAGATTTTTTTATAATAATTCATGAAATGATAATTTAGTGTTGATAGTTTTGCCTTGCAGTGTAGACAAATTCACTTAACTTCCTCTTTATTGAGTGAAATTTGATTTGTAATAGATGGGATATAAAATGTAGTTTCTGGTTTTAGGTCATGCTTTATGATTAATTTAGAGCAAAGCTACTCAAACTGTAGCCCATAAAGCTTTTATTTGTGTCCCAAAACACTCACATTTATTATCAGACATGTACTTTTGTAAACATAATTTTGGAAATTAGAGCCTGAAAAATACAAAACTATACAAAATGTTCATATCTTTCTGAATCATCCTATTCCAAAATGATATATGTAAAGAACTTATATAGAAATTGACTTATTGATTCTTACCTTGATGATGTATTGGGAATAGCATGTAGCAAGTATAAACATGATTTCTCTAAAATAGTCAAAAGTTTGTATGAACATAAAAAATCACAGTCATTTTTAAATAAACCCTTGAATACACTTAGGTTCTGAGTTTCATTTTTTATATTATGTGAGTGTAGTGTACAATGTTGCGGCCTGCTTAATGTAGCAAATATATGCATGTGACCCAAGAGAAAAAAAAGGTTAAGTGTGGCTGATTTAGAGATATGCTAAAATAATTTGAATTGTCCATTATAAGTTATTTTTAATGTTTTTATCCTAGATGGATATCTAGACCTCCTCTACGTTGTCCGCGAGCCTTTGGTTCTTGTGCCGTTGTGAATGATTCTATGTGGCTTGTTGGAGGTGCATCAAAAGATTACGGACATGATGTTTTAGTTAGTATGGCATCTGTTGACAAATATTACCCTATTGAAGCACAGTGGGACCGCAAAACAGTCATCAGTAATCCTCGTCATTGTGCTGCTGTTGTTGCTGTGGGTAAGGATATTCAGTTTTTCATTGGTTTTTTTTCATTATGTATTTTCACGGATATATATTAAACAGGTCAAGGACTAACACAATTGTAAGTTTTCTTTGTTTTCTGGTGACAGAATATAAATTTATGAGAAAGAAGCAGTGGTTCTTATGAAACAATATTTATAAAAATTCTTGATTTTTCTGAATATGATTTTTTTGTTATTTAAGTTATAATATGATGTACAAAATATACGCTTAATAAGATGTAAAGGCTTGGTTTGAACTCGGTGATTTATCTTGACCATAATCCTTATCATGACTGAGTTGTGTATGTGCTTTTCTCTGATTTCGTCACCGCATTAAAAGAATGCTCGTTTTTGTCAGTTTTCATAATTTTTTTAAAGACCTGTTATGTTCTCTTTATTTACTAACATTTCCCCTTTTCAAAACAATGCCAAAATTTATAATTGTTAAAAAATATCTTTATGATAAATGTAGTTGTTAATTAGAGAGACTATTAATGAAAAAGAATACTTTAAATGAAAATTATTTAGAATTCTTATTCAGGAGAGAAATTGGAAAATAAGAGAAAGTGTAATGTGATTAGTTTATATAGTGTACTTTTTCTAGCCTAGATTTTTTAGCAGTTCTTTAAAAATCTTTCTCATATTTTTTCTTTTTATGTATATATATATGTAACATCTTAAATATTATGCCCTCCATTCTTACATTTAAATTCTCTTTCTTAAATCTAATCCCCAGTTATATTAATTTATCGCTTTAAAACCCTTAGCCACAGAACTTCCCATGAATCGCATGCCTTTGCATTTCTACACGTGTATATATCCGAATTCAAGAGTGGGTTAGCTTCGTGAGACCCTAAATCTGCTGATCCTACAAGTAATAGCCACATGTTTTTTCACCCTATCATGTTTAATGTTGAAAGGTGATATTATTCCGAACTGTTCTTCTGGAATGAACAGATGTATTTTTGCTCTAATAAACGATCTACTAAGAAGTTTGGTCTGATTGCATTTAAATCTAATTTTTATTCCTTTCAGGCTGATGTCTAGCTCCAGCCATGTAAATATGATCTAGTTTTCTCTTTAAGGTTATAATTTAAGGACGTGATGTAATGGGGATATTACATATATATATATTTTGTATGTTAGGCTGTGATAGAGTTGTAAAACAGTGGTGTAACAAGAGGGGGGGGCAAGGGTCTATCATGCTTCGGGTGCCACTCGCAGAGGGGGCGCCAAATGGTCCTTTTCACTAATTCTACATATTATATTACGATATTTTTTTGGAAGGGGGGGGGGGGCACCAAAAAAGGGATCGTGCCCCGGGCACCAGTTATGCTCGCTACGTCACTGTTGTAAATTAATACTGAAGCATTATTTTTAGGAAAGTCGTCTCTTGTTTTGCATTTAGTAAGAAATGATGTTAAGAAATTTTTTGTCATATATAAATTTATTTATATATATACAGGTGGTTATCAAAATAATGGAAATGCATCAATATTAGTGGTGTTTCTGGAAGTTCTTCGTATTCCGTAAAAAACAAGTTTAGGGACCAATATTTTTTTATAGAATATAGTGTATACATTATTCTACTCTAAAGTAGCAGTAATGAAACTATTGGCATCAGGCTCTTTGGGGGATAGCGTAAGATGTCAAACCTTGTAGACCTTGCAGAAGAGCAAATTGTTGAAGCACGTTTAATTGGAGTATCTGTTGCAACAGCCCCCATGGGTTTGGGTTTTTACCGAGCTATGATACCGGAAGTCATGATAGCATACAGAGTTCACGGAAAGACATCCTCTGTGAAAAAGAATAGTGGATGAAAGGGAAAGCTAAGTGAAAGAGATTGACGGATGTTGAAGCAGACTGTTACATCAAAAAAGAAGACAACTGCAGCCAAAGTGACCGTAGAGCTCCATCTGAATCTGTAGGATCCAGTACGTCATTACAGGTAAGAGAAAACTTCAAAAACAAAACATTTACGGCAGAGCAGTAATTCCCAAGCCACTTGTAACAGATGTGAAAACAAACCGTCCTCTACAGTGGTGCCACAAGCACAAATCCTGGTTGAGTGATACGTTGAAATATGACATTTGGTTAGACGAATCATTGTTCACTTTGTTCCCTGCAATAGGATGTGCGTATGTCTGAAGAACACCTACACAAGCGTATGATCATGCTTGTCTCATGCCAGCTGTCAAACATGGAGAGGAAATTTCTTAGGGTTTCGGCGGCCATCTCATGGTTTTCAAAAGGAACATTGACGATTTATCCATAAAGAATGGTATAATATTCTCTTAACCACTATTCATGACTTGCATAATTCACTTCCTTAGTGAATCCAGGTGGTATTAAAGGCCATAGATGGTCCTATGCCATATCAATAAAGAATTTCATGTTTTTCCTAAGTGTTTCCATTATTTTGATAACCACCTATATGTTTGTATATGTGTGTGTGTGTATGTATAAAGTGTATACATATGATGTTTTGTTATAGATTATGCTAATATGTCTTTGCCACTTTATACTGTTGGCTCTCTGTTTAACGACTTTCAAGGGACCGTGAAAAATCGTCCTTAAACAGAATTTGTGATAAAATAACATTTCCCATAACGTCGGAGGGGCCGGGACTGGGAAATATCGTCTTTAAATAGAGATCGTCATTAAGTAGAATGTCGTTAAACAGAGAGCCAACTGTACAAGCAATTTTAATATAGATATATCTTCTAAGTTATAGTAAATTACTTAGCTTTAAGATGGAGGATTTGAGCATTTTTGTCTAACGAAATTAATTTGAATTTTTGTTACTGGAAGTTAAGTACTGTAATCATTAATTATCCTTTTAGTTGAATGAGTACACAAACATAAAGGTAGAAAGAGAGAGGAATTTAAACTCATATGTATTAATGGATGTCTTATTTTAATTTTTTAGATACTTGCATATATGTCCTTGGAGGTATTAGCAGTCAAGAATGGTGCCCATTATCAAGGAATGAAATGATTGTTGTGGATGACATTAGTCTTCACACATGTGAACCTCTACCAGTTCCTTTAACTGGCATGGCTGCTGTTGCTGTACCACCTATATTACCCTCTCTTCGATCTGAAAGTCTGGCTATTCTCTTGCACACAAAGTTAACTTATCACTGAAAGTTTTTACACTAAAGGACATTCCATAAAAACTGATGAAAGTGATTTTGAGAATATGTGATAATGATTGTTTTGATGTACAATAAGCTTGTCTCTATTTTCCACCTGTGTATATCAAGCCATCTCTGTATTTATGGTATTTCTGATAGTTTAAATAGCTCAATAAATATATTTTAAATATGCTTATAAATCTTTCAGTAAAAGTTTAAATCCAAGATATCTTTAAAGTAATTAACTGATTTAAAAAAAAAAAAAATTCTGTCAATAAATTAATTTTCTAATAAAAGTTTATATCCAAGGTATCTTAGAAGAAATTTACTGATTTTTCATCAAGCTATTTCCGTGTATAAATTTCTTATAAACACTAAAAAATATTGTATTAAGTCTGATTTTTTACATTAAGTGTGCTTTGCATCTGATCTCTCAATTGAAGTTTATATGTAAGTATTTCATTTTAAAATGTGTAGTTTGAGTTTGTTTCCTTTTTAAAAAAATTGATTACTTGTCATGTTTTATTTTTATAGAACTAAGTGTAAAGATTAGTAGCTAAATTATAAAGGTTGTAAGATATTTTCATGATGTGGTTATTTCATAAACGTGTCATTGTGGAATCATCTTGTTTGCCCTGTAAATCATAACCCTTCTATAGTAAAATCATTTGACCTAAACTTACTAAATGTCTTTTTAAAATGAAACTTAATATTTAATTAAAATAAAATTCATTAATTAAAGAGAAAATTTGAATAATAAATTTTTAAATCATTTCATTATAAGTTTGTTTTTTAATATATATTTTTTATTTCCAATGGCTGGATACATAGACAAATACGGGAAGAACTAAATAACAAGGAAAGAGTCAACTCTTTTGTCTATTACTCCAAACGTCGCCTCCCAGTACCTCTTCCAAAGTAAAACTGGTGGAGCGCAGGACAGCGCGTGAGGTATATTATATAAAAGCTAAAACTGAAAACTAAAATCCAATTAAGAATACTAGTGAAGAAATATTTATTGATACAGGATGCAGTAGATTGGACGCCCTCATTTCTGAAGGTCACTACTAAGGGAGTGGTGGGGTAGGGTTGCACGGGAGGTGGCAGCAGTTCAGGTGGATTTTCTAGTTGTCAGTAGATACCACGAGTTGGTCCGGTGAACATCGAGGTTTCGTTATCGAGACGATGTTTAATAACAGCGATTCTGTAACCTCGACACAGAGGGCATTTAGGAAGCGCTTCAGCAACTGATGCTGTTCCTGATCGAAAAACAATCCTGCGATAGGTTTCAAACGTGAGAGCAAGTAGGTTTACATTACCAAGTAAACAAAGTGGTCGCCCTCGAAACATTAGAACACCTGAAAATGTGCAACGAGTCCGTGAATCCGCTATTCGGAAGGAAGTTGCCGCCATTCCCCCAGAGATGACCAACAGAATGATGGGAAACTTTAAAGAGTGGCTTCGAAAGTGCGTTGCAAATAACGGGTGCCACCTGAGTGATGTTATTTTCAAAACCTCGAGGGAAAAAAACAAACTAGATTATAAGTACTTTTCGAAAATGTAAAGCTTTTTTTCTGTAAATTGTTTCGTTCGTTTTTTATTACCCCTTTAAATGTAGGAGTCCATTCTGCCACACCCCGTAAATATCATTATCAGCACGGTTAACTTAAGCATTTTATGAACAATTGTATCTGAAAATTTAGAGCTCTCTCTTTGAGATGGACAAAATTTAGATGGTAGACAATGCTGAAAGAAATGGAGGGAATAAACCTCCAGGACAAAAACAAAGCTTCTTGTACTTAGCCGACATAAACAGTCTAGACGAGACATGCTGAACTGCGGCCCATCAAGCCTTTATGGGCGGCCCAAAGCACTCATACTCATTATCAGATAGGTACTTTTTTAAACATCTGGCAATCTTAAGTTTTTAAAACTTTGAAAAGCGTGGGAACAATCGGTCTTCCCGCCCACACTGCTCTTGTGTGCAGAGAAAAAATTGACAGAATAAGGGAGCGAACTCGTGGAGTACGAGGTGAGCAATGATCATTACTGCTTAAGCGTTAAATTAATAAAAAAAGTCTTATGTCAAGGCCTGGGTTCGAGCAATCGAACCAATGACGTACCGCCCGGCACAGCTCCGAGACCAACGTTCTAACCGCCTGAGCCATGAGCTCGCTAACTTACTGTTCGGTACAAGGTTAAAATCAATTGTACGGCGCTGGTTTTCGTTGTATGAATTTTTCGTCAGGCCAAGGTGAATGGTAAAAGGCTTGGCCGTTTGATTAATAAAAGCGATAATAGTTAAAAACAAAATTCATATTTAAAAGAAAATGAGCCATTTTGGCGCCAAGGTAAAAGAAAATGAGCCATTCAGGTAGCTTCAAGGAAAACCAAAGAAATACCTCACTTTGATCTATGTTAACTTTATTGGTAATTCTACTTTAAAATTTTTTACTTTTCACAAGGCAATACACATTTACAGTATCAGTATGAAAAAATTAGAATGGGAATACATCACCTAGAAAATGCCGTGTTGTGTGAAACCATGTTATATGAGACCCAGGGACATTTCCAAAAAGGGGGGGGGGGTTGCGTTCTGAAAACTTATTAAAAACAAACATTTTTAAAAAATTCTATATAAGCAAGTTAAATTAAGAATTCTGTATTAATTTCAAATAGGTAAAAACCTCTTTTTAAAATTGTCTTTTTCTAACTTTTGCATCAGAAAATTGTCTAATTGTCTCATGAAAGTTTATTTTCATAGCCACTTGTTCTCGATGGATAACATGGCTAGGCCATTTAGTCTGATTTGGCTCATTGTTGAGCGCAAATAGTTTTTGATGACTTTCAATTTCGAAAAACTTCTTTCATAAGTTGCGACTGAAATGCAAATCGTCAAAAACAACTTTAGTGCTAAACACAAGTTTGGTACTGACTCTTCGGAAAATTCCATACCAACAATGAACTGCAAAACTTGAAGAGCTGACCACTTTTTGACTTCCTCTGTATTAATATTTGAAGGTTATCATTATGGAATGGAATAATATATCTCCTAATGAAACATTCAAACTGGTTCAATCTATGCAGAAACGATTGATGGAGGTCCTTAGACGTAAGGGCTATCCGACCAGTTACGTCTTAGTCTTTTTATTTCTGGCAAAACCTCGTCCTTAGAGAATTTGTCGTAACTTTCAGTTAGACGAGAAATAAGTTCTGGAAATTTCTCATCTGGAGCTTTGATCAAATTAACCGACTGCAAGACTTCAAATTTGTTATGAATGTTCTCCATGGATTTTGTTCTTGTTTGGAGTTCCAAATACAACCTATCTACACATTGGAACATGGACCTCCTTAGTTCTTCTTGTAAAGATAAACCCTCATCTTTAGCTTTTTCACCCGGCATCATCTTTTTCGATCTTTTCCTGCCTCTCTTTTCAATAGCAATTCCCATTTCTTCCCATTCCTGGGAAGCGAAGTCCAAAGCATCACTAACTAAAGATTCTGAGCTTTGATTAATAAAAAGTTCCAATGCTCTTAGTTTATTTAAAGCCTTGTCCAAGGAAATCCCCTGAATTTGCAGGTAGTGTTGAGTGTGGTTGATTTCCTACAAAATGTCTGACCACAGGCATAGAAACGCTATAAACTTAAAATCGCAAACATTATAATCTGAGCTGATCCTCTTGTATCTAGGTTTTCAGACTCGTCGCACAGCTTCTCCACTGCATCGATCAATTTTCCAAATTTTCCAAAACACCAACATTATTTAAATTTTTACGCCAAAGCCAGAATCTGACACAAAGAATCGGCTTACCTGTAATTTCCAGGCTCATCGTCGTTGTAATAACTCCAGTTGGAATTATTAGGCTGTGATCGTGCTAAATGAATGGGTACAACTCTCATAAAACACACAATAATTATACATATATACAGGATTTATTTACATATATTATATATACAATTACATTGAATAGCATTATGCTGAATTCGTTAGAGCATTTATCACTAGGCTTCCACTTATCGCCTTATATTATAAACATATGCATGTATCATTAATAATCTGACTTGCAACATTCAATAGAACTTAATACAGGCCGACCCTTTACGGGCAAGAGGAACATATGTAATATTAGGGATGTGAATAATTATGATTCTCAAAATTGCTCACCCATGAGATGCTTGACTCCGAAGGTCACACTCGTCTAGGAAATCTGATATTTTTCACACTAAGTTCAGCATGTATAACGTTATTTGAGCGTGGTCCCACGTGTTCCAGCACAGTTCTCGATGAGTCTCGATGAAAAATTTCACAATTACTGTCTAGGTACAGTTCTTTGTTGCACGTTGGAGATCCGGCGGTCAGCTCGCTTTGGAGTGGTCTCTTCAGCGGCGGTAGGCGTTATTAATTGATTGCTGTGATGGTCAGCTTGCTTTGGAGTTGTCTCTTCAGCAGCGGTAGGCGTTATTAATTGATTGCTGTGATGGTCAGCTTGCTTTGGAGTTGTCTCGGCTTCTATAAGGCTTATATCAAGGATTACGGCTCGCTTGCGGCTCTTCTTCGATGAGGCTTACGGCAAGGATCACGTTCGCTTGATGCTCTAGATGTAGCTTGGTCCTTTCTTAACGTCTTTCGTCGGATGGGCTCTCTCGACGGCCCTCAGCAAGTTATTTTCTCTTTTTACATTGTAAAAAATGACTCTCTCCTAAAAATGCCCCCACATAGTATATATAATGTTTTTCCTCTTTTTTTTTACTGGCTGCGGGGTCTATTGGTCTCTCATTCGCTGCTCCAACTTTCTCCTATCGTGTGCAGGGGCGGTCTTACTTTAGATCCACGGCCCCATCTTGCATTGGTCGTGTCTAATCTTCCACTTGCATTTTTAATTAACATTGGCGTCCGTTCCGTCTGGGATATATTCCCAGGCACGGCTGCCCCCGCTCTTGATTTCTGACCCGATTTATGATCGCCTGACATTTTAATGTTGTGAAGTTTTATGATGGCGACCTGCCGGCGTCCCTAGGCTTTGTGTTCTAGCCTCTCTGTTTTCATGTTGGGTGGTCCCTACCCGTTACCTAACTGTCTCGCTATTCGTATATTCACATCCCGTTTATTACAGTCGTCATCCGTCAGTCTTTCCTCAACCTAATGTTTAAATCAGGAGTTCTGACACCAGAAAACTAACCAGTCTATAACAGGGCCCTTGACTTTAGGCACAACTCGGGATGGGGCGATGGGGGCCCCCTAACAGTGATGTGGGCGTAAAATTTCCAAAATTGACACACACAAAAAATAATCATGAATCATTGTGAAAGTATCATTTTACCGAGAATTGGCTATTTGAAACGTAGAAGCCTAGAGCATTATCAAATAGCAAAAAGCAATACAACATATTAACTTCTTCATTAAAATAAAACACCAATACAATGCAACCAGAAAAACTTAGTAATCCCTTATATACATTATAACATACATATGAACTATACATATAACTATACATATGATGAACCAATCAATCAAATTTGAAAGGATATATAAAAAAAATTGATATTGAAAAAGGTAAAATAAAAAAAAATTGAATTGGAAATTTTCTTTTTTTTCTTCTTTTAAAATAAAGTTTTTTGGGGCCCCCAACATTCGGGGGCCCCTAGGCCCGGGCCTGCCTGGCCTAATGGAAAATCAGGGCCTGGTCTATAAGGACTTTGCTTAAAATAAATCTATCAGCCTATTTAATGGTTTTCATGCGTTTATTGCACTTCTAGGATAAATACGGTTACGTACAAAATTTTAAAATACATCAAGAAAAGTTCGTGGGTTCTGGAATACGACGAAGAATGTCGGGCGATTCTTAGCAACTCAACTTCAGCTCTATGGCATCTCTCAGCACAATAGGCGTAGCGTGCTTCTAACTTTTTTTTTTTTTTTGGGGGGGGGGGACACGAATTGAATTCAGTTAGGGCCCTCCTCAGCGCTTTGACTACCGGACAGGTCCTTAAAATATGAAACATTGGGATTTTTTGAAATTGAATAAAAATAGAATTGATGTTTGAGTAGTTAGTTATACAATGAGAAAATAAATATAATATTAATAAAATCAGAAAAGAAATATAGCATCGAATTTATGCTATGGATCATATCATTGTTAAAATCTATGTTAAGGCTAAAGACATAATCGGAATCTTCAGTTTCACAGTTTGAACAGGCGGCAAAAAACCCAGCTTTCTTAAAAGTTTTCTACAATTTTATGGTTTTAACTGAACTTCTATTAACGTTTTAATTTATTTCAAGTTAAGTTGGGGGGGGGGGGGGGGCACGTAAAATGCTGGAAGTCGCTAAAATATGCAAGTGTAATCTATACTTATATATAAAGAGAGAGCGATTTTGTACGTGGAGGGTAATCTTCAGAACCACTGTACCTATTTGAAAAATTCTTTCACTGTTTGAAAGGTACATTATTCCAGATGGACATAGGCTATATATTATGTATATCTGATCAGTAGAAATAAAGTTAGGGGCTTAATCCTAACAATCTCCATTGTTTCCGCTACTGTCTTCTACCGCTTTTTGTTCCGAAGATTTCAACGATTCTTATCGTGGTGCTATCGCGGTGGGCTTCTGTTCTGACCCTAGCGGTTCGAACCTAGCCGTTCTCCGGCACGTCTTTTTCTTTTAAAAAATTTATTTTAATTATTAACTAACATAAAATTAATTTAAGGTAATATTTAGGTTATTATTAAGGTAAAAAAATATTTACAATTTATTGACTATCAACTGGAAATTTATTGGTATAATATTTTGTTCAACCCGGACAAAGTCGGGACGGGCCGCTAGTATTTTATAAAAACAGTAACGTTCTTGTCTGATTTTTTTTTTTAATTAAAAATGTAATTTTTTGTAGTAAAGTTATCATTTAATTTTAAAACAGGCCCCTGTCGTGTGGGCCCCCTTCGTAAGTGGGGCCCGGGGAGGACCGCCCCCCCCCCCTGGTCCGCCACTGTCTCCGTTGCAAATACAACTCCAGTCGTACACACTACTCACACCTATACGCCATCGGAGTGAGGTGGCCATCTTGAGACCTTAGCAGAACAAAACTAGGAAACCCTATGGAGATTATCATTGTCTCATTTTTTGCGGAGACTCTTGCTCGAAACCTATCCATAATTACAGAAATCCCTACTATGTAAACCTTAGCTTATTTAAAATCTGCGATTTTTGATAAAAATTACGCCTGGACATGCTTTTTTTTAATGAGAAAAACAATTAAATATTATTCACTTTCGAATTTCACTTTGCCAAACACTGCCTAGTAGGCGATAAGCGTATTGAAATAGAATATTATACTAACCTTTGTATGGTAACCTTCTAAATCAGGGGTGTCAAACTCAAAGGCTACCTTGGGCCAAACAAACAAGGTTTAACTATAGGTGGGCCGTAACAAAAATCAATATTAATAGAAACGTAGGTTTATTTACCTAATTAGAGTATATTCAACATAAATATATGCATTTTGTTTAATAATAGCAAAAAAGAGTATCATTAAAAAAACATTTAGCGAATTCTTCTTATCTTATTATAATTCTGCGTCGGTTATTTTACTATATATTATTGTGTGCCAATATATTGGCTGGGCCGCAAAAATGTTCGTCGCGGGCCGCGAGTTTGACACCCCTGTTCTAAATCAAAGATGCCAAATCATTTTGGGATTGTTTAGATTCATTCATCTTCGGTGTCTGTTAGCCGGGTACAATGACAACTTACAGTATTTGTTTTTTCAGCTGTTATTTGCATTTAATAAAACGAGGGCAATTTGCTTTGAAGTCTTTCCACTTAGAGTCGTTTTATTACGACCCGTGTGGGATTATCAATGAAAATAAAACTTACGACGTTGAAGTAAGTTTAATTTGTGCTTGTTTTTTATTAAATCTCCTTTTGCCTATTTAAAAAAAATATATGTTCTTCTGATTGACTAGTATTTATCTAGTATTTTAGTTATAAATCTGACTGTTTATAACTGAAACATATCAAATTCCTACATTTACGATTACTTCTGAATAATTTTTCCTGTTGACTTTCTAAGTAGATAATGATAGTTTATTTTAGTGTGAAAATTGAAGTTTTGATACTATAAAACACAATTAAAAAATTTTAAACTCATTATCGCCATTATGGCTCTTTTCGGAGTACCTGGGCGAAAGGCTTATCCAATGATGACTATGATTAATTTGAGTAAGGGTGCTCGTGAAATTAGTTAGTAGAGGTTTTTAAGCTATAATTATTGCCGAGTTATGAGAATTTAAATTTAAATTAAAATTTTTGTTTTTAATTAAATAAAAAGACGTACACACACACAGAGAAAAAAAGAAAGGAAAGAAAACGTATCTTTTTGGGGGATCAAAAAAGAAATAAAATGGGATTTTTATTTAGCACAAATTATTCTTCAATTATTGTCCATTAAATATGAGTTTTTTTTCTATTTTAGACCTTATTTCTTTTCATTAGAAACACCGAAAAATCTTTTTTTCTTTTTGCACTAAGCATAAGGGCTGTTTTATTATCTGAATTTGAGGGTTAAACTTCAACAGAATACTTGACATAATTTATATGAGCATCGTAGTTTAAATATTGAGTTGTTGCCTTCCAAAGACAATTTAAAAATTCTCCTTATTTTGTTTATTAATTTTTAAAATCTTTGTTTTTAGATTATTATTTTTATCTCTAAGAAATCCGTAAAGATTACGCATTTTTTCATTTTGTATGAAAATCCTTTTTTTTCTTTACAATTGAAGTATTTCTTTTAAATAAATTGTTAAAGATACATTTTATATTTTCTCATTCTATTCCAAAAGCATTTATTAAATGCTATAATTATTGCCCTGGTGAGATATTTATCGCCAAACTAGAGGTTAATTTGAAATGTACAAAAGCATTCACACTTGGCGAAAATCAGCCAACTCTTTGCCAAATGTTTGCGCACAAAGCGTAAAACAGCCGATTTCCAAAGAAACCTTTCAATTTCCTTTCAATATTGCGTTTGGAACACGGTTAAAAGTATTTTTAAAATTAAGTTGATGTTCTTCGGTATACATTTCAATAGGTTTTAAGAGTTAAAAAATATTGGCTTTGAAGTAAAAAATCCTCGGAATTTTTCTCTATGGACGTTAACATTGGAGCGATTAATTCTGGTCTCCAAAGCCGAAAATGGCGTCGCACTCTGATGGCGTATTCCTTCGATATTAGTATTGGGAGAATATTTAAATGGTCTTTTTTAGCAGGTAACGTTTTTACACCTATAATAGGAGCCGTTTTTTAAAATTTAACTTGCGAACAAGCAAACAAGCGAATGTCAAGAGACCCTCAAATTAACACCAATTCTTACTGCACGCTGTTATTTATTATTGCATTAAATAGTGATAAATAGCTACAGGGGCGGCATGGGGCAGACTCCCCCCCCCCCCCCCCGAAAAATTTCCTAGATCCGGCACTGCTTGCTCTCTTAAATAAATTCTTAGAGGGCATACAAATTAAAAAGAAACCCAATAAAATTTTCAAAGCAGACTCGCAGAAACCACTTCCCTGGACAAGGGTGACTGAGCAAGCATTTGTCGATGCCAAAAACGCACCAGCTACTGCAACTCACATTAAATTCCCTATTCCAAGTGCCAAACTGAGTGTGTGGGTTAATGCGAGTGATATTACTGTAGGTGGTTCTCTCATGCAGCTCAATCATAAGTGGGAACCAGCTGTATTCCTCTTATTTAAGCTGAGCAAATAACAAAGGAAATGGTCATCTTACGACATAGAACTTCTTGTATATACCTCTGAGAAACGTTTCAGGCACCCGCTTGAAGGTCGTAACTTCCTCCTTTTCACTGACCAGAACTCCTCATATTTACTTTCAAACAGAATCCTGACAAACGTAGTCCATGGCAATGGCGACATCTTGATTTCATATCGCGATTTAGTACAAATGTGCGTCACAAAAGCCGACAACATGGTCGAAAAGAACTACAGAGCAACAGTAGCTCATCTCTTAAATTTAAGAGCATGCTGTGGCCAGTTACTACCACGGAACTAATATGTGACATTTTTACAGGATCTCTCTGACCATTTGTTCCTGAAACATTCCGGAGATCAGTGTTCGAACATTTTCACAAATTACTCCATCCAGGTGTAGCACCAACACTGCAGCTTATGTTATCCAAGTATGTTTGTACAAACGTTAGGAGAATCGTCATAAATTGGGTGTAAACCTGTGATGCTTGTCAACGTTTTAAAGACTCACAAAAATACCAAAACACTTCTAAATACATTTGTTTCACCCGATGCAAGATTCTCCCGCATCTTCATAGATCTAGATGGCCCATTACTGCCATCAGAGGGAAAAACTTATTGCCTAACCATCAGTGATCATTTCACTAGATGGCCCGAGGCCTATACCTGACATCAAAGCTGAAACAGTTTATCGCGCTTTATTCAATGCCTGGATTTCTCGTTTCAGATATCCCTCAACGATAACAACCAACCAAGGCCGAAAGTTTGAATTTTCTCTTTTTAAGCAGCTAACAGAATTAATTGGAGCAATCCAGACATAAATTAATAAATAAGTTCATATAACCCTTTTCTACTTCTGTGTCAATAAAGACCAACTATCATTTTCTTCATTATCACCCAGTGATCTGCCACCCATACCTCATTCATCAACTGCTTTAGAGCTACGGGTTACTGATCTTGGTTGGATCACCAATCTTTGTTTTTAGAATAATATATTTTCCTTTCCTGTTACAACTTTTTCTTTTATAATTATTGTATCTGTCAGAAGACAGTATTGTTTGAATAAAAGCCACCTGAAATCGTATGTGTGTGTTTATATTTTGGTGCATAGGATGAATGTACACTGCTGGCCACTGTAAATGCAACACCCTGAAGGAAACATGCAAATAACATGAAATTTACAACATGCATTAGCCGAGGTGAGATATGCAAATGATTAGAATTTCAGCGCAGACGCACATCACGCGCGCCTGTGGCGCCACTTCAAAGCGCTATTTAAGGCTTGGAGATTTCGACGATTTCAAGTTCAGCAAATATGTTTTTCTTGTGGTTTTTTCAAAAAAAAAACGATCAATTATGCCTCGTCGAAAACAGCGATTATCTTTTGATCAAGTATCCGAGTTCGACAGAGGAAGGATAGTGGCCTACCGAGATTGTGGATTATCTTTCAGGGAAATCGGTAGTCGTGTTGGACGAAACCAAACAACTGTAATGCGGATATGTGATCGTTGGATGCAGGAGGGTACGACGGACCGGCGTGTTCGATCGCATCCACCTCAGCGCACCACTTCACGTGATGACAGGCAAATTGTGCGCATGGCAGTGACGGATCGCTCAGTCACATCACGAACCATAGCACAGCACATGCAGTCTGTAACGCATCATCCAGTGTCTGCGCGTACCATTCGACGTCGTTTACAACAGAGTGGTCTGTCCGCAAGACATCCATTGCTTTGTCTACCCTTGACGCAGAACCACAGACGTCTCTGCCGCCAATGGTGCGATGACAGAAGGATGTGGACGGCAGAATGGAATGAAATTGTCTTTAATGATGAGTCACGCTTCTGTCTGCAACACCACGATGGTCGCATTCGAGTCTGGAGACACCGTGAAGAGAGGATGCTGAACAGCTGCGTTATGCACCGCCACACTGGTCCTGCACCGGGTATTATGGTATGGGGCGGTATTGGATATCACTCTCGCACACCTCTAGTACGCATTACAGGTACTTTAAACAGCCAGCGCTACATCTCCGAGGTGTTGGAGCCAGTTGTCCTTCCTTACCTTCAGGGCTTGACCACAGCCATATTTCAACAGGATAATGCGCGACCACACGTGGCATGCATTGTCCAACGGTTCTTCGTCAATCGCCAGATTGAATTGCTTCCCTGGCCACCTCGGTCTCCGGATCTTTCGCCGATAGAAAACATGTGGTCCATGGTTGCTCTATGATTGACCCAGATTCCATCCCCAGCTGCCACAGCAGATCAACTTTGGCAACGTGTGGAAGCTGCTTGGTCTGCTGTACCCCAAGAACTTATCCAAAGTCTCTTTGAATCAATGCCGAGGCGTGTGGCAGCGGTGATCTCCAACAATGGCGGCTACTCTGGCTACTGATTTTGGCAGGAACCACACTTCACAGAAGTCTATAAATTTAATCATTTGATACTTGGTCAACATGTTATCTACAAAATAAATTTTGTTGTGATATCTCTTGTCTTTCTTGGTGTTGCAATTTGGGTGGCCAGCAGTGTATGTGCGAGAAAGTAGGGTATTTTTGCTCTCTCATATTCGTTAGCAAAGGAAAAGTTTACCAAATACATGGTCAAAATCGGAATTAATTTTTTTCCTTCCAAAGATATGAATTTTAGATTATAAGAGTGCTAATTAGATTTATTTAACCGAGCGGTCAGCCAAATCCAGGTTTTTAAAGAATTGTAGTCTGATTCTGCACTTACACTCATGTCCATAAATTATGGATAATTCAGAACCACCTCCTACATGTGTACCGGAACTTGGGAGAGCATTGCTTGCTGAGTGAAGTAATCTTCCCCAAGATCAGCTCGATAACTTGATACTCAACATGCCTAGTCGTTGTACGGACTGTATTTCATAGCATGGGAGATATACAATGTATTAATCATCATACCAACCATGTAATATTAAGTTTTTGTAAAGGAGATATTTTTTGCAATTGCTCCAGGGAGCAAAAATCGCAGTTTTTATGAATGGTATCATACATACACCATATTTTTTGTTCTTTATCTTTTGTTTAATAAATGGGCTTTATGAATAAGTCACGTTTGTTTTGTTTCTGAACCTTTATTTACCGGAGCTGGCATTATCCTTAATTTATGGACATGAATGTATATAAGAACTCGAGAAGAATCTATTTGTATTATTCGAGTTTAAATCTATTCTGACAGTCGTTTGTACGTTGGAAAAAAATTATATATATATATATATATATATATATATATATATATATATATATATATATATATATATATATATATATATATATACAGACTGTTACAGGCCAAAGCTGTCTCGCCAATTTTTCCCCACCTAACTCGATCCCGTGCAATGGCCCTCCATCGGTTCACTCCAATTGTTCTTAGGTCCTTTTCTACCTCATCCAATCATCTGGTTGGGGGTCTTCCTCTTCGTTGCCTTCCCTCCAAATTTGAAAAGGTGACTTTTTTTGTGGGAAATGTGTCATCATATCTGAATATGTGGCCTAGCCACCTAATACGAGATGCTTTTGCCACCTTTAAGATGTCGGGTTCGCCATACTTTTTATACATTTCGTGATTATAGGCGATTCTCCAAACATTGTTTTGCATAATTGGTTCAAAAATCTTCCGCAAAATTTTTCTTTCAAAAATCAATAAACGGTCTTCTTCTGCCCTGTTCAGGGCCCAGCATTCACTCCCGTATAGGACAACAGGTCTTATCAGGGTCTTATATAGACTTATTTTTATTTTAATGCTAATGAATTTGGATTTTAGTTGGTTTCGAAGGCCATAGAAACATCTATTAGCCATGGCTAGTCTGCTTTTGATTTCAATTTTTAGGTCATTGCTACTTGAGATCATTGTGCCCAGGTATTTAATATGCTTTACATTCTCAAATGTGTAGTTATTGATCTCCAGAGGAGCTGCATCTATTTTTTTATTTGTTGCAATCATAAATTTAGTTTTATCCTCATTGATAGTTAGACCTATCTTTCCCGCTGCATTATCAAGTGAAACGAAAGCCTCAACAACAGCTTGTCTAGTTCGCCCAATGATATCAATATCATCGGCAAAAGCAAGCAATTCGATTGTTCTCTGTAGGATGGTTCCGCTAGTATTTATCTCAGAATCCCTTATAGAGCTAAGTTAAACAAATGGCATGAGAGGGAGTCTCCCTGTAGCAAGCCCCACTCTGTATAGAAAGGCTCAGAGAGGCTTGACATAATTTTAACTCTGAATTTTACTTTCTTAAGAATCATTCCAGTAAGACATCAGTTTCGTTGGTATGTTGAATTCCCTCATGGCTTCGAGTAATTTTTCTCTGTTGACGCTGTCATATGCAGCCTTAAAATCGATGAAAAGAGGATAGGTATCAATGTTATATTCTTCTGTTCTTTCCAGAATTTGTCTAATTGAGTATGTTTGATCTGTTGTTGTTTTTCCTAGTTGGAAACCCCTTTGGTAGTTGCCAATAACTTTGGAGGTGTATGGAAGCAATCGCTTGTAAAGAATGTTGGAGAAGATTTTATATGCTGTATTCAATAGGGTGATTCCCCTGAAATCACAACATTCCAGCTTGTCTCCTTTTTTATAAATAGGACAGATAGACCCTTCTTCCCACTCAGTGGGCGTTCGTTCCTGTGTCAATATACAACAAATAAGTTTATGGATTGCTTTATTTAGTTTGGTTTCATTGATATTTATGAACTCAGCTTTAATACCGTCTGGTCCAGCAGATTTATTATGATTTAGTTTTTTGATTGCAATCTCAACATCATAAAGAGTTGGTGGGTTATGCTCTATTCCCTCACTTTCACCGCTTAAGGTAGAATGTACATTATGAGTAACTATTTCTTCTTCATTATCTCTACCCTTAAGAAGAGTTTTAAAATGTTCACGCCATCTAATCAGAACCTCTTCCATATCTCTTGTAATTTCTCCATTTTCCCTTATATATATACACTGCTGGCCACCCAAATTGCAACACCAAGAAAGACAAGAGATATCACAACAAAATTTATTTTGTAGATAACATGTTGACCAAGTATCAAATGATTAAATTTATAGACTCCTGTCAAGTGTGGTTCCTGCCAAAATCAGTAGCCAGAGTAGCCGCCATTGTTGGAGATCACCGCTGCCACACGCCTCGGCATTGATTCAAAGAGACTTTGGATGAGTTCTTGGGGGTACAGCAGACCAAGCAGCTTCCACACGTTGCCAAAGTTGATCTGCTGTGGCAGCTGGGGATGGAATCTGGGTCAATCGTAGAGCAACTATGGACCACATGTTTTCTATCGGCGGAAGATCCGGAGAGCGAGGCGGCCAGGGAAGCAATTCAATCTGGCGATTGACGAAGAACCGTTGGACAATGCGTGCCACGTGTAGTCGCGCATTATCCTGTTGAAATATGGCTGTGGGCAAGCCCTGAAGGTAAGGAAGGACAACTGGCTCCAACACCTCGGAGATGTAGCGCTGGCTGTTTAAAGTACCGGCAATGCGTACTAGAGGTGTGCGAGAGTGATATCCAATACCGCCCCATCCCATAATACCCGGTGCAGGACCAGCGTGGCGGTGCATAACGCAGCTGTTCAGCATCCTCTCTTCACGGTGTCTCCAGACTCGAATGCGACCATCGTGGTGTTGCAGACAGAAGCGTGACTCGTCAGTAAAGACAATATCATTCCATTCTGCCGTCCACATCCTTCTGTCATTGCACCATTGGCGGCGGAGACGTCTGTGGTTCTGCGTCAAGGGTAGACAATGCAATGGACGTCTTGCGGACAGACCACTCTGCTATAAACGGCGTCGAATGGTACGCGCAGACACTGGATGATGCGTTACAGACTGCGTGTGCTGTGCTATGGTTCGTGATGTGACTGAGCGATCCGTCACTGCCATGCGCACAATTTGCCTGTCATCACTTGAAGTAGTGCGCTGAGGTGGATGCGATCGAACACGCCGGTCCGTCGTACCCTCCTGCATCCAACGATCACATATCCACATTACAGTTGTTTGGTTTCGTCCAACACGACTACCGATTTCCCTGAAAGATAATCCACAATCTCGGTAGGCCACTATCCTTGCTCTGTCGAACTCGGATACTTGATCAAAAGATGATCGCTGTCTATTTCACATAGAGGATACGAGTAATTGAGTATTCCAAAACTTTGAGACCTATGGACGCCTCTAAAAAGAAATACTGTAATGTATCCGTTTTTTAGCTGTTTATTATCGTAGTTAAAATTTACTGTGATAATAGGTTACACTTTAACTCCCATACAATAGCTTAATAGAAATAATCTTTCCTTTGAGCTAGTGTACTCTCTCTAACCTCAATATTTCAATTTAAAAATACTTGAGTCTATCTTTAAAAATTGTATTAGATTGTTATATAACAGTGTGTAATATTGTTCTCAGTGGGTGAGTCGTGGGTAATATATTTTGAGTGGCTAGTTTACTGTGACCATCCACACCTTGCATCTTTGGGCCATCTTTTACTCTCTACTGTTGCGATTTTCTTTGGTCTGGACTCTACGAGATATTGGTAAGTGGCATGAGGAATCTGAGACCGTATCCGATAAACTGCGTTTTCTAGTTCTCTATGATTTGATGGTTCTAGACTCCTGTAGACCTTTCCCCCAAAAGCTCAACTAGATTGAGATTTACTGATCGTGGAGGCCATCTAAGGTGAAGTCTCCGTCATGCTCTTCTAACCAACTCTGGTCAGCGTGAACTTCATGGTATGGAGCGTTGCCCTACTCCAGTAAGGTAAACCACCAACGTAATGGATGTACTTGGTTAGTGACAGTATTCAATTACCTTTTGGCATTCAAACGTTGTTTTACACGAATAAAAAGATCTCATAATAATGTTGTATATATTATACTACATAAGAGGATATATATTGTACCACAATATGACTGTTTTTAGACATCGGAAGGGGAACTTTATTTTCAATCATGTGGTTTTTTTTAATACTCGAGATATCATTCTTCGTGTAAAGAAATGAACTTTGAACTCCAATTGAATGCATAATTCCATGTCCTACTTTGCAGGATTATGTAACAGGGAGAAAGTGCATGAGGGTCACACCTGATTACGTTCATAGGGTGAATATTGATGAAGTTTCTTTAGTACCTTTGTCCAAACATCTAATCCTCAGCTGTTTAAACTATAGCTAAGGTTCCAGCTATTTAACCTTATGAAATGTCAAAGAATAGAAAATATAATCGCCCATGACAGCTGGGACAGCGTGCTGTCTTTTAAACAAAATTCATGGGTTATTAATAATCTTGCAACTTAATCTTTGAACGAAAGATCACGAAACCTTCCCATGTGTTAAGCATTTCATATTTTTTTCTGCCTTAACTGTATAGAGAATTCTATAATTTGATAAAATATTGCACAGTTTTTCCGTTAATAAACACAGAAGATACAAACTGATGGTTTTAATAATAAAGCGAAATGTGTTTACGTTTTTTATTAACTATTGAAAATGTTAAAGTTCATTGAAGAATGGAAGATATTTGAGCTAATTTCGTTTGAGTATTATTAAGTCAAGCGTGATGTACTTTCATTTGTTTATAGTTGCATAGAGTTGTCTACATAGTGCCTAGCACATTTTTTTTGTTTCAATTTTTAATTTTATAAAAGTTTTTTGAACGAACTTTGGGTGCATTAGGGAACTTTTAATTCAATACTTCAAAATTTTGTATAAGTCAAAAATTTGCTATCGTTTACTCTGTTATTATCTGTCAATGAATACCATTTCTTGTACAGAATATTGGTGGGGTAGATCGTAAGTATAATTTTCATTATTTGGGTGCCTGGAATAAACTTGTGATTTATTATTATTTGCCAACAAATATAGTTTCTTTCACAGAAATTTCATATTTGGAAGTTTTTAGAAATTTTTTTATCATTTAAGTATCTGAAATAAATTTTTACTGTTTGTATAAAACCTACATTCTTAGCACAAACACAAGAGACTGAAGTATTTAAATATAATTAAATTTCTCCAGTTTAAAAGTTGACAATCTGCCTATAGTATTTTAACCACATCATCAGTTGTCACGAGCAAAAGAAAAAATAAATATAAAAAGTATTCTACAAACACATTCATGAAAACAATTTTCAACTTTGTTGAAAGGATTTCTTTATTGAAAGCACTTAATATACCGTCAACCGTGGTTACTTTGCCCACCGGGGTAACCCTGCCCATTTTTTTAAAAAAAAGTTTGCGCTCCAAACAGCGGTTACTCAAATGGCATTGAGTGCTCTGTAAATAATCAGCGCTGTTAATTGTAATGTTGGCAAGAGTGAGGCAGGAGTTTTTCCATTTAGTGATAGCTTATCAGTGTGAAACTAAATTTGTAATGTGACTGTGAGCAAGCAATTTGAGTACCCTAGCAACTTTGGTCCGTGAAGCTCATAGGGATAGCTGGTAGGTTTTCAAATTATTTGTATTTGCGTTGCATATATGCAATAACCATTGGAGGGATATGATTGTGGAATTTTTATACCTTAATTTTCATGTCATTGTTTTGATGGGCAATGTTACCCCATGATCCATAGGAAAATTGGGGTTATTTTGCCTACCTCTCACTAGCTGTGTAGACTGACTCGAGTAGCGAGTAGGATGCTGACATTTCTACTCAGGACTTAACCAGTTCTGATGATGAAAGATCGATGGAAACTGAACAAAACATTCAAATTGATGAAGGACCCCCAAAGTTGCCAGCAGGAGACTTTGTGATTGTGAAATTGCTCGGGAAAAAACTTTGAAGCATTTCCTGGCAAAAATTTTAAACATTTATGACGATGGTGACTTGGGAGTTTCCTATCTGAGAACCAAAGACAAAGGGAAGTCGTTCACATTTCCTGAAAAAGTGGATAAATCCAGCATTTTTCTGACCGACGTTGTTTTTAAAACTCTATCTCCAAGGGAACGACGAGGCAAATTCTTTTTTGAAGAAGATTTCTCAAGAGTTTTTGAAACAGTATGAGTAATATTACCTACACATGTTCTCTTATTTTTCTCATCAGTATACTAACAGTTATCTACTAAAATTTTATAACGAGAATCTAACAACTTAACGAGTGCCTAGTATAAATATAATTTATAAAAATAATAAATAAAAAGAATTTTCACCTGTTCTCATGTTTATTTTGGTTCATTTTACCGCCGGTAAAGGTAACATTGCCCAGAAGTGACTTTAGAGGTAGTTTTCAATAGAAAACATCTGGTGGGCAAAGTTACCCCTGTTGTCTAGGTAACTTTGCCCACTGGGTTTTTGAATTATTACTGAAGGAGAAAGCAATAAAAATATATTTAAACGCCATAAATCTATGAGCCCTGCACCAAACCTACAATTTTTTTCCTCTCTCCAACTGATAGAGAAGTACATGGATTTTTTACTAGAACTTTAAAATTGGGCAAAGTAACCCCGGTTGACGGTACGAAATATTATATGAAATACTTTCATTAACGTTTTTTCTATGTTTATTAAAAGTTTATGCAACTAATACTGAATATATAGGGAAAACTTTAAGGTAAAATTGAGATTTGTTTGTCATTTAACTGCATTCATTTAGAATTTAATTATAATGTTAGCCGTCAATTATCCGATGAAAAAATATTTAGGTAAGGTTTAGAAAATGACAAATCTTATCAACTAAATAAATATCACAGTTCAGTTTTAAGTTGCACTCAATCAAATCATGTGACTTCGGCCATCAGTTCATTGCTTTTTGGTAAACTGTTGACTCAAAGTTTGAAAGGCCAATTTAAATTGTTCACATAAATGATGCAGATAACGTTCAAACCTGATTGCATTTTAAGTGAAATTTCACTTTCTGTTTGTGTTGTGCTGAGACCGAAACGCATAATCAAAGTTTCACTGACTAATCATGTAATTAATTAATATGGCTGACAAACTACCTGTTTAAGACATTACATTTGAAGAATATTTGTTTTTCTGCAAACTATCATGTAAATAACAATTAACTTAAAAGGAAGTAAATTAAATAAATAATTTGATTAATTTACTCTACTGTGTTTAGGACACTACATTAAGAGACCATTGGTTTTTCTTCCAACTAACTTGTAAATAACAATTAACATAAGAGGAAGTAAATTACATTGATTTTTTTTCTTTTAAAGTTCAGCAATAACATAAGGTTATATAAGCCACTATTTCGGTTTCGTTATCCTCCTTCCTTGACGATTTTGCCACGAAAACATTTCCCAACTTGAGAACTTCTGAGGCAGATTAGTGAAGTCCATGACATTGCTTTTTGTCAGATGGCAACTCATATCAGTTCAGAACAAAGAAACTGTCACATAACCTTTCGTATTTTATTCTAACAGAGACATGAGAAAAATGTGAGAAGCTGCAGCAGACAGTAGTCATCATGAATTTTGCAATTGTCTAAAAAAGGTCATGCATATTCTTTACAATTGACTTCTCATATAAAAATTGAAAAAATAGTTTTTCCCATAAAAACATGAAAGACTTTGATAAAAATTTTTTATAAAAAGAAAATTATTTTAATGGTAATGTATATTATTTTTATTTAATAGGGTAGCAGTTCTTAGAAAGAATGGTTGCTTAATGTAAATATGTAGAACAACTTGTGATTACAAATATTCAGCTACTATTTATATGTATGCAAGTGCAAATACTTAAAAGTATTTTATCAGTTTTATAACGAGAACAAAGGATTTAACTGAAAAAGCGAAGAATCAAATTACTAGTATTAATGTTACCCCCCAAAAAAAAATTCCATGAAAAACTAAGCGAAAAATAGGAGAAATTGTAGCAAAGAAACGACGTCATAAATTTTGCAACTTTTTAAAAAAAAGTCACACGTATCTTTTCAATTAGCCTTTGATATAAAATTTGAAAAAATAATTTTTTTTGTTAAACATATGAAAGGCTTTAATAAAATATTTTGATAGAGAGAAAATTATTTTAATGTAATAAACCTACGATATTGAGAAATTACAAACAGTTCTCAGGAAGAATGGTTGCTTAATGTAGAGAAACTTGCGATTGCAAATATTTAGCAACTGGTTTTGCATATACGGGTATTTAAAAGTATTTTATCTGTTTTGTAACGAGAACAAAAGATTTAACTCAAGAAAGTGGAGTATCAAATAACTAGTGCTAATGCTATAAAAAATCTGAAAGACATCCTTTTAACCTAAATTTTCGTTTTCAGATTTATTAGTTGCAAGGAAAGAAAGGTTACTTTGTTTATTTTCTTTACCTTCCCGCATTTAGTGGCTCAATTTTTTTATTCTTTTTCACGATCATAAAATTCCAAAGTTCCAAAGTACATGTTTTCTAGCGTTTCTCCTTGATTTTCAAATCAACGACAAACGCGTCTAATTGTTCTTGCTGTCTATATTTTCTCCGCTCTAGACATTGCTTAAATATCGATAAATTTCCTTTCAATATTTTTCTTCCTTATTTTTTATCCAGTAATCCAAAAATTTGTTTGTACCTTTTCGATAATTATCGATCTATGTTATTGGACTCCCCAATCGCATTTTTCTCTTCTGAGGCATGTTTGTTCTGACTTTAAATTTTTTTTTGAAATATGAGCAACGCTAATACATTGACAGATTCGTCTACGTGACTGTTTTTAATTTTCAAAATTACATGGCTTTGAACTATTTTTTTGTGTGTCTATTTTTTACATATATTTAGCATATTTTCCTCATTGCTTTGTGATCCTTATTCTCTACTTTTGAGTGCTATTTTTTTTCTCTCTGTTATCCAGGTCACAATTAGTGGAGTGGTTATAATAAAAGTTACACGGTCAATAGAAGATTTTCACCTTGAAATCAGGCTGTAAGTGGAAGAATAAAGAATGAAGTTCAGTTGGAATTGAAATGCCACCGAACTTGATGTTGCGGTGAGCTTAAAATCTTTCTTTAAGCTCTATACATTCAAAATGAAGAAGGATATCAAGGAAAAAATAATTCATATTCTATGTTTAAGTGTTTTTCTATTTAAATTTTAAACAGTTGTACATTGCAAGTCATCCTTTCTTTGGCTTGAGTGATTTTCCATTATGGTTACTGTAATATCGCATTCACGAAACATTTTCTGTTACAAATTCAGGAAAAACGATATTAATTTTAAGTTTTGAATCCCTTACTATAACTTTTAAGCAAGTTGCATTAGTCTACTCCGTGCTGAAGGATAGCATCTGATTTCTAAAAGTGCTAGGGGTTGTGTTGAGATTTCCCCTGAATTATCAATTACCCATATATGTTTCTGTTAGCCATTATATAAAAATGTATGTACTTAAAAAATGCGTTTAGATTAATCACTATACTGTTTGTATGGAAGTTAAGAGAGGTTCTAGAAAATGACCTTATTTAATAATTTTGGCCATTTCGAAATCTCCAAAAAGATGGACGCAGTTGATATATATATATATATATATATATATATATAATGAATTTGTAGTTTTACTTCATAATAACCGAAATACACAAATCATAAATTATGGTACTTGACAAATTAAATGCTAAAGTCTTAAGCATGGAGATTCAACTTCAAACATGTTTTATGATGAACTAAAGCATATGAAAAGCTGTAGAAAATACATTTAAAATAATTTGTCAAATATCACTATAATGGGATAAAGGATAGTTTGTGATATTTTTTCTAAAACGAATTTTTAAAACGCACTATATATTGCTTACATCCATTCATTCACTCCTTGAGGAGACGCAGGAAGAAGGTTTCTCAAAGGCAGGACTGTCTTTCCTGAAGCAGAATCTATTTACTATAATGATAAACGGGACAACCTTTCTCTTGATAGATTTTTCTTTCTTTTTTTTATCTCTTCACACACACACGCGTATATATATATATATATATATATATATATATATATATATATATATATATATATATGTGTGAGTATAACAGAGAATTTGTTAAAAAAAATGTGGATAATGACTTGCGAAACTGCAGATTTAAATGCCTAAGGGATCAATTTAAGGAAAAGTAACGCTTGTTCGAGTTTGAATTAATTTGTGTACCTCTCATCTGTCAACATGCAAACATTCATGTATATTTATTTTTATCATCAATTCAATGCTAATAACTTATTATTAACTCTGAAACCTCATTTGCGTCATAGAATTCTTTTTTAAGCTGGGAGACATTAAGTGTAACAAACAGGCAATCACATTACTTATTTTTTTCTGAGCTTAGATTATTGTTATAAAAGATACTTGACAAGTTCGTGAGTGTGAAATATCTAATTCGGTTATTATAGAGCGACTGACACATTTTTAACATCTTCGAGGATGTAAGAACCCCTTCAGGAATCAATCTGCTCACATTAGCTCACCAAAACAATAGCTGCATAATTCCTCGATAAAATTTACAGAGTTTATAATTTCATTTTTTATCTAGCATCGTTCAGAGGGATTGTTTAGTTAGATTGATTGATTCTGATTCCCAGCACGTCATATGATGAGCGTCATTATTTGCCTTATATGTTAATAAAGGATTAGAAATCCCAACGTCGAAACACGTTTTACAGATTGAAGAATAGTGTAATATACCCATTAATTCTTATAGTGAAAGCTTAAAATAAAGTTATTGAACGAGTATTTGTTCACATCTTGGAGATTTTTAAAACTGAACTAAAAAATTATATTTAAAAAAATGTTGTAGAAAACAATCATAATGTAAAACCTAAACGACGTCAATTGACTTTTGCTGATTTCCTGAATAATAGAAATATATGAGTAATTTAACATTCTTTGTTAAAGGTATTGGACAACGAGACATCCCAAAAGAGACCAGTCCTGAGATTTAGGGGGGGGGGGGAGCAACGCCGGGTCTTAGGGTTATATATATATATATATATATATATATATATATATATATATATAAAAGAAATAAACATTCTCTCATTTTAAATTTTAACTCATGTAGTAATAGTTCTAGGATTATACAATTTTAGGCTATGAAAAAAAAATTCGCAGGGCTTTTTTTTTCTGGGGGGGGGGGGAATTGCCTCTACTGTATCCCCCTTGGATCCGCCGTTGAAAGAGACCTGGTTTTCTTTTCAAAATTAACATCAAACAAGCTAAAATACAAAAGTTAAGTATAAAAACAATACAAATGAGGCATACAAATGAGGGAGATGGAATATTTTTTAAATACTAAATACCTTTTTTTTTAAACAAATGAACCCTATTACTATAATTATACAAAATAAGACATTCAATTTAGAATCAAGTAAAAATGACTAATTTACAATGAAAAAATATATACCTGTAGTCGACAAGGCAGTTTCAAACAAAAAGATATGAAGAAAGCCATTACAATGTTTTTCATAGAGTTGTCTTTTTTCTAAGTCTTGGAAATAATTCTAAAAGAATCTGATTCTAAAAAAGCTCCTGTAACTTCAGATGAGCGTACTCCTCAACCAGGTCAAAACTTCGAGAAATTCCGTATAGGAGAACTTGAGATCACGCTTTTCCAGAATATTTGCGATTTTTGACAGAGATTTTCCATTTTGTATAGAGGTTCATGATAGTAAGATCTGTCGAGAGCATCTCATATTAGTCAAAATGTTATCACTGTTCTCAGAAGTAAATAATCCATACGTACACTACAGTGTGTTAAGATATAATGGAAAATGGGATATGAGAAATAGTCATGCATGCTGTAAAGATACTCCTTTATCATCCTAATGCCTAAGTTAAATCTGCTTGGAAGCCTGCCCTGTATATTATTAATTAGAATGTTAGACTTATAATTCGCCCGTTGGCAGTTCCTTCATACTTTTCGATAATCTTGTCTCATATCATTCATCGATTTAAGCTATGCTCTATCAGAGACTGAACTCCCAATTTATTTCCTGACCTCAATAGCAACGAACTCATAGCGCTCGGCGAAGGAAAAAAAAAAGTGACCGTCTTCTCCTCAGAATCTATAATCGACACAAAAGAAAAGTTACGGCGTTCATTTTCCCATAAGTTTATTGGATAATCAAATTGACACATAAGGAAAAAGCGGAAAAGATTATATCATTTTAATATTAATAGAAGAAAATGCGTGTTCTAAGTCCTATTTCAGAATTATAAAGAATGTAGTATGATACAGTTGAACCCCGTTATAACGAACCCGGTATATAACGAACTCACGGATATAACGAACGAAAATTTTGGTCCCGCCATTTTCCTATTGTGCGTAATTTAATTAGTATTGTATCAGTTTAATGTAATCGATTTTAGTCGATTTAATTCATTAATGATAATTTTTGAGAGATTTTATCATTTTTTTAATACATCATTATTGAAAAAACATTGCAACTATTGAGTTATACATTTTGTGAACTCTAGCATTTTTCTTAACTGTTCGGATATAGCGAACCACCGGATAAAGCGAACAAAACCTTTGGTCCCTTGAAGTTCGTTATAACGGGGTTCGACTGTATAAACATTTTTAATGAATAATAGCTAATTTTTAAGAAAACATCATTTTAGCCTTTTTAATTTTTGTGAGTATGAATTACATACAGCAAATTTAATATTTTTTGTTTTTAATCACAAATATTTTGGAATTTTACTCCTTTTCTCTCTTTTAATTATTAAATAAATAAGTTGAAACCGACGCAACAAATATTAGTGTAATTTTTTAAAAATTTCCCCTGCAAAAACCTATGGACAAAGCCCATAGGTATACAGAAAAAAGGGGGAAAAATACAAAACTGCAAAGGAGGACAAAACAGAAAATACATAAACAAGAAAAGCAACTAAGATAAAATTCTCATGCGATCACGGACCTTCCGAAAACGTCTGTTCAGAGATCGCCCAGTTAAGGCCAAGCACATGATGCAGTGATGCGACATCGATAACAAAACATCGATGTTTTGAAACATCGATATTCAATATTAAAACATCGATGCTAATAAAACATCGCTCAAAAACCATCGATGTTTTTAAGCATCGATGTTTTAGAACATCCATTTTTTAAAACTGGTTTAGTAATCTCTAACATTAATGTTATTTCCGTTAGTCGTGGGGGGAGGGGTGATTTAATTTTACTCTCTGATTGGGCAGACATAAATGGCAAAAACTTGGTTGGTTTGGGCTACATTGATGACTCAAAATTCTCGTCGTAAATACCGCCATGTTTTTCCTTCAAATGTCCATATAATTTCGTAGTATTGCCAGCAGTTTTAAGGGATTTAAGGCAAATATTGCATTTCGCCAATTTGTCAGAGGTTTTGTAAAAATATTTCCAAACGGTACTTTTGGGAGGCATCTTACTAATAATATTAACGTCAACTTATATAAAACCAGAACGAAACAAAAACTTACATGGATGCACTCGTGTATATACTATTTGTAAAATAAAACCCCATGGAAGGTTCTGGAGAGTCAGGAACATTCCAAGCGCTCTGATTGGTTCATTGGTTGTTAATTACCATTTGTCTGTTTGCTAAGGAATCATTCACCCTTTTGTATTCGTCCTTTTCAGAATTCAGACTTACATTTACTGAGTATGATAATTATGCTACGTGGTAAATTTTTTTTATTACGGTACTTTTTCATTAAAAAAAAACATCGAGACAACGTAAAACATCGAGCGCAAAACATCGATGTTAAAAAAACATCGGCTTCAATAAATCGATGTTTAAAACATCGATGTTTATATCAAAACATCGATGTTTTGAAAGCATCGACATCGATGTCGCATCCCTAACATGATGCGCTCGCCGTCTTTGTTGTTGGAATTGCAAAGAGGGCATATAGGGCAAGAAAAAAATTCCCTTTCTATTTAAATACACAGCCAGGCAGTCGTGTTCAGTTGAAATCCAGAAAGCAGCAACTGCAATTTCTATTTCATATTAATGCAATAAATACTATAGTTATAGTGTATTGATTTCATAAAGAATTATTTTCAGTAAAGTTACTTAAATACTATAAAAATACCATGAGAAGGCCTAAAATTGTTAAATAATGTTTCCTAGAGCAAATGCATGTAATAAAAATATTATGTGTTAATAACGTCATTCAAATATGTATAGCATCTCACGAAATACGTTTCCCTATCAAATAACTGTATGTTTTGTTTTTTTAAATTGCACACTCTTTCAAGGTCTTTAAATCAGGGGAAGAATTCTATACCCTACGTCGCTAGGCGCTGTTTAGCAAAAAGTTTTTGAACTGTGCTAAGTGGCATTCTCCAAATCAGATATTTAGGAAAACATCATTTCACACCGTTATAAAGCTTTTCGCCTGACATCCAATACTTTATATAAAAATTCAATTGTAATTAACAAGATAATTGGTAAATAAAGAACGTTGGAATATAGGTCAAATAGATTTGCAGCCGGTCGCAACCTTAGATTAGAATGATAAAAACAATTATCCTAAAGATTAGAACTCTAGAGCAGCAAAACATGACAAAGAAACCCCTTTTAAAATGTAATTCCAAAATTTGGCATCATTAAAATACAAGAAAAGTCTTATTTATGGTAATTTTAGAAACTTCAATGATTATTTTAGAAACAGTAGTTAAAATTTCAGGACAAAATAAGGTAGCACCTTTTGTTCGCTTTTAAACACAAACTAGACAAAAATAGACCAATACGACTTTTGGTCAAAATGTGCGTATCTTTAAATTAACTTTAAATCGATTTCTCTAGATAAACGCATTTATAAAGAGTAGGTGCTAATCTTTAATCTTTAACGCATTTATAAAGAGTAGGTGCAGTCAAAAACTTTAGTTAATCAGCTACCTTATAAAACTAGATTTAAAAAAATTCAATTCACTTAAAATGAGCATGAAATTATGGTATCGAATGAAAGAGTAAATTTTTGCCCCTCAATTTACTCAAATGAAATCGAAAATAACACTTATAAGGAAAAGCATTCGACAAATAAAGAAAAATGAGTTAAATAGCCTCATAAAAGAGTTTAAATTAATAAGTTCGCAAAAATTAATCATGGAAACAACATCTGAGATATTTTCATCATTAATATGATGTAATCTGATTTCTAACAGCACATATAATGAGATGCATGTTTCATATAAACTGAAAGATCCGAGATATAATTAGCAAAAATTAGGTCAGCTTGCGAGGCTTAGAGACTTTTACGGAGTAACAGACTTCGTATCTGAATTTTGGGAGATATGGTATTACACATCATGAACAGATACGCAAAGATAATTACCTGCTTTAAAATATGAACCCGGTAATGCCTCATTTTCTGTCAAGACATTGTGTTTGATAGCTTTTATGAGACAACATGGAAAACTGTGACTTAAGAAATTATTTTAAAGAACAGGTAAATTTAGACGTACACTGTAAAATTACCAAATTAATATAATGTTAAACACTTATTTAAATTTGATATTTTGGAATAATTTCATTTGGCTTTAAATAAAAGTCATCAATTGAAAAATTATTCAGTGAAGAAGTTCGAAATTAAAATTGACACTTCTCAGAACACCGGAATAATAGTAAAATATTGGAAAGAACGGCATTGCACCACTGGAATAAAAATTCACCCTGTAAAAAATCCGACATTGTCAAATCATTGAAACTAAAACTTCCTGACAATGACAGAATAATTCAGTTAATAGAATACTGGGTTTCGAAGCCATGTCCAGACGAGCATTACCAGACTAGCATTACATAAATATCAATAGTTTAAAGGAAGGAAAAGCTAAAGCCTTTTGTTTCCATAATAATTATAAATACATGCAAAATAAGTTTTAAACATGTTTTCCTACCCCTAAAAATCTGTTTGTTACTAAACTATCGAAAATTCGTTGAAATTTTTCCAACTCCAAAAAAAGTTATAAAATCCGTTGAAATCTTTATAAATTCCTATATATTCTTCTCTCATTTCGTTTTTGTCTTTTACCCGCCATTTACATTCGATATAGAAAAAGTCAAAACATTTCGGCCTTCTACTCGGACTTGTCTGACCGTGAGTCATTATATGGGAGTTTCTGTACTCCGGTAGCTCATATTCATTGCAAGTTTACCAGTCGAGAGAGAGCGAGCGAGATAGATAGATAGATAAATAGATAGATAGAGAGAGAGAGAGAGAGAATGCTTTATTGCTCTTTCAGTGATGAATACTATGCGCAACAGGTTTCAAGGGTATTTTCTTACTTCATCCCGTATTCTGATAGCTCTTATAGACTCAAGTTCAATGACCAAACGTATCGCTTTGCTAGTGTGGGCATGGCGTAATTGTTCGCGACTGATTGGCGCAATCCAGTCTCTAGATGCACCGTGTCTCCTCTCGTTTTCCTTTAGACGCTCGGGAAAAGGAAAAGAAAGATCTAGAAAACACCGTTGTCCGCCCTTTCCATACTCGCACTGCATTTTCCAGTAGTGTCATTAAACACGGAATAATAAATAGTGAATAATTATAGGCAGAGATAAAAGAAAAATGACGAAGTGGACTGTGATAAACATGTGCGATATTTCCTTCCTTTGGTAAGGTTAATGACTAACAAGTTGCCGTGTTCGTGTTTGTGTGCGTTTGTGCGACGGCGTATCCCAGTCGATTGTTATTAAAACCGCAACTGTGGCCCTGATTCTGAAGTTCTAGACCAAGATCAATGTTGTGTAGGATCTACGTTTGATTGAAGTATTTTTAAACAAGCTTTATTGAACAAAACAAATATGTCTATTCAAATGACTCAAAGAAAAGAAAAAAAAATTCGGGATATCAGTTGCTAATGGTTATGAAAAATAATTTATGTAATTAGTTCGTATCTTTGTCTTCGGACGAACTGAGAGAAAACTGGTGTTTAAAATTAGCGGAGACAAATACCACTGCGTGCTATGATAACAAAATCATTCATCATATTTTGTCTGTTTTGCTGATTTTTTTTAGATAAATTTAACTTTAAGCTGTCAGAAAAATAAAATGATAACTGAGATAGGTTTTTTGATTTCTTTGAGCTTAAAATGTTTAATCGCTCATTATGTGCCAATTTTATCGTGGGAAATGTTCCCCTCCGTAAATAATAAGGTAAAGCAAAACATTTCATTTCACGAGGGTATCATTTGAACAAATACAAATGTCTGCGTTAATTCGGCACATCAGCTGACGTCACAGATCTTCAATTTCCATGTTAAAAAATCTGAGAGTTTTCGTTTGTATTTTTTAATCACAGATTAGTAAATGCATATTCTAAAATTTCAATTTAAATATTTGAAAACAAACCTTTAAATGCAAAACAATTATGTTTTCAAAAAATCTTTTCAATAGCTTTTTAATTTTGTAGCAATAAACTCAAGACTTGATGCCCCGTAAAAATTTTTCTTTATTTAAATGTGTAAAAATTTTAAAATTGCGTTCTCTCTATTTAAACGGCTACCTTTCTTAAGCAAAAAACATAATTCAAAATTATACATTTGCTAATGTGTGATTAGAAAAATACTGCGAGGAAAATTCCTCATTTCTTAACATAGAGTAATTCTTCGATTACTTGTAAATTCTAATTCTTCAATTACTTGTAATTCTTTAATTCTTCAGATACTTATAATAGGAATTGAAGACCTCCGATGTCGACTGATGCATTGAAAGGATGCTCTGAGCAAATAAACGCAGTTTCTGAAATCCGCAATAGAAACGGATTTTTCAAATAAAAATTTAGATGATAATAAAAATTTAAATTGAATTTTTACTGTATATTTATGGAAATTGTATTTTTTTGTTTGTTTAGCGACTTTCACAGTGTCCTGTAAGAAATAAGGTTTCTATAACTACGTTTTCTGAACGTAAAACTATTTGATAACACTGCTTACTTAACGAACAAAGTGTGTACTCAATAATTTTACATAAAACAATGTAATTAAGCTAAACAGATGAAAAGCGAACATTTTGCGTGCAGAAAGGAAGTATGAAACGTACACACTTAATTTCCGTGGATGGTTTTTGGGAGGTACTGTAGATTTTACTACAAGAAGATTAAGCGGATCAGTGGGATGTATTTATTAGACTCAATTTCGAATGGTTGTACATACACTCATGCCATCTACGGAGCTAAAATCCGTAGACTCGAAGATCAGCGCCTTAGCTGCATCGTCTTAAAGACCTCGCAGTACTGTATGGTTCGATCCAAGGATTTTCTTGAGGTGTTATTGTACAACATTTGACTCATTGTTCCCCCATTTCTTTTTAAGTTTTGAAAACCATAAGCGGACCTACGATTTTTCATTATTTGGATGGAAGTCTGATTTAGAGCATATATATAGGGCTTCGTTAGAAAATCTCTCTATTAAAAAAAAAGTAACTCCCGCTGCCGCTGTCAAAAGCTTGCCACGCTATCTCCTCCGAAACCACTAGGGGTATGGGGTCGAGAGCGATACCAATGGATGAAGAAAAATAAATGGGTGAACCAAAGTAAGACATGTCTCATCTTCGTCGGACTTTGAGTTTTTATTTTATTTTATGTTTTATGGGAAAATACAGTGGAACCTCGCATAACGAGCATAATTCATTCTAGAGTCTTACTCGTAATGCGAAACACCCGTTAAGCGAAACAATTTTTCCCATATAAATTAATGTAAAATACGATAATGCGTTCCATGTCAAAAAATACTCAAAATTTTTTATACGTATGTAACGATTATTATTTAAAGAAAATTACTTATACACAAATTCTTAAGGAGCAAAATCATCCATATGTAGTTTATTATTTACTAATTTATGACACATAATCTAATTTTTTACTAGAAAGCTATCTAGCGACATTTGTTTTTCTCGGAGCTTCAAAATTTGCTGAAAATGTTTCACCGCATTGTCATTGAATAAAATTATAGCGCGTATAGCCACCGTCTTATCAGGGTGATGCTTTGTAACTTACGATGCAACAGTTTCCCATGCATTCATCATTTCTTTTACTGCGCCAGAAGATCGTTTCTTTGCTGTTTCTTCGTCCTTCTCCACTGACAAACTCTCCTCTACAACTGCTTGCTGTGAAAGTCACTGCAATTCTATTAGCTGTTCGGTGGACAGCTCTTGGTTGTGCTCTTCCACAAACTCCTCAATATAATTGTTATCCTCCAGTCCCATGATATTTGCTTCTCGAACCATCTATGACTACCCTTAAATACTTATTTTTCGGCCGTTGATGATCCTGGTGACGTAAAGATCCGAGTGACGTGAAGAGGGAACTTCCTTCCATTTGGAAATGTTGCTCTTTAAGCGAGACATTTTTTTACGATTAATTTTGCTCGTTATGCGAAATACTCGTTATGCGAGGTGCTCGTTAAGCGAGGTTCCACTGTATTGACTTTTTCATCTTCAGATTACGATAACTCGCCAAAAAATGATCGTAGAATTTTGATCTTTTTACAATCTAAGACTACAGACTTTTCTCTTTCAAACTAGACCTCATTTGCTTAAAAATATTTTAAAACAGACTAATATTTTCATCAAAAAATGAATTTTTCATTTTTTGTGGTTTGTTCCACAGTTTTTCAAGAAATATCGTCCCATATGTGGATGTAATATCGATGCTCCTCGAGTTTTTAGCTTACAAAGAAAATATTTACATCATCTGGAAGCTGAAAGCTTTCTTATTCATATAAACCTCATTTCAAGTCTTTATCTTAAAATTTCGATTTTTAATTGAATTTTAAAGCTGATAATTCAACAGTGATGAAAAGCCCTTCGCATAAAGGTGACAACAGTAAATGGAGTTGTTACATTGCCCGAGAATCACCCCCTATGTATCTCACTATTAGTCCTAACAAAGGAGCGAGCGTAGAGAGCCTAGGGGCAAAGCCCCTAGTGAGGAAAAAAAAAGTAAAAAGTATTTTTTACGTGACGCTGAAAACAAAATCATGAGCATCAGGAAAAATACTGAACAATTTTCACCATGTGGTTTCCCCATTTCATGCGACTTCTCCGTTTTCAAATAACTGATGGGGTAAAAATTAACAACTTTAGCGTATCCAGCAGCCACGTACCTAGGTTTCTCTCTGATTCAGTATTTTCAGTCAGCGGAGTCCTAAATTTATAGTATGACTGATGAGCATCCATTCCCCCCAATTCTTGCCAATTCCTCTACACCAGAGGTACTCAACCTGTGGCCCGTCAAAAATGTATGTGCGGCCCAGAACGCATTAATTTATATTTTTTCATCAATATAAACGTAATTAAAAAAACTGGCATTCTAAATTTATTTATATTTTTTTATATTTTTTGAAATTTTTTCCTATGAAAAATCAAACCAGAGGCACGGAATATTTCGATAATATTAGTACATTCCTGGAGAACAATCATATTGATATAAAAAAATTAGTTTGTATATGCACGGATGGATGTCCTTCAATGGCAGGATCTGAAAAGGGATTTGTTGCCCTATTGAAAAAGAAATACAATTTAACAAATCTCTTGTCTTTTCAATGTATCATACACCAAGAGAACTTAGCAACAAGTATCTCTATTTGCGAAATATATGCCTTAATGAAGACCGTAATAAATATAGCGAATTATATCCGAGCACGAGAATTGAACCATAGAAAATTTAAAATTCTTTTAGAAGAATTAAACGGTAATTATAGCGACATCCTTAATTATACGACATCCCCTCAGTGAGATGGCTAAGCTGAGGAAAAGTTCTGGTGCGATTTTTTTTTCTTTAAGACAAGAAATTATTTTGTTTTTAGAGAAAAACAACAAAATTTACAGAAAACTTAATATGCTGTAAATTGATGTAAATATGATGGATGGTGGTGTCTTTTAGCTTTTCTATGCGACATCACAGATAAACTTGGTGAGCTTAATCGGGGATTATAGGGTCAAAATAAAATCATTTCGCAATTGGCGAATAAAGTATTTGCTTTTGAAGAAAAATTAAACATCTATCACGAAGAAATAAAGAACCAAGTATTGCTTAACTTTCAAACCATAACAAAAGCTAAACAAGATGGAATGAATATTTCCCAAAAGAACTATGAGATATTTTAAAATTATTTAACTGCCTTAGCCAAGGAATTTAAGACAAGGTTTCAGGACATACATTGGATCAAGAACTGTTTGTTGCTTATAGAAAATCCCTGGAACTTAGAAACAGCACTATGACACAATTAGCTGAATTAGGATATGATTATGTAAAGTTATTTGATGACTTTATCGAGTTTAAGAATGATACTAATCTGAAAGCTATTTTTAAAGAAAAGAGAGAGGAAAACGAGTACATAGATATTTGGAAATTAGTTCCCGAAAAATAAAAAAATGTACAAAATTGGGCCTTTTTGTTGCTCACCTTATTTGCATCAACGTATCTTTGTGAATCATCCTATTCTAAAATGAAATACTCGAAAAATGTATACAGGAATCCACTTACTGATTCTCAACTTCATGATGTATTGAGTCTAACATGTAGCAATTATAAACCCGATTTGTCTGATATAGTAAAAAATTGTCTTCAGTATCAAAAATCACACAAATTTTTAAATAAACAATTTGAAGAATATTTAATTTTGAGTTTCATTTTTTTGGAATAATGTATTTTGAAGTACACAAATATGATGAAAAAAATCATATTGGGAAATACACTGTTGTTAATGTTTGAGCTAGTATTGACTGGTATGATGATAAATAATAAGTACTGTTATTCTGTTTTAATTTAGAAAATATTTGTTGATTTATCAGGTGGTGTGCATCCTTATCTTTAATAAAACAGAGTTCAACCAATAATGTTTTTCCCTATAAGGATTTTTTTCGTCATATCACTATAACGGTCCGGCCCTTTCAATTCGGAAATTATGTGAATGCGGCCCTAAGCAAAAAAAGGTTGAGTATGGCTGCTCTACACCATGGTTGAAGATTTGTCACCAGTTTACGAAAATATCAATTTAAACTTCCTCTTTCGACAACTTTACGAATTCGAATATCTTTCTCTATAAACACATCTATTGCATACATGCATGGGAATTTAATACAGAGGGTCATTCGAACTTTACGGAAACAATTTTGATAGTTAAGTTTTATGTATAAATGCCATTTTTTTGCGGCAAATTGCTTCTATCTGATAGCCATGGTTCTTGACAATATCTCTAGCTCGAATTTTCCATGAAAGTAAACTTTTCCTTAGTACTGTCATGTCCATTTTACCCCATTCCTCTTGGACCGTTTTCCAAAGTCCTTCCAGTGTTCTTGAATGCCGTTTTCCTAAGGCTCGTTTTAATAAACCGAAAGCGCAAAAGTCCATCGGGGAAGCATCAGGTGATTTTACAGGTATTTCATTAAATGGGATACACTTTATTCCTGTTTCTGATTCTCTCTTTACTAAATAAGTGGCAGTTGATTTAGACTTGTGACTAGATGAAGCTCTACTTTATCAATGTCTACTTTATCAATGTCTATATGAAACTCTACTTTATCAATGTACTTTCCATATAAAGCTGGAATTTCTTCAAAAATTGGTTCTAAAATATTCTGCTGATAGTAGAGTGAATTAATTTTGGCGTTTATTGAGACTTTTTTATTTTTAATTTGCCGTTGTAACAAAATCCTGCAACTAACTTTTCTGTACAATGATGAAGACCATTTTGTACGGTCATTTCCGTTAGTCGAACAGCAGAAAATTGATCTTTTTTTATTACAAACACTTAAATACACCCATGTCTCATCGAGTGTTACCACAAATTTCTATTTTTCAGCAGCTAGGTGTTTTTCATATAATTTTCTACAATTTGTTTTTCTCTAAGCAATATGCTTTGGCAAAAGCAGATGAACTTTAGGTTTAAAAATCTTTTTAACTTCAAATCTTTATGAATGATTTTACTTACAGTGCCAGAAGACATTCCTAGTTTCGATGAAATGGATCTTTGAGTCGACGGATTTTCTTTTAAGATCAGAGACTTCACTTTCTTGATATTTACCTCCGTTCGAACAGTTTTAGGATGAGGTTTTGCAGTCATGTTTTCATTTTTACTTTCAGTTAGATGTTTTTCTTTTCAAATTTAATATATTATAAATACCTTTTTTTCAAATGCCATGACCGCGATTTTTACACCATTTTATAATTTGTTGATACGAATATTTCTCCTCGGAAAGTCCAGTTACGTAATCTTCGAGCCATTTATCAATTTTAAGAGCCTTTTCAAAACAAATCTTTTATTTAACATTCCTATCAAAACAAAACAGTAGCAGACGATTATTCCGAAGTTGCCAAATTTTTATCTCAAAATGCAAACGACAAAAATAAATTGCAAAATCGTTTCCATAAAGTGCGAACGACCTTCTGCATTCTAAGAAAAAGTACCACTTAATTGAACTTTATCAAACTATGCTTATCATTTTGTGTGCAGTATCCTCTGATTTACCAATTTTGAGAAAATGGAGAGAAATATAGCATTCAATTCCACTCGTCCCAAATAGCATTAAAAACTAATTAATTTTTACAATAGAAGCCATTTAATAAAAGTTCAAACGAAATAAATAACAATTCTATAATCAGATTTAAATGGTGACCTCATTTGGCGACAATGGGCTACAAAATAGCTGAAGCGTCCGCTCGGATATCGAGGAGCCCTAACAGCATGGTATAACTAATTGTCACCCGATTCTAAAAAGGAAATTTCTTGCAACAAATTTTTAGTGGTTGCTGACCATTTCCAGTTTATTCAACCTTAAACCAAGCTCCTCCCTAATATAGCCTCGGAAAAACTGGATAGCATGGAGTTTGCTCTCTAGATTTGGATGATCCCGCTAACGACAATATGCTTAATGCAATTTCTTTTTAACTGATGAAGTATTTTGAATTGTTTATCTATATAACATCCATACATGGACATGGACAGGGACAAAAAGTTTTCGTGAGGTTCCAAATAGGGCTAAGAAAGCCCTTTACCCTCGGTATGGATATGGGAAGCACTGAACCTTTTCACGCATGGTCCAAGAAGAAATGAATCAAGTTTAAAAAAAAAGGTAAAATTAAGTTACAAAATAAATTAAAAGAAGTTACAAAATAAAAATAAAAACATTGGAATTTAGTAAGTTAACACAAGAATTAAATCAGCAAGACTTGTCAAAATAAAATGTTCCAATATAAAATAAAAAGCAAAATATTAAGATTAAACACTCAAAAGTCGACGACGAGCCACAGAGGACCGCGAACAGCAAAGATATTAAACACTGGGATCAAACCCAGGATGGGAATAACATACCATTATTGACACTTACATTTCATAGTTTTATTCCTTTTAAAATTATTTATTTACTATTATTTCTAAATATGATATAACGTATTAGTGCTAAAAAATTACAAAATTTTTTTCCAATTGTTAATCTATATAACATACCATTATTAGAACATACATTTCATATTTTATTTCTTTTCAAATTATTTATTTACTATTATTGCTAAATGTGATACAACGTATTAGTGCTAAAAAATTACAAAACATTTTGAATTGTTTATCTATATAACATACCATTATTGACACTTACATTTCATAATTTTATTCCCTTTTAAATTATTTATTTACTATCATTGCTAAAGGGTATATAAAGCATTAATGCTAAAAAATTACAAAAGTGTTTTGTGAAAGGAGGGGCACTGTTGTATTAAATTCCCAAAGCACACACTTTGTAAATCAGTTACGCATACCGACATCGCACCGGGACTTCCTATCGTATTCTCTGATACATCAAATACCCGGTATAAGGTTCTTCTTTGAATATTTTTTTTAAAATGTAAAACGATGATGATTGGTTATGTAAAAAAAGAATGATGAATGCCTAGGATTTGGGGCTCGATAAATCAATGTCAGTTGTAGTGTCTGCTAATTAGTGTCTCTTTTTCTATTTTAGAGAATAAATATGCAGATACTACATACATTCATAACCTGTAAAAGATAAATTTTTTTTTCAAAGCTGTTGACTAATTCATCATGTTACAGTCTTGTCACTCTTTAGACAGCAATCATTAAGAATAAGATTATCTACATGTCATATTTTAAATGATATGGCTATTTGGTATGACTCCTGTGGGTGATGTTTTACCGTATGATTCAGTTTAAGTTGTGGTAGAGTTCACTGAAGGATAGTCGCTTGATTTTATTGTATAGATGAACTTGCTTCTTACAGTGCAGTGCTGCAAAAGTTTGACAACGAAATTCAAAAATTAGATTCTGTCGTAATAAACGCTTTATGTTATAATAAATATAAATAAACTGATTTGGTCTTACCATCTCTCAGCTCGTCTCCATGTGCTTTGTTTCTCGTAAAAGTTCAGCAGGAGTTGCAAAGCTTGATATTAGTGTTACTTCATGAATACAGTAAAACCTCGTTTAGCCGGACTAACGTTTATCCAGACCATAGGCAATCTGGATAATAAGCAAATATGATATGGGTAATAAGCAAAATAAAATTCTTAACTAAGCACTTACCGTTTATTACGATAAAAAAAACTATGTTTTGTAACAAAATTACATATTATTGTTTACAAGACATTAAAAAAATATAAAATAACTTTTCTGAGTCAGTCCACGTCAACGTGCTATGACACTCTAGAAAAGTTTTCCTAAACTCAACAAAACACATTTTATTACCATAATCTTCTGTATATATAAAACGCGTAGGTATGCGGCACAAAAATCGAGGATATTTCTACACCCCGAATGGCAACGGCTGCAACTGCCAGATGTAAACATTAGCGGCCGACCGCAATTTGCAACCGCTTGTCAACATGGATTTACGCACTGAAATCAGGAATGCTCACTATCAAGTCAAGTAAGCTGTACGATTAAGTGAAAATTGGGAACAGTCTCAAGAAAGAAAGCGAAGAAGAAGTAATTCATTAAGAGAGAGGCGTGAAAGAGAGAGCGTATATTATGATAGCGAGGTTAGGCTTAATCGTCGCCGGCATAGCAACCGATAGCCAGTAATAGTTAATTTTCTACACTTTTTTCAGCACTTGCTGAATATTTACTCCATTTTATAAGTGAAGACATTTTCCCAACAATTTATTATTTGTCATGATTAAGTGTAGATATCTGAATTGTGAACAATAGTACATATAGAGAGTGATGTAATCCACGCTATATTTTAGTACTTGCTGAATTTTTACTCCATTTTTAAGTGAAAATTTTTTTACCCAACAATTCTAATTTGATGTAATGATAATCTTAATTTTGAAAAATAGTACATACAGAGAGGGATGTAATTTATAAAAGCGACCATGCTGGTTGCGCAGCGGCTAGTCTATTATACAATCTATGCAGTAACTGTACTTTGAATCAAACTAAAAAGCGTATATTTGGTGTACTTATAGTTACGTTCTTGATATCATAGTTAAAAATTATTATCTAATGGAAACATTAAATAAAAAAAAGTCTACAATTCTGATCCGGATTATCCGGATATCCGAATCATCGAGAGCCGGATAAACGAGGTTTTACTGTACTGACATAATGAGGATTATACATGTGGATCAATATCTTTCGTCAAACAACATATTTGCTGTTACTAATGCCACTTGGCCGGAAGTATTCCAGAGCAGGTCCATTCAGGCTAGCGGGCTGAGGGGTGCGGCTCCGGTTTACAATGGCACCACAAGGGTTCGAGTCCGATTTAGCCAGGTGCCACCTCAATTTTCACCGAGAAAACCCCAGAAGTGACATCTGGGGAAATCGTACCCTCTCCCGCCCTCTCTGACCTCATAGAGGGACTTTCGGGTCTACAGATTTAACGTGCCCATATCCGGCCGAAACACGGAAGTATTTAATGGCGCTTGTCGGGATTCGATCCGAGCACCCTCAGAACCGAAATCCGAATCGCTACCACTAGGCTACCCGGGGCTTCTAAATTGCATATTTAATTCCCCACGGCCGAGAACCAATCAAAAATCTCCTTGTCAGCATAGAGATGTGCATGAAAGTACAGAAGTTCCCATAAAGATTAAAGGAGTTATGCGAAAGGGAGCTCGGTCTCGTGAGGTATTGCAGTGTGCACAGAAGTGTCAAAATATTCACTAATATCTGTCATTTCACTAATATCTGTCATTTCATTAAAGAAGTTAAAAGACAAAATCATAAACGTCAACTGAATTCGTGAAACTTATGTTTCAAAGGAAAGTAACAAAAATACTTGAAATTTTGTGGTATAATTACAGTGTATACCAAACTTTTACTGCATTCACAATGCACTGGATACATAGTAACATATACGCAAAGTAAGGTTGTATTATCCGAAGATACCTGCTCCTTAACTATGGTAAATAAGTAAAAATATAAACAACTGCGAAAAACTGAAATATTTATCTGTAGAAGCAAAGATTTACAGTCGTCCCAAAATGAAGTTCAATTAAACCAATTTAATTCATAGACGTAAAATAATATAAAACAATGCCTTCTATATCAAAGCACAGAAGTTAAAACACCGTTTAAGATTAACATCTAAGTCTCGAACTTATTGGTTCGACTCCACGCCAAAGTGACCGGTTAGATTTCAAAACTGGCTGTTTTCTGGCTTTCTTCCCTCTGAAATTTATTCAACGGACTCACAGGGCATCACTGTCTAGAAAGTGTGGCGAAAGTAGAAATTCAGTGAAAGATTACTACCAAGCGATAGTTACAAAAATATTGCAAGTAGAAAAATTACACTTACACGTTAGTGAGGGGACGTCACAAGGCTACAATTCCTCTTGTAATATTGCAATGGATTAGACCAGGTGTGGGTAAATAGCGGCCCGCTGGCGACATGCGGACCCCTACAGATTTTTTTGTGGCCCGCCAAGACACCCAGAAAAATCCGGATAGCCAGAAAAACTGCCAAAGACAGCCAGAAAAATTGCCAATATTTTTTTAAATTTATATTTATTGACTTTTCTGATACAATTTATACCTTTTCTAAAATGCAAAGTTAACTAATAAATGCAATAATTTTAAAAGGCGAGGCTCTCCGCTAACCCCCCGCTTACACAAAATGGCCCCCAGGCTAAAACAATTGCCCCCCTTCCCTGGATTAGACCTTTATGCTTGGGAAAGTTATCGTATACCATTCTGGTTCAAATTAGTTATGAAATAAACGCTCTTAATTGTATAGGGAGATAATTTATATTTCTCTCCTTCCTTTTTGAGCAAAAGTGTTTGTTGTTGAAAGATTCAAGCTGACAATATTATACAAATGATATACAAAATGATGAATGTTTGAGTTACGTGTTAAGTTAACGCAACGAAACCTTGTAAAGTCCTCTTTTCATTACCTGTATACGCTTTTTTATAGCTACTCGTAAATCATGTTTTTAGAATATTAATCATTTGAAGCGGGATAGTTGCAGAATTCTCTGGAAAAATGGGTTGATTATTATATCGTGCCTAACTATTGTAAATGAGGACGTGGGGGTTAAATTTTGTTTTCATAAAAAGGTGAAGATAATCATGAGTAATACATGCAAATGACCTGTGTCTCAGGTCGTACCTAGGTCTGTTGTAGAAAGCAGGCTTGAGGAGGATCATTCTTAGATTCAAACAAACGATGAAAACTCTAAAGTCAATGAACAGTATTTGTGTAATTTATTTTTTATCAAAGAGGGTTTTAATAACTCGACAAACTGTAAAATAATTGCAATTTTTGGCATCACTTGAAATATGAAATCTTGTTTTTCTTCATGTCGATGTTTCAAGCTCAAAGATGTGATTCTGGGGCAGTCCATTAATGTACAGATATTATAATAAATGTATCCGCATGAATGAATTTATGTAAATGAAATAGGGAATTTTATACAAGTTGAATCTTATTAGCATTTAGAAAAACCTCTAAACATGCGGTTTGGTTTGGTTGAGAGCGCTACGGTCACCTTTTTGCTACACGAGGGCTAATTAGACCGGGACCTACGGCTTAAAGCCGATTCCGAACGGCTACAAACATCCATACCAACAGTGGGACTCGAACCCATAGACTTTATTTAAACCCACAGAAATCCAGCGCCCTAATCATTTGGCTAACGCCCGGCCTAAACACGCGGTCGCACGGGGAAAGTGACTAATTCGTAGACTGTGAAAATATGAGACTGCTGTGTTGAGAAGAGAATGAGAGTTTCGGTGGTGGTTGATGTAAAGGGATGAAAAGTGACCAAGGTTCGGCTAAAGGAAGTACATGGACTTAAAAGATTTAATTTTTTTATATAATTAGCAGTCGTCTCTACAAGTTGGATTGCCCTGAAACTTTATTCTGTGGCGTCAACTTATCTGTAGAGAGGGAGATTAAAAAAAAAAATCTTAATGTTTATGATCAGGTCTGGATTGACAGGAATGCTAATTTGTATGTCTTTGTTACATACATACAGTGCAAAATTAAACTTTTAAAGGGAAGTTATCTTGAAAAAAAAATCGAAATAAATTGATTTAAAAATGTGGTATTTTGACCAATTATACATTATTGACTAGGGGGAACTTCAATTTACGGCGTCTCATAATGTACATTTTTGGAGGTCGGATGTTAACGAGCATACCCTGTAGCTCACTTCCACCAGAGTTTGAAGCGGTAGCCTGTGTTTGTTCTTCATCGCGTTCTTAGAAGAGATACCAGACACTTACGCCATGGGTGCCTTACTCCAGGCAAAAGAATATCGGGTGCGTCATAAATTCGTGCAAACTTCAAAAATTCGTAATAAAAGAAGTAATGCTCAGAAAAAGTTTCTGTTTGCGCCAATAGGATCAGAGTGACATTGGATTTTTTTCCATATAAAAAAAAAGTTTCCTAAAGTAACCGAAAGAGGGCGCTTACACGTCATACTGAGACGTTTTATGCAAATCAGTCTGGTGAAGTGCCTGGATTTTGCACGGATACAGATTCAACATTCCGTGCAGAATACGTCGAATCGACGATTCCGGAATTCTCGTTCTTCTCCCAGCTTTACGAGCACTGCTACTCCCCGTTGATGTCTCGGCTGCCAAATCTTCCATGACACTTTGCACAACATGGACGCAGTCCGAGCTCAAGGATGGTCTGCCACTTCGTGGACTATCCTCGAAACTCCCGGTTTCCTCAAAATGTCGTATTAAATTCAGTATCCATTCAATGAAATAGGGCTTTTGCACCTCCAGTCCTTTGTCCGTGAGAAACTTTCGCAATGCAACAGTTGTGGATTCACCATTCTTGTAGAAAAGTTTAACCACCAACGCTTGATCTGGTAAAGACAGCATGCTGCCGGCTTCGAATGACGGATCCATTTCCAGCCAGGTATTTTATTGATAGCCTGATTTGCGTAAAACGTCTCAGTATGACGTGTGAGCGCCCTCTTTCGGTTACTTTTGGAAACTTTTTTTTTTACATGGAAAAAAATCCAATGTCCCTCTGATCCTATTAGCTCAAACAGAAAAATTTTCCGAGCATTACTTCTTTTATTACGAATTTTTGAACTTTGCACGAATTTATGACGCACCCGGTATAATAGTCTTCATCATACTGATGTGCGACTTCTTTAGAACTAATGCATTCATCGCTGTGTTGCCACCGGTATTGGTGTCAGCTGTGAATGCTATCATGAATAGTTTAACCAATAGAACATGTGCGGACACCTTACGCCACTTCAGTGGCAAGTAGATATTTCCTTTATTTATTTCCATAAGCAATGATTATCCATAAATAAACGTTTTAAATTTAATTTTATGTAGGTCTTCCATAAATTTAATAAATACGTTATTCCCAGTTATGCACTTTTTGGTTCCAACTACCAGTGATGAATAATGGTCTACTAATTAAATTTGCTATTTTTATTTATTTTTTAATTCAATGGTTCTCAAACTTATTTGGCCCAAGCCCTTCTTTTCAAAAGAAAAATTGCTCAGCGACCACTGGAAATTTTCCTTCTTAAGCGAACCAACAGAGATGCAGTGACAAAATTTGAATCCTTTGACAAAATTTGAGAATTTGACACCTTGTACCTTGAAATTATGAAATTATTTATTATAACCTACCATAGTAACAGTCTCATTACACACAGAAAAGATAACGAAGAATAATATTAAAGCAAAAATAATTACAAGATAAAAAGAACTTTTTATATACCATGTTTTTTAATTTTCTGTTGAATCATATAAACTTGACAATTCTATGTATTAATAAATACTTTTTAAATTTTTTTCCCCATCAACTTGAAAGAAAATGAAGTTAATTGGATGTTAACTTGCGTTAAACTTTTCGTTCCTGTCCCGGCCGACAGATGGCTGCACCAGTCTACAAAGCAAAATTAACTGAAAATAATAAAAACATGGTAAAAATCTGCTTAAAGATGGCTAAAAGTATTAAAAAATGCATTGTCATCGTGTTCTGAGCTATTCTAAAAGCTTCAAATGTCTAGCTAGTCGGGAAGTTAGTTAAAAATCGATTACAAGAGTCGTACTGGACAAACACACAAACACACAAACACACACACAAACAAGAAAGCAAGTTAATAAAAACATGGTAATAATTACGAATAACATTAAAACTAATTCTAATGAGAAGGATAAACTTGGTGTGCTGCTATAAATTTATTAATGCTCGGCTCCATTTTTGTCAACAGCATTTTCAAACCATCATCGCTATTAGCTATTTGCAGTTTGTCTCTGTTTTCAGTCAGCTGATTTGTGATTACACTGAATCCACTATCCACTAAATACGATGAAGGAAATGCAATTTCCTTCATCCGACTTACTTTTATACTATAGACTATAATCCAGGATAAAGTATAGGTGTCTGTTTTTGCAGCCGGAACTGTTGGTAGCTGAGTTTTAATTTAAATTTATCTCCTCCTAGATCGTTCCAGCGCCCCCCAGGGGGCGGTATCGCCCACTTTGGGAAACCCTGGTTTAATTGATTAGGGCATACTTTATATCGAGGGATCACATCTTTGGATTTATGGACCCCATAGGGTTTCAGTTTCCAGGAGGTCACCGCAGTTTCTTGAAGTAATTGCTTTAACGATAAATTTTACCTCGTAAGTTTTCAAAATTTTTATTTATTTCAATGTGGGTGCCCTATAAGTGGTTGAAACACCGATTTTTTAAATATGAAAGAAAGTGACTTAAGATTTAATGTGATGGCCATTTAAAAATATTAAACGCCGTCAGTATTTACAGACATTAAATATCTATATTATTTAAATTATTTGCTATGGTGTGTTAGTTAAATATTAGGTTATTAAAATTTTGTTCTAAAATATCTTATTTTAATGGGTTTTCTTTCAGTCATTAAAGTTTATCTAGTTGAAAATGGAAGTTGTGGGTTGAAAGAATTTTATAGAAAGGGGTCATGACTCGACAGAGGCTGGTAAACGCTGATCGAGAATATCACACTGTATTAAAACACATGTCCTGTCACTGAACATTAAAGGTTACTCGTGGTTTGAATTGTGAATTGACATGATACATATATTTATCTTAACTCTTTCATTCAGTGGAACACGCTTCATATTTTTTTCGAGGGGGCTTGTGGCGGCCCAGTTGTACAGCGCGCTGGTTTTCGGTGCTGAGGGTGCTCGAATCGAATCCTGGCGTCACGCCACGAAAAATGCCTCCGTTCGTGTCGTCTCTTCATAGGGGGTAATGCTGTCCGCCTATATGGGGCCCTCACAATAAAATGGGCAGTAAAATTGCGGCGTAGTATAGGCGAATGTTTGACAAGTGCCTCCGCATAGGAAAAAAAATTTTTTTCGTGTAATAAACTATAACAAGTTACTATAAAAAGTGCCAAAATGTGTTATATTTTGGAGCAAACAGAAATTTTTATCCGAACAGTTATGCTGAGTGGCGAAAACACCTAATTTGTTTAAAAGCGTATCGCGAGGAAAAAAAAATCTAGTCCATTCACGGATGACTTTGGCAGCAAAATATGACCGTACCGCTCTCAAAGCAACCAAACACACAACCTTCTCAGGTTACGTTGCGGAAATCCAAATAAACAAAACAAAACCATAATGGAGTTAAACGGTTTCTTCTTTAATCATAAAAGCGAACCAAATGACTTTCAACCTTAAGGGATCATTCAGAAATGGATCCATTCCAATATTAGCGAATTAAATTTTTTTTTAATTCCAGTATCCAGCGAACTCACACTGACCTCGAATCGTTGCTAATGGCTCGTTGCATGGATGTCCGTGGATGTTGTAAATAAACCAATCTTGGGATGGAACACGGCAAAGAGGAGCCGATGCGGCACACTTTCTCGCTCCTTCTGAAAGACTCGGATAACACCGTTTCGCGCCAGATCGAACATGGTCTAGAATGTTGACCCCCTCGAACCCGGGATCAGAATCCCAGTTTCTGATTATGGGAAAGCTAATCGGAGTAAAGGCATTGTTCAGTCGGGTATGCGGAGTTCAGTTTCAGGGATGATAAACACATCACAGTGTTGCTTATAACATGTAGACTGCACTGTGTCTTCTGTACTTCTGCATTACTATATAGAACTAGCTTTTGTTTACTTTCGTTAATATATTATTATTATTGTTATTATTTTTTATTCTGGCATCGCAACATGGTTGCAATATATGTAGCCAACAGGGAGGGGCCTCCAGGGATGGGTAAAGACCTCCCATCCCCCGAAGTTCGGTTCCTTCTAATATTATTTGAATTGTATTAATCAAAAACGAACTTGTGGGTCCCTCCCTCTCCTCACGAAATTCTTTTCCTTATTGGTTACAAAATACCCTCGGTTTTACACAGATGACTTAAACCGGCATACCAAGACTAGGAGATTTTCCAGAAGCTCAAGCGCATAAGTAATCGAACCCTAAACTTAAAGGACAGGGATTTTGGGTAGGTTAGATTGAATGAAGATGCGAAGGAATCGAATTTTTTCACATAGGCGGAATATTAATTCATGAATTCTCGCGTGGAAATGAAGTAATGGTTTTTCTATGAACTAACGGCATTTTACGTATGAGTCATTGTCGAGGAATATGTTTATTACCTTGAATGAAGTTAACGAATCCGTCCTAGTGGTGATAAAATGTGCGTCCGACTAGCGAGTTTCTTTTTTTTCCTACCGTACCTATATTCTCCAGTTTTGTGCTTTTATTTCTGTTATGTGGTTCTATTTCTTATTTATCCTGCAATCCAGGCACACTATAAAGTAAGAGGCATAAACATAAATAATTCCTTTTTTATTCTACGTAGAGGCAGACTAACATAGACCGACTTGGGGATTCAAATAATAACACAACAGTACCGCAACTTGCGGTACTAAGAAACTGAACTTTAAAGTCGTAATGAACCCTTTCAGGCAGAATATACGTTCCCTAACAATACCCGTAACCATCGGGTTCTGAAATAACTATCGAAATCGTGCAGCCACCTAGGCTAAATACTAATACGTGCTCTATCAGTTAAATACCGCTATCACCTTCAATCTAACTTTTCTCGCCTCTCCGTATCCCTACTAATAGCATAACGTACTACCGTACAAATCTCCACTCCCTTCTTGGGCTCTTCCCAACTCAGCGTGTGTCACTTAAATAGACCAGACACCTGCTCCGAACTCACTTCGACTGGCCTGCACTGCGCAGCTACCAGAAATTTGCATCTGAGCAACACGCGAACCCTACACTGTTTACATCAAGATTTCAGTTCGACATTTTTGAATGGACAACGGATACAAACATTCAAACATTTTTTCGATCCACCTTGTATTTGATGTAGTTTACACTTTGTGTTATTTCTTGGATGTGTCTCGAAGAAGGCCTTTTTTTTATGACTTTGGCATTCGAACCGAATATTTAACCTACTTTTAGTAAATTTCTCAGTTTCGTTTATTTCCTTAGTCTTGCAATCTGTTTATTTCATCGAGTCTTGGTTATTAAGGATACACATATTCCCCAGAATACTTTTTTTTCTCTAGATTACTGGATGATTCCTTTAAAACTTCGAAATGTCAAAAACTTGGATTGGGAGCCACAATCAAAATCCATAAATATTCCAAAAACACTGGAAGGAACAAGAGTAAAAGATAGGATTTTAAGCTTCTATAAACACTTAAAAAAAAGTACGATACTTTTACTCTAGAATTTAGGATAGTCAGCGATATGTATAAGGGAAGATATTTTCAGGATATTCCAATTTTGGAAGAGAAGGAAGCACCTAAGAATCTTGCCATAATGACTACTGTTGAATGTTATAGAAAAATTGCAATTCCATAAATAAAGGAAAAAAAATCTTTTCTGGTAGCATTCAATATAAAGCAATTACCATCTTTTCATAGATATTTTTGAATTCAAATTTATCAGTTTTGAAAACTTAATAAAATGATATAAAAAGGAACTGAATTTCAGAAAATCTATTCAAAACAATTTTTATTGTAAAGTGATAGATTATGGTAAACTCCAAAGCAAAAAAGAATAAAATGGAGGATTTTTATGGCTATATTGCGAACGTTACTTAAGACTTATTTAACAAAGTTATTTAACTCATTTAACTTTGATTTTTTATACTATGTAAAGTATTTTAAGTTTTTGGAGCCCCCTGTTTAACAAATAGATAAAATATATTGAAATATAAAATTAATAATTAAAAAGTAAAATCATGAAGAAATAAATATGTAAATTGTTTATCAATAACTTTAATATAAGTAGATATTTTAATTTATGCATTAACATTTTAAAATATGTAGTTTGCCTCCATCGTATAATATAGTCTTATATTACAGACATAAATCACAAAATGATTGATAATACAGTGTTTAATTTTTGATTATTTTCGTTAGACTTGGCCAGTTTTCTTAGACTAAAAATTTTCCTTTTATCAGATATTTAAATATATAGAGGGAAAAGTATACAAAACATTTATAAAAAGGCAGAGCAGTATACCTAAAATAAATTTGGTTAACTTCTCAAGAGGAATACAATAAACAAAATTTGCTCCAAATATATTTTTTAATATTTAAACTTTACATAGCCAGATTTTTACTAAGGTGAGAGAAACATTAATTTTCTAATGAAATTTTTGTATTTATTTCTGTGAAATGATGAATTAAATTATTCCAAATGTGTTTAAGATTGAATAAAGTTGTCTCCCACTAACATCAAATATTCAAATCAATATAACAAGTTACAAATAATGCCCAAGTTTCATGCAGTTCAGAAAAAAAAATTTGCAATCCCTAGTAATATTTTAATACGTGTATTGCTGGGAAGAAAACTTATAATTTTTTGTAAGCGTGTCTGACACAAAAAATAATCAATTACGTTTAGAATTTTCGATAATTATGTCTTCGCTGAATATGCAGTTTACTATCTAAGGCAAAACAGTATTTCTAAAGCAATCTTAAAATTAAAACTTAAGTTAGTGACTTGGAGCTTCCAATCACCTTGAGAAATAAAAAAGAAATTAATTGCAAGGGCCTGTTCACACAGAATCCGTCTGCATCAGTGTTACTCGTATTGAAATATATTTAACCAATTGCAAACCTCCAAACGATTAGCCACGAAATTGTTAAGGGCTGTGATTAATTTAAAATATGTCAATACGAGAAACGCTAAAGTTGACGGATTCTATATGAACAGGCTCAAACAACAACAACAACAACTCAAACAATTTCAACAACAAAATAATTAGCACTTTCTTTGAGTATACAACTAATGTACAAACAGACGAATATATGAATAAAACCTAAACTAACTACAGAATTACAGAGCTTTCCAAACCGGAGGCCATACACCCAAGTACCAAACGTGAACTCAGATATCAATTAACTCAGTAAAATTAACTACACGTGGTACTAAAATGCTTAAATAAATCTTGCTCCTTTCGCAGAATTTGCTGGTCTGGAATACTTGCCTCCTTATGGCGTAGAACAGCTCCTTTAAGTCGAGTCTCCCTATTAGCACGGGTGACTCATGTTTGCAGCCTTGTTAGAGCTTCTTTTAATAAAAAGATCATTGTTTGTCTTTTGAATTAGCTTACCTGGGACTATTTATTCATTCGCATAATTGTACGCTGATTGTTAAATTCTTCACGAAATTATCGATAGCGTGAAAAAGCCACGTATAACAGCTTCTTTAAGTCTATTCTCCCTAATCACACGGGGACTCATGTTTTCAGCCTTGTTATAACTTCTTTTTATAAAAAGATCATTGTTTGTCTTTTGAATTAGCTTACCTGGGACTATTTCTTCATTCACATAATTGTACGCTGATTGTTAAATTCTTCACGAAATTATCGATATCGTGAAAAAGCCACGTATAACAGCTTCTTTAAGTCTATTCTCCCTATTAGCACGGGGGACTCATGTTTGCAGACTTGTTATATCTTCTTTTTATAAAAAGATCATTGTTTGTCTTTTGAATTAGCTTACCTGGGACTATTTCTTCATTCACATAATTGTACGCTGATTGTTAAATTCTTCACGAAATTATCTATAGCGTGAAAAAGCCACGTATAACAGCTCCTTTAAGTCGAATCTCCCTTTTAGCATAGAGGACTCATTGTTGCAGACTTGTTATAGCTTCTTTTTATAAAAAAGATCATTGTTTGTCTTTTGAATCAGCTTACCTGTGACTACTTCTTCATTCGAATAACTCTACGCTGACTGTTAAATTCTTTACGAAATTATCGATAGCGTGAAAAGCAAATTGGATAGTGAATTTTTTAAAAAGTTGGTTAGAAACAAAAATTAAGAAATTCCTTGTATACTTATCAAGCTATATATAAGAAGCCTAGAAAATTAAAAATTCTCATGTATCTCCTTCAATTATAAATTGTAAAGAACGGAATAAAAATTATCCTTCTTCACATCACCTGGAAATTTCCCTTAATTGATTACCTTCCTAGAGGTAAAGTTTTTTTCTAGAGGTAAGATCAGTACACAATCGTGTCTTGGAAAATCATTGATACAAGATTGGTTGGAATGTCTTCATTTTGTGCATGGAATTTCGTGTTTTAGATAGCATGACATGGATTTAGCTTTCATTTAATTTTCATTTAGATTACAATTCTGTGTCTCTAACATAGGCTGCTCAACTTAGATTTAATTTATCCTCACTTTAGAATACTTGCTCCCTGTCAATTAGTATTCCAAAAGGTAAATAAGTGTCGTATATCTGTAACATTGATGAAGCATCATGAATTCTTAAAAAAATTTCATTCTCTTTACGGGAGTCCGAGTAGAATTTTTTTTTCAATTTAAGCTAATTTCGTAATAATTTTATATTTTTATCCAATGAGCATTTATATAAAGACCATTATACACATAAAAAAGTTCTTGTTACAATTATTATTATCTAGTACAACTTTTATGTTCTGTTTTGAAATACTTAAAATTTAAAATTTAAGACATGTCTGGTTTTTGATCTATCTGCCGAACCAATAACTGTTTGAATAATGTTGTTAATCTTTTGTACATAAAAAAGATTTCAAAATAATTTGTCTTTAGGATTAAAAAAAAATCTATCCTTAAGAAAGGTAAAAAAAAAAAATATTTTAGAGTAATCTTTGCTCCTGAATGAATATTTCTAAAATATTTACTCTAAATTTAAAATCCTGATGACAGCTAAAGGAAAATTAATTACAGGAAAGTTGCAAAAAATTCGTGGTAATGCCTTGAAAGGAGTTTTAATATATATCCTATCAAAGATGGCTCAAAGGGAAAATAATCATTCCGAGATAAATAGACTTAAATTGCAGATGTACACCAGTGTACGCGTACAAAGTATAGCATACAAATGTGTTTGACTTAACAACCATCGTAGAAACATGTGGTTTTTGTTACTTATATTATATTGTATTGCTTACAAATAATATAATTTAATAAATGTAAGAATTTCATAGAATAATAGGCTATATAATTCTTACTTATGCATCATGCCTTAAAACAAACGGTCTTAATGCATACTATAAACATAACAATTATATACTAGATTGCCTTAAAACATGCTATATAATTCTTACGTTTATAAAGTATGTTTTAAAGCAAGAAAATAAAATGTGTTTTGTTTGAAAATTTTATATCCTGGACCACGTCAAGCCGTGAATAAAAATCTTGAATACGAAATTTATATTTAGGTCTTAGATTTTACTTTATCTGTATATAGTTTTTCTGTTTCATTAGAAATTAGAAACTATCCTAATAAAACGTCTGGACATTACAATGGGAAGTTTTGAATTGAATTAACAAACTAAAGCTGCATTATTGCCAAAATGTTAAGAAATTAAAGATTTTTATCGGTGTTTTCGCAGCTTTAATACATGAGGCCTGCAAAAACCAGAGAGCAAAGTGTTCGAGGAATATAGGTCGGTATGTAATCTATAGGTTCATTCAATTAATTTCATTTTCTTACCTACGATCATTTTCTTTCATAACCATGTGTTGCCCCACGCTTATGAATAAGTCCGGACACGCAAGACTGTTAGGTAATGAGAAATGACCGCTCCGTTCTTTTCCCAGTACCGAGCGAATAAGGACTGGCTTTAGAGGCCAAAGGAGATCATCTGGCACACTTCCTGTGGCCTAGGCACCTACCGTGATGTGTCAGCACCATTTCCCCGATTCGATCGTTCACGATCGGCCTCTCGGGGCAGAATATTGACCCTCTGCTACCGTCAATAGTATCCCACTTTCGTGCCAACCTAATGCATCGAGTTTATAGGCAAAAAAAGATGAATCAGACGTGAAGTTTATGCTAAACAGGCTTGCCCGCGAGATCGAAACTTTGCAATCGGAGAACAATCGAGGCTAGTTAAAAACTCTCATCTGATGGAAAGCGTTTTGTTCCAGTTTGACCATCTCGTGATGCGGTGCAAGTGAAAATAAATTTTTCTTTTGGCAAGTTTGAGTTTGATTGCAGGCATTTAGATGTTTGTTTGCGTAATTGAATGGGGAATGATGTAGACATAAATGGTTCAAGATGCTGTCACTGTTAAGGATAATTGTTGCAAAACAAATATGAGAGATGTCGAATACAAATACAGGATAATGATACGGAATTTTATTTTTTTAGTTTGTGCGTTTAAATTGTTAAAGTGAAATCCATCCATTTCATTCTTAAAAATAAAATTCAGAATCCACAAAAACACAGAAAAGAATTTTGTTCGGGGAAGTTCCAGTTTGAGCACATTTAGCTGGCCACGTCCACACACACATTTTCATCTCGGATCCGGTTTACTATCAAGGTTTTAATATTCCTTGACTGAAATGTTTTTACATGCATGTATATGCCCTCCGTTACTCTCATATTCGGATTTAAGGCTATAAAAATGCTCATTACAACATGTTGTTGGCCTTAAAAGGAAACAGAGAAAGATGTGGGATAAGGCATTTAAAAAGAGATTTCCTGACGTCTCCAGGTACCTAAGCTGAATTAAGCGTGCCTGTAGATTAAAGGATCTCTGACTCGAGACCCGGCCCTAGAAGTCCTCCATTTTAAATAGATAATGTGATAGACTGGTAGATTTATAAAAATAAATAAATAAATAAGTAAATAAATATGTCTCTCCTGTTTATAAATTATTGTCATTGTAGCATAGCCTGTCAGGATATGAAATGATGGAGAGATGCAGTCGTGGAACAGATAAAGAACTTTTATTTGGCTTCACCATCACAAAGACAGATTAGCTATACTGGAGATCCGTTTAACAGTTGTGGACACATTGTAGAAAACATCAGAGGTTTGCCGGACTTAGCCACGAGAGCGGAAAGGGAGACCCGCGTTACAGTGCAATATATCAAGAGAATAATGACAAGATAAAAAGAACTTTTTATATACCATGTTTTAAAATTTTCTGTTGAATCATATAAACTTGACAATTCTATGTATTAATAAATAATTTTTAAAATTTTTTTGATGAATTATCCCACCAACTTGAAAGAAAATGAAGGTAATTGGAAGTTAACATGCGTTTAACTTTTCGTTCCCGTACCGGCCGATAGAGGGCTGCAACAGTCTACAAAACAAAATTAACTGAAAATAACTGAAAATTAATTTAATTCTTTTTAAAGATGGCGAAAAGTATTAAAATAATGCATTGTCATCGTGTTCTGAGCTATTCTAAAAGTTTCAAATGTCTAGCTAGACGGGAAGTTAGTTAAAAATCGATTAAGATTTGAACTGGACAAACACACAAACAAACAAGAAAGCGAGTTAATAGAAACATGTATAAAAAAGAGCCGTGGTTTTACTTATCGGCCACACTATCAAGAAGCGCGGGAAGATCTTCCGTTCAGTGCTATATAGAATGAATATTGTCTGGTTTCGCCACCAGGGCTGAAATTACTTAATTGGTTAGAATCAGTCATATGGCCTATACGTGTGAGGTGTGATGTAATAGTCGCATGGTTGACCCGGGATCACGCGCATTACTACGTTCTGTTAGTAAGGAAGAATTTGAAAACAGGCCTTATTTACTATACACAAACTTCATGACGCCTTCAGGTTCGGACCAGATGTGGTGATGTTATCTAAATTTTAGCATCGATTGCGGGGTTGAAATATTCTAGAAAGATTCAGTCGCACGTACATTAAGGAGTAGTGTAAATATAGTTATTCTTAGGTCTCATTTTGAAAAGAGGATTATGCTTTATTAAAAGAGAATTTTGAATAACCTTTAAAAGTAATTTAAGAGGACGCGGTTTTCGTTATATATACATAATGATTTAGAGATTTTTATGATACTGCTAGATAAGTAATAGATTTTATCGCACCCACGTCATTTGAGAAGATTCAAGACTTTTAACTGTAAGATCCTACATAATAATAAAATGAAACTGAGCTTCATAGGCTTTTTAATAGAAATCATAGAATACTTTTGACACTAATATGCCTCAGAATATTTCTTTTTTATATTTTAATTCATGACGTACTGATTTACTAATTCATTCTACCTTTATATTTTGCATATTTTTATTATTTATGCCCATAAAATGCACATGAATTTGGGTGCAAAATTATTACTAATGATAAAAATTGAATTATGTTCCATTTTATTATCTTTTTCTTAATAAGAACAAGAAAAAAAATATAATTTTTTATAGACTGCTGTAACAGAATAAAGAGATGCGTAAAACAATTTTTAAATCTGTTCATTCCGATAAATAAATAAAAAATAAAAAAATAAAGCAATTACTATACATCTATGGGCAGCAAATTTTATGATATTTTTGTTAGAAAGAACTGGAAAGACATTTCTGAATTTCGAACAATTTTTAAGAATCCAAAATACTTTAATTAGACCGAACAAAATTTCTTAAATCCATAAAGCATTGTGCACTTGCCAATTGCTCAAACAAAAATCACTTTCTGAGGGATGTCCCGTATCTGAGAGATTCCTTTTCTTTCCTGGTTCTTTTCGTTCAAAACCCCCTTCCTCCGAGAATTCACCTCTGAAGAATGCTCTCCTTAACACCATATTATGAAGTCTGATTAGCTTCTCTAAATTACAAAGAGAGACAAAGGGAGTCGCGTGTCTCCCTTTACATTCGTGCTTCAATTCAGCACCTCTCTAATTGGACTATTATTGGGGACCAGACTAGCCTGGACATCTTAGATCTTCTTGACTGGCTTTCATCTGGACACACTATTCATTTCCAGTGGATCCCTTCCCATGTTGGGATCGACGGTAATGAAAGGGCCGACTTTTTGAATGAAAGGGCCAGGACTGCGGCTGAGGAGTACGTGAGTCCTTGTGAGGCGCTTACTTTTAGAGAGATTTACTCCCTCATGAAGATCAAACAAAACCATCTTTGGAGAACTCCTCCTTGCCACCCATGGTACTTTGGAAGAAGTCCGGGTGGGTCGTTTCAGATCAAGCCCAGAAAGTACCAAACGGCCTTCTCGCGCTTCATGAGTGGTCATATATAAGCACTCACTTTTCGGCAGGGACAGAAGATCTTCCCGGAGTGCCACTGGTGCTCTGCCGACATGGCCTACCCTGCCCATATTTTAAATTGTTTGGGTTTTACTAAGGACGAGGTCCTTCTGGACCCTCTACTGATTTTAGACTTTTTGGAAATTTTTGGTTTTATGGAGATTGTCTAGCCTTGCTAGACAATCTGGGATTAGTAAAAAAAAATAAAAATAAATTACAAAATACGTGAATATCTTTGTCTGAAAATAATAGTACTACAGCGTGTCCGAGAAAGATGTTTATTATTCTAAAAAATAATAACAAAAATATGAACAGGTCAAATGAAATGCACTTTTCGGAAAAAGAATGAAGAAATATAGCAGTTTTTTCTAGTATCAATGCTTGATAGAATGTTTCCCGAACGATGGTTTGGTCGTGGAGGACCAGTACGTTGGCCTCCGCGATCGCCCAACATAGCTCCACTGGATTTCTATTGTGCGGTTACGTTAAAGACATTGTTTATCGAACACCTGTTTCTGATATCTCCGTTTTAAAGGAAAGGATACAGTTCGCAATCTTCACTGTTACAATGTTAAAAAAAAACACTTGGGAAATCAACTACAGACTCATCATTTTTCGTGCTACTAACGGAGCTCACGTAGAGCAAAATTGAAGGTGTATCAGCATGTACTGTGAGTGGTTTTGCATGTACTGTGAGTGGTTTCTGAAATATCATTTTTTTTTATCTGAATAAATTGACAACACTGTTTTTCCTAATGAAAACGATATTCATTCCATTTGTAAAAATTAGACGGTGAGAGATGCAATTAAATACGTTCCTGTGTAATACTCATTTTTTTGTGCAGTGATTTGAGACTTTTTATTGTGTAAACTTCGACGAAGTTTTAGTTAAAACCTTGAGAGTATTGTTGTAACCCTAATGAGTTACAAAGATACTATAAAAAATCCTGTTAGATTTCTTCATTATTTTGCCGCAAACTGCATTTCATTTGACCTGTTTGTATTTTTGGTATTAATCTTTATAATAATAAATGGATACACTTTATTTTGATCATACTAAAAGGGCAAATAACTTTTCCAATTAAAAAATTTAGGAAAGAAATAACAATACCTGATAGCGGCTTTACATAAATATTTAAAAAGAGATTATTAATGTATCATTTGATTTTCGAGGAAGCTATGCGTAATAATAAAAGGTCAACGTCTTGTCAAGAGAACCGTAATGGTGGATAGAAAGTGCTTTAGATGATAACAGTGTCACATGCATGTTAATAATGAGAATAAATAATTGTCAAAGATGATAGATTAGACGAGAAAACACGTTTTATTCTCTTTGATGTTAAAGTTTTGGAAACCACCTAGAGGTCACTGTAAAGATTTCCGCTCGGTAAAGTGGATTAAGGAGGTGAAGAAATGTATAAAGTACATGCGGAAATAACAAGTTCTTACAAAGAACTGAGAAACTGTTATACTTTTATATACAAATTATGCCAGTTTGGCTAATGAAGGTGTAAGACTGATTATTGACATGGTTCATTTGTTCGGTGGTTGGCTTATCGGCCCGGTATTCTAAGATGGTAGGTTCATTTTACCGAACTATCGTTTGTTTTTAAGGGCAGAGAGAGTAGACTAAATTGTAGTGGGAGTAGTTTAGTATAAGAAAGTTTCACGAGGTTAAAGTTCCATCAAGATGATGCTTTACAGTTTAAACACTTAGGTGTTTTAACTCATACCTATTTTTTAAGAGGAATTAACAGTGCTGACATAATTTTCTCCGTCGAACATATCAACTTCATAATTTCAATGTAGAAGTTATAAAAATAAAGGATTTCTAATAACCAAAAGACAATCAAATATAATACTCGTATAAAGACACGAACTATCTCAGAACAGATGCATTGGATATTTTGTTTCCCTTTCAGCAAGTTTTGATGTCTAAATTTTTTTAAACATAGTTTTCCGTACTTCTTTAATATTTAAAATAAGTTTCTTTACCAGTGCTAGATGTACAGCATGATGGAAGGATTATTTTCAATATTTTTCTGGATTTAAACATAACATTTTTAATTTTCATTTTTTTATCGGTAATGTTTGCTTTTTTGAAAATACAATTTCTGAAATACTGTTTAGGACAAAATGCGTCAAAAGGATGTCTGATACAAACATGGGTTGAATGGATAGCCCAAAATAGATTAATTTTGTTCTTTAAACTAATGATCAAAGTACTTTCATTCTACTTGTCACATCAATTAACTTATTATCAGTCATACATTTAGAATTTCTTTGCTGAAGATATCTCCCAAATATCCTTATGCCTAAATGGTATGTTGATCGGACGCATTTAAATGTAAGAGACAAAATTTGCAAAGTGCTATACGTACTTTCTTAGTCCAAGAAATTTTGCACTATGTTAATCAATATACTGTTTTTCCGCTGGATTTTATTTACTTTAATTTATGCGAGTGAATATTTTAAAACGAGGGAGATTTTCAAGTTGATTCAGTCAGTTAATAACTGCTAATAATTTCTATTCGGAAACTTGTGAGATATCTATATACTTCGAAGTGATATACTTCGAAGTACCATGTAAACGAGATTCTGTCTAAAGTCTCAACAAAATTAATATATATATATATATATATATATATATATATATATATGTATGTATATATATATATATATACATACATATATATATATATATATATATATATACATATATATATATATATATATATATATATATATATATATATATATATATATATATATATATATATATATATATATATATATATATATATATATATATATATATATATATATATATATATATATATATATATATAAAGACTATGATTCAACGTAGTACTCCTGCAAGTTGCATTCAAAATAAAAATCCTTATTTTCCCTATCAAGCGATACGCGGAAAAATACACTAATTAATCAAATATCCATCAACAGTTGCGGGAACTACAATTGTTATTATCTGACAATGCCTTAAACCTTATACATCTCCTGAACTGCTGTTCAAAGATGTGCATGCAACCACAGCACATCTTTGATTTTACTCAGGAATAATGCTGTGTATATTTTAAACATGGTTCTAGGTTTAACCTGAACTGTAATTCGCACCTTGTGAAAAATGGCATCTTGTGGTTTCATTGTCAGCCCTTCATGGGGTCGAAGAGAAGAGCCGCGATTACCAACTAGAAGTTTCCTAGACTGGCCCTGGTCTCGAATCAAGTAAGAGATGGGGTTGCGCAGGAATATGTGAAAAAAAGGGTTATCAGGCACTTGAGAGCCCTTCTCGTTTCACTTTTTAAAAATCCAAACAAGTAAACAATGCAATATTCATCCTTGAGATAGCATAGGCTGTAAACTGCCTGTCACAAATTTTCAAGACCTCCAGTAGGTATAGATGCATGACCGGGACCATGTGCGTAGAACCTGATTTACAGAGGATTGCGCTTTTACAAAAGATTAACGAGTTGAGTACATTTTCTCAATGAATTGTGGATATTTCGATCTGGACATTATGTTGTACTGAATGTTTAGCTATGTATGATAGTAGTTTCGCAAGCACTGAATTAAACCGTCAGATAGCCTCTAAAGACTAATAGAATTGCCATTGCCCTTTTTACAAAAAGAATATGCCTTCTTTAATGTGGTTAACATTGCAGAGACAAATGAGAGTATCTCTTTTGTCAGTATTTTGTATCGTCTTGGTTATTTTATGATCATCAAGTATAGTTAGACTTCAGTCTATCGGTTTAAAAGCCACTTAAGGCTATAGTTATACAACTACATCTTTTCCTTGTGAGAGCACTGTTAATTTTGAAATACAAACTTGACACGTATAGTTTTTCATTTTATTTTGAAACTTTTCATTTAAGTTTTTGTCATTTGAAGCTAAATACATGCATTCCCCATCATTAAAAAAAATCTGATTTTAAGTCATATAATAAGACAAATTCTTTATAGATTTACTATTGCCGAACATAGATATTTCTGATTAGATCAGTTAATCTTTCAAACTATGAAATCTAAGGAGGAGTCAGCTCAATGGGCTATCGCTAAAAATGAAAAAAGATCAGAGCAGAAATAATAAACAATCAAGATATAAACTTGGATATTTGATATAAATATTTAAATGTCTCACTTGAAAACGAGCGCCTTCCAAACAATAATGAATATCATTGAAAACAAAAAGTTTTTTAATACATTAACATGATAACGAAGAAAATATCTTCAAACTTTCTCTTTACAAACTCTTTTATTCACATAATATTCTAGAAAAATATCAGCATTCACAAGCAGTAGATATTTACATAGAAAAATGCACAAACGAGCAAGCTAAGGTGTTCGTAAGTTAAAACGCAATCTCTAAAGATATGGCGCATTTCGTGAACAATACTAGCAAGTCTCACGTTCTATTTACTTTCCTTATATGCTTGTTTACGTCCATTACGATTATTACAAGAGCTTCTCTCTCATTCTAAAATACAGAACATCTTTGGACTCCAAATTTGTATGCGCATCTGGCTAGCTGTCGTTAACCTTATTTTCACAAATGATAAAGGAGAAAAATAACATTGTATTCCCAAAACTTTTACTTTTTGCACATCTCTTTCAATCTAAAGAATATTCGATACTTCGTTGCCACTCCCTTAGGCAGATAATTGAAATAAAAAATAAGAATATATATTACCGTGGGGTCAAAGCATCGTTTTTTGAAGAACCAGTCAAACAGGGTTTCCGAAAAGATTTTTGTATTCCATTTGTGTCGGGAAGAGAAAAGAAATAGTCGAAAGAAACAGAGTCAAAGTTCATGATGGCTACTGCCAAGTTAAGATGACACATTTCAATCTCGTGGATAAATCTACGAAGGGAACTTCTGTTCTTATTTTTCTCAAAAAAAGATAAGATACTTATATTCTATAGTTAGAATGTTTTTAAAGAAGCAACGCGAAAATTAAAGGTTTACTCAGCTTCCACTGTTGTGTGCCTCTAAATAATATCTAAATATTGCATCGCTGTATCATACTTATCACTGTTTCTTCCTGTTTATGCAGAGCATTAATCTCGAAAGAGCAAACAAAAGTTCTCAAATTGTATTTATAGATGTTGATCCACTTTTTTTTTCTCATAGCGATATATATATTCCGTTAAATTTTCAAAGGAAGTTCAGTTTTTTTCAACGCCGCAAACTATTTTAGACTTGTTTACTGTACATTGAAATGAAGGAACATTGAAACAAACAATACGATGGCGAGAAAAAAAATGTACCTTAGGTACAATTCAGAAGAAGAAACTGTGATAGATCATGGCTGCATGATGTCTCGGGATCTACAAAGGATTAGAATGGCACGAAAAATCTCATACGATTTGTAATAAATGAAAAATGTACCTTTGAAAAATGGTTGTTTAAAGAAACAAGTAAAAATGAGGCTATCCAGTTTGTGATAATTTGAGATTATTACCATGTTTTTATTAACTTGCTTTCTTGTTTGTGTGCTTGTGTGTGTGTTTGTCAAGTACAAATCTTGCAATCGATTTTTAACTAACTTCCCGACTAGCTAGACATTTAAAACTTTTAGAATAGCTCAGAACACGATGACAATGCATTTTTTTAATACTTTCAGCCATCTTTAAGCAGAATTAAAGTAATTTTCAGTTAATTTTGTTTTGTAGACTGGTGCAGCCATCTATTGGCCGGAGCGGGAACGAAAAGTTAAATGCAAGTTAACTTCATTTTCTTTCAAATTGATGGGATAATTCATCAAAAAAATTTTTAAAAATTATTTATTAATACATAGAATTGTCAAGTTTATATGATTCAACAGAAAATTTAAAAACATGGTATATAAAAAGTTCTTCTTATCTTGTAATTATTTTTAAGTATGCTTAAAGCGGAAGACTAAAAATATTTGTATTGACCTAGAAGGAATCATTGTCAGGGCAACGTAGGAAAAGTAAATCTAATTAAGGTTAGTGCTCACTGGCGTTCAAATACAGGTCTGAAATACCTTTACGTCCTTGAATAATAAGTAAGAAAAATATGTGACTCTATAAAATGTCCTTTTCAAAATGTGTTTTTTAAAAATATTATTATGAAAGCATAATACTTTGTAATAATATTATTATGAAAGCATAACTTTGAGCTACAATATCGTTTCGTAATCTTAGAAACATATTAAAAATTTTTTGTATATTGTTATATATAGAAAAATGCTAAGAAATGAGTTTGGGTTTCGAATTTGAGTTCAGCCATGCATATATTCCTAATAAGTGACATAAAGTAATTAAATAAGTGGACTGTTTGATTTTAATACTTTTAAGAGTACAGTTCCTCTTTAGACCGAAAGGTAAAAAAAAATTTAAGAACGAACAGCCTTCAAATAAATAATAGTAACGACTTATTTAAGAGAAAATTTATTATTAGAAAGCTTGCAGGATTACCAAGAGCTTTTTATGAGAAAAGAGAGACTGAAAATATGATGAGAAACATTTCACTTACTCCAGTAATACATTTTATATTTTGAAGTATCTCAGGGAGGACTTTAAAAGTAGTTAGAATAGGATAAGCCAAATAGCGCCTACTCTTGTTTCGGCCCGGATGTACTTTATAGTATTTACAATTAATAAGTTGTTGTTGTTTCCGATGCCCCTTGACCTATAGTATCTATCAGTTCAAGTCCAATTAAGGCTATCGGGAAGAGTGGTACGGCTCCGGTTTTTAATAGCACCGCGAGGGTCGGAGTCCGACTTGGCTAAAAGGCCGGTCCCGTAATTTAGAACCGAGGCAAGTGACGAGACCGATGCACTTGTCCTAGCAACTCCAGAGTTAATTTGAGAACTTGGACATTGCAGCCACGGCAGATTTTACGTGCACCGGCCGTCATTAGTGTACACGGCGGTGGATTTGCAGCGACAAGCATCGAACTAGAGGCGTTCAGATCACTGGTTCGCTGTTCTTGCCAACTGGGTCACCGTTCCCACAATTAATAAGTGATTCACAGCAGTGAACGACCCAGAGTAACAGGACAGTTTGTCCCGTGGACGACAACTGTCCTGCTACACAGGGCCTAGCCGTGTTAGCTGCCCGGAGTTTTTTATGTTGAGTTTCTTATTAATGGCAAATTTTACGTTCACGGCTTTATAATTTAATGCTCAATGCAGAGTCTGTAAAATGCATTATGTCCTCTCAAAATCTATACTTTGCATGACATCTAACAGTCAATTTTTCACGAAACACTAGCCAATATCAATATTTAACTTTCTATGACTTTCTCTAGTGAAACCGTTGGACTTAAAACACCTGATTTTTTCAATTCAAGGTAAATTCTAGAAAAATATGTCACTTTGTTTCATTTCCACTGTGGGAATTCTAGTAAGATCATCTTAAAAGTAACTAAAACTGGAGGCTAGGATTTCTTTCGTTCTTAGGAAAGCCGCGAGAAAGTAGGACTTATACTTAGATGGTTTATCTGTCATTCTAGAATTCAGGGGCTTTTGGTATCGACTTTCTTGCTGAATTCATTTAAAAGTAGAAAAACTGCATTAACAGTCTATTTCTTTAGAGATCAGCTTCAGTAGCTCAATTTTGTAGAGGAGATTCTTACCATAGCTAACAGTTAAGTAAGCTTCAAAGCTTTAGATAATATATGATAATTATATAGTATCTGTGAATTATGAAATACATAAAAATATTCGATTAAATATGAAACAAATCTATAGCAATATTTTATTCATTATTCTCAAATTGCATTAGGGTATGACATTTGAAGAAAACAGATTCGACATTGCATTTTCAATAGCTCTGGTATTTATAATATTAGTTAAATAAAGATAAATATTGATATAATTAAAACTAGGTAGAAAAATATTTGAATTAAATAAGGAGATTATCAGAGTTTTATTTTTAAAAATGACATTTGATTGTTATTTTACATTTGCAAAAAAGGATATTAGATTGTAAAAATCAACTGCATTTGAATAATAATAACTCGACGATTGTGATTTAATCTAGCAGCAGGTAATTATTTTCAAAAGTTATCTTGGTTTTGAAATCATCAGAATTACTTTTTCAAAACTGCAAAACAAATAAAATTATAGTTTTCTTTTTTCAAACTTTATGCTAACTCAATAAGCCGAATTACGGTTATGAAATATTCGCTTAAATAATTAAATAGTAATTATAATAATACCATTTAATATCCTAAATGGTATGGGAGAGATTTTATTCTAAGACTACCATATAAATAAAACGTTAAAGCATTGGATATGCCTTTTATGAGGCATATTTAATTTCCTATCTCCTTAATTCTTGTAGGAAAGTTTGCCATTGAAAACTGGTTAGTGTAATAACTGAAATCGAGAGTTCAAAATTTGGCGTTTGGGGTTTTAAATACGACTCATGGTTTCTAAGAAATTCCTTCGGGAAATACTTCATTAACATGTGGCAGGTTGTCCAAATGATATACTGCAGTTAGAAAATCCCCTGTTTGTCTCAAGTCAAAATATTAGTTACAGATTTTGTCATAGGAAGAGAAATTGTTTCCAAAAATTTCGGCTTTAGAGTTTCAATGAGTTCAGATTTCTCTTTTATTACTAAAACTAAATGCGGGAAAGCTGAAGACACCGTTTTGCTTCCTAGTCAGCTTGAGGTAGATAATGAAGTTTATTCGAAACAGCATTTGAAATATATATATACCGGGTGGCCATAATTAAACTGACAGTGCTCACAGTGTTCTGTAGCGCGATCTATTTGCGAGAATGACGCCACATTTTGTAGGAAGATTAAACAAGACGGGGGACGAAGGATTCCGCGAAAAAATAAATTAGTTCCAAAAGTCACCGCTAGGGGAATATTTGGCGCTGTGTAATAGAAAATAGAGTGTTAACAAATGCAAATTAATACGGAATAAAATTACCTTTTATTATGCTCATTTTCTTATTTAGTTCAAGTGCAATATGGCAACACTTTTAAAAAAGCGTAAAATCTACATAAACACCGATAAAGTCTCGTGATCTGCAATATCACGTACGCTGAGCAGAAGAAGAGGTTCTTTATTCAAATTTCACGTTACATCCATTGGCACAGTGCCAGCTGTTTGGGTTTTAAAAGGCAATGTGTTACGTTTCGAATCAATCGGATTGAAAGTTTATGTGCAATGTCTCCTTCTTTAGTCGAGAGTGCGTTACTGGTCAAATTCTTTTACCTCAACCTGTGCAACGCGTCAGCCGCTCTTCGTGCTTTTAGAACGCACAAAAAAATGCATAAAGGTAACGGTCCTGTGTCAGTTAATGGGCTAAAAGCAATGGTTGCGACGTTTGAGAAAACAGGTTCTCTGAAGGTTCAGTCAGACAGAGGACGAAAACCTGTACCACAGGATACAATCGAAGCAGTTGCCACGGCGATTGTCGACAGAGGACCAGACAATATTGCTGCCACCTCTAGCGCTCGTGGATTAGCTCGGAATATGGATATGCCTTACAGTACGGTATGGAAAATCTTACGAAAGATTATCAACTTCTATCCGTACAAGATCAGCCGTGTACAGGAGTTACTGTACCCCGACCATGATAAGCGATTGACTTTTGCTCTCGCCTTTCTTGCCAGAATGGAGGTGGATGATGCTTGGCCGTGGAAAATCTTATGGGGAGACGAGGCCCACTTTTACCTGCATGGAACTGTGAATACCCAGAACTGCCGAATTTGGGATGACAAATCACCACATGCAGTCACAGAAATTCCCTTACATTCACCAAAGGTAACTGTTTGGTGTGGGTTCACAGCGGAATTTATCGTAGGTCCATTCTTCTATGAGAACATTACCCCGACAGGACCGGAAACCTGTTCTGTTACCGGAGAGAAATATCGCCACATGTTGACCAGATTTGTCATTCCGGCACTTCAGCAAAGACAATGCCAGGGGGAAATCATTTTCATGCAAGATGGAGCCCCTCCACACGTTTCTGTACGAGTGCAACGGCTGCTACGACAGAAATTCTCAACAGAAAGAGTCATTAGCCGCTACTTTCCAACTGTATGGCCACCTCGGTCGCCTGATCTTCCCCATGCGACTTCTGGCTATGGGGTTACCTTAAGTCCAAGGTCTATCAAGGAGTGGTCCAGGACCTGGCTACGTTGAAGGATATCACGGACTGTACGGGAGATTCCTGCAGACATGTTACTTTCTGCTGTTGTGCATACTGTGCACAGAATGCAATATGTGGTCCACAACAACGGCAGCCACATTGAACCTCATATGAATGCAAAATAAAAGGTAATTTCCGTATTGATTTGCATTTGTTAACACTCTATTTTCTATTACACAGCGCCAAATATTCCCCTAGCGGTGACTTTTGGAACTAATTTATTTTTTCGCGGAATCCTTCGTCCCCCGTCTTGTTTAATCTTACTACAAAATGTGGCGTCATTCTCGCAAATAGATCGCGCTACAGAACACTGTGAGCACTGTAAGTTTAATTATGGCCACCCGGTATATACACTCATGGACAAAAAAATTAGCGCACCAAGAAGGAGTAGTCAAAATGAAACGAAATTTTACATACGTAATGACTACTTTGATATAAGTAAATTATAAGAAAATCAAAGAAAAAGGATAATTTATTTCAGAGAAAAAGGCAAAAGAACGGAGGAGTTAATACTCCGTTGGACCCCCTCTAGCGCGAATGCACGATGCGATACGATCGGGCATTGAGTCATACAAGTTCTGTATGATGTCTTGAGACATTTCGTTCCATATTTGCTGTAACCTTGCCTCTAGTTCGTTTAAACTCGTGGGATGCCCAACTCGTCGTCCCAAATGATCCCAGATATGCTCGATTGGAGACAAATCTGGGGATCGGGCAGGCCAAGGAAGGGTAGTAACAGTGCGGAGACAGTCTTGTGACACCCTTGCCGTATGAGGCCGAGCATTGTCTTGTTGAAAAATGGCTCCTGGGAGCCGTTGCATGAGTGGCAACACATGTGGTTGCAGGATTTCATGAACATACCGCTGGGTTGTCATGATGCCAAGGAACAATACTAGGGGTGACCGTGTATTGTAGGCAATGGCACCCCATACCATCACACCAGCTGTGGGAGCTATGTGTCGCTGTACAGCAAAGGCAGGATTGAAGCGTTCACCACGGGCTCTCCACACACGAACACGATTGTCATCACTGCCGAGATTGAATCTGGATTCGTCGCTAAAGACGACCTGGTTCCATTCCGCTGCAGTCCAGTTTCCTCGTGCGCGGCAAAACTCCAAACGGAGGCGTCGATGGGTGGGCGTCAAGGGCAGCACACGTAATGGGCGCCGCGATACCAACTGTCCTTCAGCCAGGCGCCTTCGTATGGTTCGAGAAGACACAGAGGCCCCTAGTGAAGGTGCTACCTGTGCCTGGATGGCGGCCGATGAAGCAGTTGGCTGTACGCGTGCATTTCTTACGATGTAGCGGTCTGTCGAGGGCGTCCTGAGCCTGGTCTTCGTGTACATCACATCTCTCGGGTCCACTGGTCCCAACACCTCCTCACAACACAATCAGAGCGGCTTAATTGACGAGCTACTCGCCTAGCTGACCACCCAGCTTCCATCATCCCGACGATTCTCCCCCTCTCAAACTGCGACAACTGCTTATATTGTCTTCGAACACGGCGTAATGGCATGTCTATCTTAGCTCTTCCTTTGTAAATGATTCAGCACACTCAAACAGGCTTTGGTTACCTGTTTTATACTCCACAGAGTACGATGTTCAACGCTCTCTACCGGCTATACGTAATGCGCAATCACGCTGCATTTCCAATCATTTGCATATCTCCCCGACATGTACCTTCATTGCAAGTTTCGTTACGATCCCGCAATTATTTCTTGGTGCGCTAATCTTTTTGTCCATGAGTGTATATATATATATATATATATATATATATATATATATATATATATATATATATATATATATATATATAAAAGTTCCCCATAGCTAATGTTGGCTCTTTAATGAATTTTACTACTAATTATTTCATCTTGAATTGGCAGACATTACGTAAATTCTTTTACACTGAGTGGCCAATTTGTTCTAACCATCTACTCAGTACATCGTTGGACCTCCTTTTTTCTGTAGATACTATTGGAATTCTCTTTGACATGGACTCTATGAGATGTTGATACGTGGCTCTTGAGAAATCTGAGACCATATCCAATGAACTACACTTTCTAGTTTTCTAAGTTTTGATGGCTCTAGATCCAGCTGCTTTTTGCGCCTTTCGATGTCATCCCCCAAATGCTCAATTCGATTGAGGTCTGTGATTGTAGAGGTCAACTAAGCAAGAAGTCTCCGTCATTCTATTTAAACCGTATGTAGATAATGCGACCTTTATGGCAGAGTATTGTAGTGCTGGAAGTATCCCATCCAGCGGGGTAAGTATACAGTGGGAAGTATCCATCTCCAGTGGGGTAAAACCATTTACATAAGATGATGCACTTGGTCAGCGACAGTATTTAAATACCTTTTGACATTCAGATGTACTTTCACATGGATTAAGGACCCAGACAATGCCAGGAAATTATCCCCCAAACCATAACATTGCCTACATCAGCTTGAAATGTGGCTTCATGCACTTCAATATTTTCCTCATATTCACACCCTGCTATACCCATGGCGTAGTTGAAAACGTGATTAATTGGACCTCATTGCCCTTTTACATTCATTTATTGTCAAAAAGTCTGATCCTGTGCGAAATGAAGACATTTGATCTTTTTAGCTACAGACAGCAAAGGCTTTCGAACAGGCCTTCAGTTTCCGTAACCGATACAATGTAATGTGAGACGAACAGTACGCCGAGAGGTCATTGGATTAGTAGTCCAGTCAAATTGTGTTTTTCGGAGGAAAATTTTGGGGTAGTTTTGATTTCTTCCATTTTATATGTTTTTTGGGGTGCTGAATCCGAATCTGAGGTTTGTCAACAAAATTTCGTGACGCAACATTGAAGAAAATGCAAAAAAAGGTAAAAAGTTTCATTTTTTGGCGGGTTTTTGCTTATAACTCGGAAACTATCAACTTTTCGTATATAACCCCAATTTATCAAAATTAAAGTACATAAAATTTCCTACAAATTTCACTATTTACGTTTTTTTCTCCGACGGACCGTTTGGGCTCAAGCGCTATTTGAAAATTGGCGTATTTCGGCTGTCTCCACAAACCCCACTTTTTCCACTCCAAAATTCTAATTTATTATTAATGGCTGTCAATTAGTGAATTCCTCCCAGTTCTCTGCACATACCTTATTTAGATCGTATATGTAGAGGTACAGGTAATTTTTTCAAAAATAAAATAATGTTCAAGTTATTTAAAGAAGTCCGAAATTGTACAAATTTGTTGTAATTGTTACAAAAAAGTTGAAATTCCAAAGAAAATTTTTTAAAAATTATTACATTTTATTATATTGTATTACAATACATATGATCATATATTACATTATTATATGAGCCGTTGTCGTTTAGAGGGTCCTGTCTGAGGTTCTTCGAAGGCGGCGAGTCTTGGCACAGGTTCGGGTTGTTCTGTCGTCAGAGTCGGGGCTTGTTCATCTGGAAAATGAAAGAGGTGGTGAATAAACAACAACTTGTGATCATATCTTAAGGAGAGATGAGTGATTACGAAATAGATTGTGAGATTAGACATACCTTCCGCATCATGTAAGCGTATTTCTTCAGTCTGTTCTTCAGTCTGTACCCATGACGTGAAAGGTGCTGTATCCGTCGATTGTATGTACATTAAAATCAGCATTATCGTACATCTGCTATGAAAAACACGGCTGGTTAATTTTCAGTGGATCGCTGCTGACAGCTGATGCTTCCAGGCGGACAGCCTCTGTGTAAGTCGAACAAAATCCCAATGAGGAAACCACATCGACTAATTTCCTTGAGCCGTACTTCTTGTACAGAAACACTGCCAATCCTACGAGGACTGGTGAAACGAATGATCTGGGCCTCACTGCTGCTACAAGACTATGAGCCAGTGCTGTGTTCTTCTTCTTCCACATATCATGGTCCCCACGTTTTTTGTTTTAGTACAACTGTTTCCATAAATGTACGGAGACTTTCAGGAATGAGTTCCTCATTTCCTTCCAAAAATTTATCAGGTGAGGGGTACTGTTCTGTCTCATAAACCTGGCTCCGGATATCCTCAACAACAATTGCAGCAGCCGTCTTAATAATCCGGAGTCATTCCTCTTGTTCATTTTTTAACGCCTGCTGGTACCAAGCATCATTTAAAATTTTATACCCTGTGTTTTTGAAACACACTACCAGCTTCTTGTTTGGAGAAAATGTGATTATTATATCGCTTCCATATTTTTTGAGTAGATGAGCTTTAACTGTCTTTATGTCAGGACGATAATCACCCTTTATTTGGTCCACCAACTCGTCTAGCGTAAACTGACATTCTCCATCACTATTCTCAAGATAAGTGTAGACATATTCCATTGCTGCTTCAACATGATTGGCGAATGGACCCCTTTTTCTCTTCTCTTGAATTTTTGGGCGATTGTACAATTTTCTCATGCATAAACTATGATACTGAAAATCAGAAACCACCAAGTCTGAGACAGGCAAAAGACGTTTGATTATGGCTTGTTCATACTCATCACCACGTTCTTCTGCCCTTTTTATGATAGTTTCCTTGACTTACAAAAATCGAACCTGATACACAATATTACGATTGGTTTTCTTTTTTCTTTGTTGTTCTATAAAGTCAGGTGTTATGACGAGGCCAGACATAAAACAATGAGTTTTGAAATTGAAATGCGCTTCAGTAGAACGTGTTTTGACTTGCTGTCTACCCTGCTCCGCCTTCTTCAAATGAGCTGCAATCATTCTTTTATTAATGTAGTTTGTACGACATCGCTCATGAACATCAACTGCAGATTTTTCACGTAGCTGAACATGCTCACCATCCTTCCTCTTCTTGCTTGACTCGATAAACATTTTCAAACCTCTTTGCCGCACCGTTATCACCTTCTCTACGTTATTATCCAGCACTTCATCACAAATAAAACACACATTTGAAGCCGTTTTTAACACTACGCGTAAATATAACTTTTGATTCGTGTTGTCGTTGGATTCTAACACTGAACTACTTACTTCCTTCGCACTGCCACTGGTAGGAATCGGATGGCCGGTATTTTTATTTTTATTTATTTATTTATTTTTTTTTTTTGGGGGGGGGGAGGAAACCTCGTGAACAATATGAAGGGACTTGAGACTGGGTCAACACCCCCTATATCGGATATAGGGGGTGATGATTGGGTACGCATGTACACGGTGACGTAGTTGGCCTTGAATCGTCTGTGAAGGAATCGAATGGAAGGAAAGAGGGCTTTTAAACCAAACGGGGCAGTTATAAAATCATTTGGTGAGGCTCGAGAATAAATAACACGAAAAGACGTACAAGACGGAATTATATTTGCACAGAATTTAAATACAATGTGATTTTGAAAATCCTACATTGTATTGGAAGGAGGCATTAAATGACAGCCTTTAATGATAAGTTTTGGAGTGTAAAAAGTGGGGTTTTGCGGAGCCAGCCAAAATACGCCAATTTTCAAATAGCGCTTGAGCCCAAACGGTCCGTCGGAGAAAAAAACGTAAATAGTGAAATTTGTAGGAAATTTTGTGTACTTTAATTTTGATAAATGGGGGTTATAAACGAAAAGTTGATAGTTTCCGAGTTATAAGCAAAAAACCACCAAAAAATGAAAATTTTTACCTTTTTTTGCATTTTTTTTCAATGTTGCGTCACGAAATTTTGTTAACAAACCTCAGATTCGGATTCAGCACCCCCAAAAAGATATAAAATGTAAGAAATCAAAACTACCCCAAAATTTTCCCTCGAGGGCCCCTTTTGAGCACAAATTGACTGGACTATAGTCCCCGATTTAGATTAGCTGAAATTTTATGTACTGTTGCCCTTCTGTTGGAAGTCTGAAAACTCTCCTTTTAGCTCGAGCATACAGTAGTCGGTGATGAGCATACGTCTTACGTTGAGACCAGGATAATTTTTTTGGTAGCCCATGCTTTGTAGCATGAACAACAACTGCTCTCGAACAGTTCCCAAGCCAAGCAGTTTCGATAATATTCGCTCCACTGATTCTGGAACCTACAATAATTCCACGTTCAAAGTCAATTAAATCACGTTTTTTACCCATTTCTTCAGAAGCAAAACAATTAAACTGCCTCATCAATTAAACAGCAATCAAACAGCAATCTTTTTTTAGATATCATTCTCCCCCATAGCCTCTATAGTATGGCGTCATAGTTGATTTGCATAAAATTGTCAGATGGCCATAATAAATTAGCCCCTTACTCTATATCTCTTAAGTTGTATAAGTTCTGAACTTGAAAATAAAAGTATTTTCGCCTTGATGACGTTCCTATGCTTCAATTCGTCTGAAAACCAGTCTTCATGTAAATGAAAACTAAGAGCAAACCCTGTCAGCAATTAATAATGTAATTGTACTGCACAATGAACTATGCAATATACATGGTTTGTACCGGAGATAATCACATTATTTCCCTGTGGTGATCATAATAATAGAAGCTATTCAAAATGCCGGCAACGGCTGCAAATTTCCTCTAAGTGAAGGAGCATGATTTCAAGGGAAGTAGGCTCAAGGTTAAGAGACTCTTGGGGTTAAATATTTATGCCCTCTTATGCTTATTCTGTAAGCCAGCGGGATACAAAGTAATGGTTAGGAGAAGGTGCAACTTTTGCTTCACGTTTTTGCCTTACTTTTATTCTCCTCGCCATCTAGATCGTTTGAGGAAGCATTTTATTTCCTCAAAATTTAAAGTTACAGGAAAATTTTGTAACCTGTAGGAAGCATAAAAAATGATTTACGGCCATTATTATTTATTTTAGCTGTAGATGCAGAATTTTAAGTTCGCAACACATCATAAAGCGTAAGTCTAAGTGTATCCTGCTGTACGTTCTTAAAGTCTAGTTATCTCGGAATGAAATCTTTCTTCTTTTGTAGTCTTTAAAAGTATTTGTAATATATCTGTTTGAAATTTAGTTCAGCGTTCCCTTGTTCCATATTTCTCTGTCCTCGGGATTTACGATTTCTGGGAATAGTTCCTTTCAAATAAAAACTGTTCTGTTCTCTGAAATGAATAAAAATTTCATGTATAAAATTTTATTAGATCTGATGGCAACAGAATTTTGAAATGTGGCTTCTGTGTAGAAAAACGAAAAAATGATGCAAGTAGAAATATTAGTTCAGAACATATCAAAACTAAAAAAAAAATTCAGTGCAAAATTTCGAATACATGAATCTTTATATGCAGACATATTTTGGGGGATAACCATCACAAAATGCGTATAAATAAATAAAAAATAGTAATTAAAATTTTGTGTTCCGGACCCCATGTATGAAACTATTGATTCAGTTTAATCCGTTTAAGGGATATGTAACGTCAACAATTGAAATTCATACAATGTGAAAGATTTACTTTTAAGACAATGAACAAGCTGATTTATCAAAGTAAGATACTGAGGTATTGCAAGCAGATAAAAAGTAAGACGTCTTCTCCTTCAGAAAGGCTCTTTATCTGGTAATGTATAGTCTTGACTCCGTAGATATATGGACTTGAAATATCTCTATGAAGATCTGGAGAGATCGCTGTCAAATGATTATACCAGACAGACGTCGCAAGAAGGCCGACGCAATCTTTAGACTTGCAACAGGTCACGTTTCCTTGGTAAGTCATTTGTGTCGCAATAGTGTTCTTACCTACCCAAATCGACCACTTTGTGATATGGATGGAGAAATTGACAGACCTCATATTTTATGATGCATGGCATTGCGTAGAATCTCTAAGGCAGAGAGATGCTGGAATGAGAAAAGCTTAATGATAAGACAATGACTGTTTATACACTGCTGGCCACCGGAATTGCAACACCAAGAAAGACAAGAGATATCACAACAAAATTTATTTTGTAGATAACATGTTGACCAAGTATTAAATGATTAAATTTATAGACTTCTGTGAAGTGTGGTTCCTGCCAAAATCAGTAGCCAGAGTAGCCGCCATTGTTGGAGATCACCGCTGCCACACGCCTCGGCATTGATTCAAAGAGACTTTGGATGAGTTCTTGGGGTACAGCAGACCAAGCAGCTTCCACACGTTGCCAAAGTTGATCTGCTGTGGCAGCTGGGGATGGAATATGGGTAAATCGTAGAGCAACCATGGACCACATGTTTTCTATTGGCGAAAGATCCGGAGAGCGAGGCGGCCAGGGAAGCAATTCAATCTGGCGATTGACGAAGAACCGTTGGACAATGCGTGCCACGTGTGGTCGCGCATTATCCTGTTGAAATATGGCTGTGGGCAAGCCCTGAAGGTAAGGAAGGACAACTGGCTCCAACACCTCGGAGATGTAGCACTGGCTGTTTAAAGTACCTGTAATGCGTACTAGAGGTGTGCGAGAGTGATATCCAATACCGCCCCATACCATAATACTCGGTGCAGGACCAGTGTGGTGGTGCATAACGCAGCTGTTCAGCATCCTCTCTTCACGGTGTCTCCAGACTCGAATGCGACCATCGTGGTGTTGCAGACAGAAGCGTGACTCGTCAGTAAAGACAATTTCATTCCATTCTGCCGTCCACATCCTTCTGTCATCGCACCATCGGCGGCGGAGACGTCTGTGGTTCTGCGTCAAGGGTAGACAAAGCAATGGACGTCTTGCGGACAGACCACTCTGCTGTAAACGGCGTCGAATGGTACGCGCAGACACTGGATGATGCGTTACAGACTGCATGTACTGTGCTATGGTTCGTGATGTGACTGAGCGATCCGTCACTGCCATGCGCACAATTTGCCTGTCATCACGTGAAGTGGTGAGCTGAGGTGGATGCGATCGAACACGCCGGTCCGTCGTACCCTCCTGCATCCAACGATCACATATCCGCATTACAGTTGTTTGGTTTCGTCCAACACGACTACCGATTTCCCTGAAAGATAATTCACAATCTCGGTAGGCCACTATCCTTCCTCTGTCGAACTCGGATACTTGATCAAAAGATGATCGCTGTTTTCGACGAGGCATAATTGATCGTTTTTTTGAAAAAACCACAAGAAAAACACAATTGCCGAACTTGAAATCGTCGAAATCTCCAAGCCTTAAATAGCGCTTTGAAGTGGCGCCACAGGCGCGCGTGATGTGCGTTTGCGCTGAAATTCTAATCATTTGCATATCTCACCTCCGCTAATGCATGTTGTAAATTTCATGTTATTTGCATGTTTCCTTCAGGGTGTTGCATTTACAGTGGCCAGCAGTGTAGTTAACATATATTTTTTTCAATTCTATATCGTTTTGGTTGCCCCCCCCCCCCAAAAAAAAAAAAAAAAAAAAAGACATCGATGTGTTTTTTAAATGTACCTAGAAAATTATATTATGTTCAAATAGATTTTAATTGGTACTTCTTTGAAAGGTACAATGTCTTGTTTGAATGTACAAATTCTCATCTTTCTTTTTTTGTACACTATTTCACTCGCCAAAAGAATCCCTGGATTTGCAAACATGCTTTGTTGTTTGCCAATGTTGAGTACTTGGTTTTTATGCCATTCGCTCGAGGATTTGTAGACAAATCAAATCATTTTTAAGGCAGCCTTTGTTTTTCAAAATACCCATCCCCCCCTTTTGTTTATACGACATTTTATCGAATCTGAATTTAGACTAAATATCTGAAAAAGCAGATTCTTCCAATATTTTCTGTCACACCCATCAAAAAAGAAATACACGGGAACTACTTTTTGGGATCGGGAGCAGTATATTGAGTGAAGATGGTGTTATACATGTCGTCAGGAGACACTTAATTATCTGTCTTTCAATATGGTCAGGGAAGTTGCTGTAAAACCATTTGAAATTTTAAAATGCTCTCTTAAGTTCTATAAGGTTATGCTTTTGAATCAAGGTTATACTTTATTCTCTATGCAATGAAGGAGCTTTTTTCTTCAATTTCTATTACTTCACATGCGATCAATGCCTTAACTGATATTTGCTAGTTCCTGATCAGGGATCTAGTATTTGGCACTCTATTTAAAAAATATATAAGTAAAAATGCTCTAAAAGTAACGATTTATCTCTACGTCTGTAGTTTACCTTGAGTATGGACCCTTTTGCAACTTGCTAGTTATGGTGATGCTCATATTTGCATGTACGTCATGAGTATTTTTGTGTGTATGTATGTTTCTTTTTATGGAAAATTTAAGATTTAAAAAAGAATCCTGTTAATAATTTAAGAAAGGATCCTGGGAATAATTTAAGAAGGGATCCTGTGAAGATTGTGGCCAATTCTTTACAGGATCCTTTGAAATAAATAAAAACCTCTTTCATGCTAAAGAATCGTTCTAACAACTTTGAATCGGTGAAAACCTTACAGTGAATACAGATAAATGAGGAGGTCCGGAAATGGAAGAAGTTCTAAGCTGTCAACTGGAGATTAGAAGGACATCGTGATGAATAATTTTCAGCCATTAGCGTGCATTAAAACTGATCCAGGATTACTCTCCTTCAATTAGGGTTACTTCTTTCGCGACTTAGTCAAAAGGGGGTCATAGTAAAATGTTACGGTAGTTTTTTGTTAAAATATGATATCTTAGAAATTTTTGAAGTTTCTAATATTTTCAAGTGATGTCAGTATGTTGTTATTAATGCGGAGGCACTTGTCCGCAAACATTCGCACTAAATGCCCAAGAGAATCATTGGTTTCTTTCAAGGGGCACCGTATAGGGGAACCAACACCACCCCCTAGTGCCACCTGAATATGAGCTGAACGACCTCAAGGGGCACCATCTGGAAGGATAGTACCTTCCCCCTCCCTCTGACCACATGGTAGGAGTTTCCAGTCTACGGATTTAACGTGCCTTTATATGTTAGTATGTATGATTAATCAAATTAGATTTCTATATTATAAGCACATGATCAAGAGGCAAAACGTCGGTTTTAACACAGAATTTATGCGCGCTACTAAGTATCTTTTTAGCGATAGAAAACGCCTTCTAGTATCTTAGTTACGTTTCTGATACGCGCGCACTCAAATTAACAAAACTCTTTACCGTATAAACTGTCCTGCGATTATCATGTGTTGATTTACACGGATCTGAAATGATGAGATAGAGATCAAAAGTTCAGATACTAAAGAGTAAATTGAAAGTAATGACTATCATTCTAATTTGGAGTATAACTAAGGGAGAGATAACCGGTTTGAGGAAAATCCGAAAAACCGACTTCAATTGATGACCTTTACAGACCCCAATATCGACCCATAAATGTCAGAATAATTTGATGATAAATTCTTATTTTACATGTACTCAAAGAAGTCTGATGGGGGCAGCTGTCCTATATTTTAATGCTTTCCTTCCTCCTTGTTGTATACATTATTGTATCTTTATGATGTGAGAGTAACTTATTGCTTTCGACGGTAGGCTGTGACGTCCTCCAAACTAATTTTTATTATATGATATGGACACATTTATACTTTTATATATATCACACAGAGTTCGCGGTAAGGGAAGGAACATTCGGAATTATATTTGGAGTTACTTCTAATGTAGTTGTCTTTTTGTACAATACAGAGATGCCAACTTTAAACAAGTTCCTTCGGATGTAAAGTTATTCAACTTCATGAATGTTAGATGTCTATTACTTAATTGGTTCAAACATTTTTATTTAATTTTATTTTCTCATTGCTTTTTACTCTGCTACTCTTATACTTGCTATTTGCTTTGGATATATATTTTATTTTTTTATATTTTACTTAATATGTTGGTTCAATTGAACTTTTATACTTTATTCTTATCTTTTCATGAGTTCTAGTAAACATTTATTAGCGACTGGCAATTTGGCATGTCATACTAATGTTGTCAATGCTCGTTACATTGATACTTATTGGGGTATCAATGGATCGTTAAACCGTTACCAATCTTCCTCTTTCTCTGTGCCCTTTTCATGTTATCAAGTCAGGCAAAAGACATTGGTTTTTGATAAATGCTCTAATAAGCTATGTAAAACTTTCCCCTTGCAAACAATTCACAAATTCAAGTTAATTCACAAAAACAATAATTATTTAAAACTTATAATTGCATTTATAAAATCACCTGCAGTAGTTGTCATATGGAATATATAGGTCAAACCTCTAATCCGTTACATATTAGAATAAATTTACACAGATCTAATATTAAAAAATAAGACACACACAATTGTCAATCTCAAAATATTGAATTTGAACATTTTAATAAACATGATTTTGATAATATTATTATTTCCTTAGTTGATATCATTAAATCACCCTTTGACAGGTTATTTTATGAAAATATTTATATGCAAAATTTGTAAACAGAAAACTATTGTTAAGTTCAACTTTACTGATGTGTTAACAACACCTATTTACCCCCAACTAATAAAGGAACTTAAGACAGCTAAAAGAATAAAAAGAGGTAAAAATAATAAAAGCCAATCTTTTGATTGTAATATTTATAAAAATGCTATATTAAATTTTCAGGAAAGGTTTATCATTGACTATCAATATAGAAACTTAAAAGCTTGGATTTTTTCTGTCAATAAAAAACATATCATTAAGCTTTATCATCTATTTTTAAGTACTAAACTTAAGAATTATCATTTTCAGCATCTGGTATTTGATTTAATATTAACACGAGCTAATCATTTAAAAATAAACTTATTTAAAAAATATAACATAGAAACTAATACTTATTGTGTAATAAACTTTACTAACCCTAAATTAAATAATATAAATTTCAATCGTATTTTTGATAAACTACATGATATGTTTCCTGTAAAAGAAATAAAAATTAAACGTGTCTTTAAATATACACTGCCTATGGGTAGACATATATTTAATCATAATCAGGTATCAAATTTTTTTTCACAGTATATCAATATAAATTGTTTATGCAATATAAATTGTTTATAAATCGCAAATGTGCCCAAATGTGATTTTATAATAAGCAAATGTGTCGTCATGCAACCAATGTTCCAGGATTAAAGCTGATTTTTGAATGAGTGGTTATGCCTATTCACTCTGTCCTGACTCTTTTTCATGCGTGCCTTCCCCGGCAGTTCGACTACAAGAAAGCTCAAAGATATCTCTCTCTCTCCCCCCCACACACTCTCTCTCTCTCTCTCTCTCTCTCTCTCTCTCACACACACACACACACACATATTGCAATACGTCGTCGGACTGGTAGCGGTTAACAAAATGACGACCAGACTAAATAACACTACATAAGGATGATTTTTATTTACACTGATTGAAGAATGATGAAATCACGGAATGATATTTTAACATACGAGTTGTCAAAGTTCAGGAACTGCAAACCGCATGAGCAGATGCAGTTCAGATAGAATTTATACGATTCTAGTTGGCACTTCCGATGTAAGTCTGAGTTCAGGATAGGCGCGTCCACTGGCTCCCTATACTGGAGACTATGGCTGGTTGAGGCAACTTCTGTCAGAAACCACGATGACAAGATGTCGCGCTAAAATCAGATCCGTCTGGGATCGAATTTTCAATTTAGCTCCGATAACTATACAGAGCTTTGGCTAAAGCTGGTCGACCGGGGTCAAATAAACTTCTTCTCAAGTCAGGAATCAGGAGAGTTACTCTCTCTCCTATCACGATATAATGCTTCCGTTAGTAGCTGATCGACTGGATGTCGAAAGACGAAATCCTACCATACAGGAATTCAGAGACTTTACTATATCTCGATGATTCCACCTAGCCCTAGGTACACATCAACTTAGAACACCTATGGTTCTAAGGAAAGTTCTCCGTTGGGGAAGCAATTTTACCACGACCGCACTGGCCGGAGTGAGCGATTTCTCATCTTGAGACTAAGAGGCTAACTAACGCTAAATTTTTCTCAGTGACCTAACTTTGGATTTGGTGCTCCGATCGCTGGAAAATTAAAAGGATTTTAAGTGGTGCGCTTTAAAGGTGACATCATCTTTAGGGGCTGTTATTGGTCTATCTTTTCCCGCTGAAGATTCAGAAGTGTGCTCACACTATTAATTTTACGAGACTTCTTCATCAATCAGTGGGGTGCGAAGCGAATCAGGCTTTCAACTTTAAAGTCACATCGCAGACTTGCTGGCGCGGCGTAGCTTCGCCTTTATTGTCAACATTCCTTTGTTCAAGCCACCTTTTGTTGCCGTGCCTTCTGCCCGTGACTACGAGCGCGTTTATGTGGCCGGTGGTTCACTACAGATCGTTAATTTTAGGAACGGATTGTGTTAATTGGGGAGAATCAATTTTGATTCTTCACAATATATAACCGTTTCGTAACTGACTGACTGACTGACTGACTGGCTGATAGATTACGCACAGACCAAACCGCTGGACCTAAAGGGTTGAAATTTTGCATGGCGATTCTTCTTATAGTGTAAGGGTGCACTAAGAAAGATTTTTGAAAAATTCTTCTTAGATTTTTTTAAATTAAATTTTCAAGCTGTTTTTGTAACATTCTTTAAAGTTTGCATTTAAAATAATTATAATCTGAGGGTTATAAAATTTATATCACGAGAAAGATCATAAAAATTCCTTTAAAATGATATCTTTTTCGAATCTTTGCCTCCATTTTCTGATTTTTGATGAATTTTTAAATATTAATTTCTAGAATTTATTAAATGCTGATCCCGTGGTTTCTTTTCTTTTTGTGATACTTTAAATTAATTCTGCATCATGTGCATAACAACGAAATAAATGGACAAAAAATATTAAAATGCGGTAAAAGATAAAATTTAACCACTGGGCTAATTGAGATGGAAGTTCTTTAAGATTTTAAGTCAAAATAGTATGTTCTATATATCGCTCACTCCTTTCAACAACGTCATATCTCAAAAAACAAGATTTTTCAGGAGAGTGATTTGAAAGTTTAAAATTTCATTGAAATGTATTGAAAATAAATTTTAATTTTGCTCTCTAGCGGCTAAATATTGAGCGGTGGGATATGACGATCTTGGAGGGATATACTACTCTTTCAGGGCATTCTAAAAACAAGCATAACTAAAAACTGCCGATTTATATATATATATATATATATATATATATATATATATATATATATATATATATATATATATATATATATATATAAAACAGTTCCGTAACTGACTCATTCATTCACTGACTCACTGACTGACTGACATACAACACACAGACCAAACCGCTGGACCTAAAGGTCTGAAATTTTGCATGGCGATTCTTCTAATAGTGTAGGGGTGCACTAAGAAAGATTTTTCAAAAATTCTTCTTAGATTTTTTAAAATTAAATTTTTAAGCTGTTTTTTAAACTTTTTTTACGCTTGCATTTAAAATAATACATTAAGGGTTATAAAATTTACATCACGAGAAAGATCATAAAAATTCCCTCAAACTGAAATTTTTTTCGAATTTTTACCTCCATTTCCTGATTTTTGGTGAATTTTTAAAGGTTAATTTTTAGAATTTAATTTATTAAATGCTGATCACGTGATTTCTTTTTCTGGTACTTTCAATAAATTTATCGTCACGTGCGTAACAACTAAATAGACAAAAAAAATATTTTTTTCTCTTTCTAATGCAGCAGACGATTGGATATTATCCAAAAAAAATGCATATCCCTTACGATTTTTTTATAAATATATATATATATATATATAGATATATATTTTACATCAATTGTATACATTGATCATCGCATTTATTATAAATATATATATTTATTTTTTGGCATAAATTGTATAAGTTGACCGTTATATTTAATTTGAATGTACTCCTTAGCGAAGCGCGGGTTTTCAGCTAGTATATATATATATATATATATATATATATATATATATATATATATATATATTTTTTTTTTTTTTTTTTTTTGGCAATAATTGCATACATTTACCATTGTATTTAATTTGAATGTACTCCGTAGCAAAGCACAGGTTTTCAGCTAGTATATACCGGGTGCGTCATAAATTCTTGCAAAGTTCAAAAATTCATAATAAAAGAAGTAATGCTCGGAAAATTTTTCTGTTTGCGTCAATAAGATCAGAGGGACATTGGATTTTTTTTCCATGTAAAAAAAGAAAAAGTTTCCAAAAGTAACCGAAAGGGGGCGTTCACACGTCATACTGATACGTTTTATGCAAATCAGGCAAACTCAAACAGAAAATCAAACAAATCACAATAACATGAGACTGTGCATTTATTTTAAAGTAACAGATGTTCAACTTTACTACCAGCACAAGGTAATAGGCAAGAGAGGCGCGTCACGAAGCCCATTACAACGGATTGTAGCATCGATGGCAGCGACTGTCTGTCGAATGACATTTTTCGGTTCCACCAAAGTGGTTGGGGAGCCCCGGTACACATGAGATTTTAAGTATACCCCCAACTAAAAATTTGCCGGTATCAAGTCTGGTGATCGTGAGGGCCACTAAACCTTACAACGGCGACTTATAGAACTCGGTCTTCAGTGAAAGATTCCAACAGGAATGTCTTGATATCACGTGAAATGTGGGGCGGGGCACCATCCTGCATGAAGGTGACAACAGGTAACCCTGCAATGCAGGGTTACCTGTTGCCTGCATTGCAGGAAAGACACCTGACTTTCCTGCAATGCAGGAAAGACAGGTGTCTTTCCTGCAATGCAGGCTTAACGTGGTCACGCAAAAGCGCCCTCTTTCGGTTAATTTTGGAAACTTTTTTTTTTTATATGGAAAAAAAAATCCAATGTCCCTCTGATCCTATTCGCACAAACAGAAAATTTTTCCGAGCATTATTTCTTTTATTACGAATTTTTGAACTTTGCACGAATTTATGACGCACCCGGTATATACGTATATATATATATATATATATATATATATATATATATATATACATACACACACATAGACATACATAATTTTGTGTAAATACGTCGTGGGTATTATGAGTGTAAAAGTTAAATGTGCTCACTTGCGTATATGCTAGCAGAAATTTTACACGCGGTTAAAAATTTCTAGTTTTGTTGTATTTAGATATCGATTGACTATAAACTTTAACGAGTCACCACCGATTTTGTTTATAAGATCCTTTATCATGCCAGATCTCTGTCTCTCCATCCAATTTTTTTCTAGGTCAGGTTGTTCAAAATGAATCATTCTTATTCTCAGGTCCTCTTGTAAAAGGTCACTTTGTCATCATATGATTACAAAGAAGAAATAGAGTTAAGTTTATTAGTTGCATACTGTTAAACTATTTTTTTGGGCTGTCTTAAAACAAGGTTCTGCTGAGGCACAGTAGAAAGTATGGTGGCGAAAATTCAATTAGGCACTTACACGTATTTTTATTTTATCTATGCGATTTATTTTCTTTCTTTTATCTGGAAAAAAAGCAATAAAGGGTATTTCGGGCTTTTTACCCGTTCAGACTTTCAACTTTTGACTAAAAAATTCCGGCTATTTCTAGCATATCCGAAAGATTTTCCTTTCATTTAAAAATATTATATAGATCCTTAGGTTAGATCCTTAGATACTTCCCTTAATTTTTTTTTCAGTGCGACAGTCTATTATACCGAGGGAAAACACCAATGCACATGGTTTGTTGGCTTCTTTACTACGAAAAATTTGTTGGCTTCTTTATCATGGGCTACTTCATTTACCTCATAAAATATACTGTTGGTGAACTAATGCCTTTGCCAGCAGTAGGAGTTAGAAAAAACTGATCCGTGTAAAGGAAACTTAAGGTTAACATCAGCAGTCATCAACAGTACTAGGGTTTAATGATCAAGAATTCAATTGCATTCAAAGGAAGCTCAAGGTTAACATCTGTAGTCAACAGTGTTAGGGTTTAATGGTTAATAGTATTGAAAGGAAATTTAAGGTTAACATCTGTAGTCATCAACAGTACTAGGGTTTAATGGTCAAGAATTTAGTTGTATTTATTCTCTTGAGATTGTCTCCCTTTTTTTTCAAACCTTCTTTGCCAGACACTTGTCTTGATGAGGTTCGCCCATTCACACTGCGATTTTAGTCATATTCTTTATTTCTAGAGCACCCTGTAGGTGAACCCCCATAACTCCTTATGGGATGATAGCACAAGAACATCCCCACCTTATTCGGGATTCTAACCCGAATTCGATACGAGGAAGTTGTGATGCCAACCACGATACGAGGCTGCTCGGGAATCTGTTTTTGTATATGTGAAAACCGAGGCGTACATATTCGTCTATTTTCTTTGTTGCGTTGCGAGGGAAAGAATTAAAAAATAATTTCTCGCGTTGTAAAACAATTCATTTTAGAGAAAAGCAAACTCGAGGGTAGGAAACTCAAGTTTACTTTCTGGTTCCTTGGTAGATGGTCACATGATAATGACACCTTCCGTTCGAAAGAATGATGACGGACCTTAAAGCTACTATGTGCTAATCCTAATGGATTCGCTCACCTCAATGTTAATCTATGAAGAAAATTTGTCCAAGGATTGCCGACTTGGATTTAAAGATTTTTTTTTAAAAAATTGTACTCCGTATTAGAGAAAGAAATTTTACGCCTTGGACAATTTTTCTTTTTTTTAAAATGCAAATAATATTTTGAAATTTAAATTATTCGGGGAAAAAAATCTGGTATAGCGTGTTTTAAACGCTCCTAAATTCCTTTGATGGACGAAATTTATAAAATGAATCCTGTTACAAGTTCAGGCTATCTGAAAATACAATTTTTATTGGATGATCAGCATTTATGTAGCTGCAAATAGTAAACATATTTTCTATATAAGATTAAAGGGCCCCGGGTTGACCTAATCGGACGGCAAATCTGTACTGTCCGTCCGGTGCCCAGGCCCATACTAATTAACCGAACAGGTGCATAACCATCGGCTGAGTATGCACGTATTGCTACGCGGCGACTGGTCTTCAGGTTATACAGGGCGTATAGCAGAAAGCCGTGACCGCCGTATTATTGTCGAATTTCTCCATAGGTTAACATTGAGGTGAGCAAATCCAATAGGGTTAGTTCACAGCAGTCTTAAGGAAGTCGTATCCCAAATATTGCAGTTGCAAAATTTTAGCATCGTTAAATAAGTGAATGAATGAATAAATAGAAAATTTACTTATATTTACTGGGTAGGATGTTGTTTATCGTAATTTCCATCTCACCACAACATTAAATCACGCACGCAAACTCAAAAAAGAGCGATTCACATGATAGCCAACTTCCTCGAATGCAAGAGAAAATAATGGAAAACCATCGTGTTATCCCTTGCGCATATGTGGTTTGAAAAAAATAATATGGGAATGTAAATTAGGAAAACGAGAATTTCGCGTATTACTGCGATAATTCCTAGAATACTGGCCTAGAGGTTAAAAAAAATTCCATGGTTCTATTCCCGGTCCTAAAAGATGGTTGTTACAGCGTCTTCTATTTCACCCTAATTACTCGAATTTGGATTAATTTATAGAAAAATTAAATATACAGTACAACCTCGTTTATCCGGACTAACTGGGACCACAGGCAATCCGGATAACCGAAAATTTGGATAATCCGGGTAATATGGGTAATAAGCAAAACAAAATCCTTAACTAAGCAGACTTGCTGTTTATTACGATAAAAAACTATGTTTTGTAACAAAATTACATAGTATTGTTTACAAGACATTAAAAATATAAAAATAAATTTTCACACAATTTCTTAACAAAGAAGTCTAGGAAAGTCTAGTAAAGCTTTTTTAAACTCAACAAAAAGCATTTTACTACCATAATTTATTGTACATTCTATGCAGGAACTGTACATTGAATCAAACTAAAAAGTGAATATTTGGCGTACTTGTAGTGACGTTCTTGCTATCATAGTTAAAAATTATCATCTAATGGGAACATTTAAGGAAAATAATGTCTACAAATCTGATCCGGATTATCCAGAGATCCGGATAAACGAGGGCCAGATGAACGAGGGTTTAGTGTATTAGTGAAACAAAGAGAAGGAAAAAAAAAAGCAGGTAGTCTCTTCTAACGAAACTACCGCGAGTAATTAACGTAGGATTACTTATCGTTGCTTAACCTCTTTTGTATGTGTATATGTATATATGTGTTATGTATATAATGTACGTATGTATGTCTACATATATGTATGTCAAAATTTTAACGCATTTTGGAACTTTTCTGTTTAACTGTTTACTGCTTGTCGAAGCGAAACAGACTGGGTTTGGCACGCTGCCAAAATTATAACTCGCGAGGATGGATGAACGGACGGTTTTAGCTTCTGAAATTTTGCTTTCCGAAGAACCGTTATGGAGGAACGTAATCTTATGTTAAAACCCAGCGAAAACAAACAAAAACAAAGAAAATACAGACTGGTGGTCGTAAATGACATAAATTTAAATATTACCATTACGAGTATAATCTTTTTGAGGAAGAAGAAAAAAATTAAAAGTTGATATGAAAACCGTAACATGAAGGATACTCATAGAAAGGTTAGGACCTGTTCACATAGGAGTCCGTTGCGTTGCGTTAAGGAAAAGATGACGTTGAGACGAAAATAAACCAATCATAGGCGTTAAAAATTTCATTGCTAATCGTTTGGAGGCATATGATTGGTTTATTTTCGTCTCAACGTCATCTTTTTCTTAACGCAACGCAACGGTCTCCTATGTGAACAGGCCCTTACTTTTTCACAGGATTTAGATGTAAAAATTAAAGTTTCACAAAACTATTTCTCTTTAAAAGAGCCGATAAGCGACAATACCAGTAATCTACGCATTGTTTCTAAAGGGAAGAATCTTATAGATAAAGACACACTCTCACTGAACATTCTTTCAAACAAATTACAAAAGAGATGAGACAAAAGCAACGAAAAATACCAAAAAACTGAAACAATGCTGAGACTCGAAGCACGTTGATTCACCTGTTTCAAATGTTAAAGCCGAACAGCTCATTCTTTGAGTAATTGTGCTTAACCATGGGCATTCGCAGTTGCAATAGGTGTAATTGAATGTTACAGACGGTATCGATAGCGTGTTTGATATTTTATTGTTGCTTCTGTTTGCTTTGAAATATTTTCAATTTGTTAGAGGCATTGTGTATTTGTTTATCTTCAAGATTACCTCTTTCAGAAACAATCCTAAGATTCCTAATATTGCTAATTATGTCTTCACTGTTGAAAAGAATGCATTGACTTCACACTTTGCTTTTAAATGATTGCTTTCATGTAGTGGATTTCTTTGTCAACTTTCATTTACGTACGTAATCCATCACCGATTTTCGTGGGTGTGATTATTCGCCAGTTTGCAGTCATTAGTTAAATAGGAAAGGTTTTAAAGCCTGTTATTATACTGAAATCATTAAGTTTATTAAATTCACGACTGTACTGCAATGTATAGTCGAAACCCGTTATAACGAACTTCAAGGGACCAAATGTTTTTTTCGCTATATCTGAATCGTTAAGAAAAATGTTTGAGTACACAAAATGCATAACTCATTAGTTGCTGTGTGTATTCAATAATGATGCATTTAAAAAAAAATTATAAGGTATTATTAAATTGACTAAAATAGATTACATTAAATTGACACAATACTAATTAAATTAACTAAAAATGAAGACAAATGGAAATAAATTCATTTTACCTTTAATTGTTGCTCACTGTTTTGATACTGAAATAATCGGAAATTTTCTGCTGACGTGATGCCGATTTCAAACACATTTTAATGAATTTCTTTGTACAATACATCAAATGATTCCAACACTCTTTCTTCCACTGCTTGTGTAGACAAAAACTTATTAATTACACGCATCGCTGCTGTAGCATTTGAGATGGTGGGGATTTCGTCATTTATGTGTTCCTCTTCATCAGCATCAGAGGCAGAATCTTGGATTTCAAAATGATTCATTTTAATTTCTTTCACAATATCTTCATCAGACGGATTTTCACAGGTAATGACTCCATCATCACATGTTTCGAACAACTGCAAGTCACAATCGGAGAATAATGAAATTTTGTGCTTTTCTATCCACATCACGATTGGTAAATCTTCATCATCTTCCTCTTCATTCTTTGCTCCTTCAACATTCGTAAAAAGTTTTAAAAAAATAAATTCAGTAGTAGACTTCAAAAAAGGTTCGTTATAGCCGATTCTTAAGATTTCGGAGGTTCGATATAAAAGGAAAAATTAACATTAAATATAATAAGAAAACGGCGGGATCAAAATTTTCGTTCGCTATATCCGGGATTTCATGATATACCGGGTTTGCTATAACGGGATTCGACTGTATTGTATTATAATTGTGATGTGAAAACTTTCATAATTAGACTTCTATTAAAATACTGCACATGTGTTGCATTATATAATCTGTGTACTTTGCTTCTTTCTCAATCTTGTGTGTTTGTTAGCCTAAACTGTTGATACCCAATTTAAATTTACAAAGCATATAATTTTTAGTTCAGCTTGTACATTGTTGTTTTAATTTTTGGAGTTAAATATGGTTAGAGGTATCCAGAATTAAAATTTGGTGGAGGGGGTTGATATATTTGCGAATTTTTCGTTTTCTTCAATTCCGTTAGTCTCCATGAATGTGAAGGACGACTGTACAAGAACATAATACTAAGAGACCGATTTTTAAAAACTGCGAATAATCACTCCAACTTGTCGCCAGTTTGTCATCATATCGTCAAAATTGTCGGAAGATAAAAACATACAAATGGATATAAGTCAGTGGCGCACCCAGGATTTTTTCTTGGGGGGGGGGCCGAGATGAATGGATAAAAATATTTATAATGCATGGGGGTGGCCGAGATGAACGAAAAAAAATATTTATAATGCAAAATCAATATTTCTACTTCTTTGGGGGGGGGGGGCAGGGCCCCCTGGGCCCCCCCCTGGGTGCGCCACTGATATAAGTAGATCCCTAGGAAAATGTTACTACAGCAATAAAAATGAAACTAAAAATTTTAGATTTTCCTCTCAATAATAAAAAAAAAAAAAAATTCAGGTAGTCTCTTCTAACGAAACTACCACGGGTTATTAAAGTAGGATTACTTATCGTTGCTTACCTCTTTTGTATGCATATATGTATGTATGTGTTATGTATATATATGTATGTATATATGTCAAAATTTTGATGCATTTTGATACTTTTCTGTTTAACTGTTTACTGCTTGCCCAAGCGATACAGACTGGGTTTGGCGTGCTGCCAAAATTATAAGTCGCGACGCAGGAATCTGAAATTTTGCTTTCCGGAGGGCCGTTATGGAGAAACGTAATCCTACGTTAAAAAAAATGGACAAGTAAATTAAGAGTAAAACTGCGGTAAGTATATTAAGAGTAAAACTTTTCTCATGTGGTAAAATTTTCCTCTGATCATATTAACCTAAGAACTACGGTAAGGTATTATTAATGTATTGCTTTTTCGAACAGAAGGAAAACATAAAGTTTAGTAAGAGTTAGAACAAAAGTGGTGAGGTTTGATTTCAAAACTAATTTACGTGCCCTCCACTTGGGGAAAAAAATCAGATATATACCTTTAGGATTCCTGTACGATATTTCTAACTTATTTCGATATTTTGTCATTAAATTGACTATATAGAAGGCAAAAACTCTTTTATAATTGAAATGTTAGAGGTAATTTGACAGTGAATTATGTTTATTGAAATGAAACATTTAATGACAATAATATGTAGATACTTCTCAATAATGACTAATACATTTACATACATAGTCTTAATAGGGATACATCTTAGTAATGACAGTTTGATACAGGTATATAATGAGCCTAATGATTATAGTAGGGAGGAAAACCGTGTCTGAGTCACCGAATTGTAAATTTTATTTATACATACCCACGAATGGCTGAAAACGGACTCTTTTTTATGTCCTACGACTGTTTAAGAAGGTATTGCATTAAATTCCCTTCATACCCAAGTATTTATTAAAGTGCCTAATAGTCAGCATAATATAATCTCACTTCACCGTCTCGAAACCAGACAATACTGTCATAACCTACAGTCTGACATCAATAGGTGTATTTCACAGAATCGGTGGTTAAAAAGTAAAAGGACCGTTATCTACCACCAACCTATGCAATTACCGACAATGCCCATGGCTTCCAATCAGTCTCTCTGTTCTGCTCTATTTTGCATGTTCCCGGCTGGCCACTCCTCATCAGCGAACAGCGAAATGGGACTAGACACGTGCAGGCTCTTTTGTTAACGAAGCGTCTTGTCGGAAACCCCTTTCGCCGGACTGAGACACCTTATTTATCATTTTTTTTTTCCTCTCTGGGCTATTGGATTGTGCAAGTGGGGCGGAGAGAGTGAAAGGGAAATTTCTCCTCGGGATGACAGCTGTGCGTAATCTGCGATGCCGTCTCGAAGTATCTGAGAGGTGCAGGCACGCAACGAGAGTTGTGAAGCGTAGTGAAGGAGAGAATATTGTGAAAATTTTTCAAAATGCAATTGCTCATTGTTTGGTTATGAGAAATTACGCATTTCCCATCGCACGGTTAGAAAAAAAAAACCCTTATTTCTTCCGCAACAGAAATTACCTTTTTAACATATCTTGAAGCACGTGAATAGGCATTATATATATAATAGCCGTTGTCTCTGTATAACACTTCCGGGCTGTACTCATCTTTCAATTGAAGCCCTCAGTAAACAAAATGCCGGTTAGGCTTAATTTCAATTTCAGATGTGGATCAGAATTTTTTCTTACCTAAAAACTAATATCTTCTCCATCAAATCACGTTTGTTCGGCCTATTTTTCTATAAAACATTCAGAACTAAATAAAATTGATGTTTTTAGCTGCATATTTAACAGTTTTTAAAAATCTGTTTACTTTTGCGATGAATTCTGAAAGTAAACAAACTTGAATGTGAATGAATCAAATAGCTATCGCGTAGTAAAAAAAGTATTCATATCGCGTAGTGAGCTGTAAAAATCTGGATGGCAGTCTACTACTCCAATTGCATGAAAAACTAAAAAATAATGAAAGGGTTTGCTTTTACAAGGTGTGGATTAAATGCAATATTGTTAGATAATTCGGGATATTTTTTAACTTTCATATACTTTTTCCATTATGACGTCATTATTAGTATTATGACGTCAAAATGACGGGTTGGATGGCAGTCTACTACTCAAATCGCATGAAAAACTAAATATATAAAAAATACTGAAAGGGTTTGCTTTTACAAGGTGTGGATTAAATGCAATATTGTTAGATAATTCGGGTATTTTTAACTTTAATATACTTTTTCTATTATGACGTCATTATTAGTATTATGACGTCAAAAGTCTACTACTCCAATCGCATGAAAAACTAAATAAATAAAAAATAATGAAAGCGTTTGCTATTACAAGGTGTGGATTAAATGCAATATTGTTAGATAATTCGGGATATTTTTTAACTTTCATATACTTTTTTCCACTATGACGTCATTATTACTATTATGGCGTCAAAATGACGGGTTACCTTCTAGTTTTAAAGATAAAACGGTAATTCCCAACTTTAAAGTACCCGTGCTTCAGGAATTTTTTTATAAGAGACTTTAATTTTTTAGGGCAGTGGTTTTTAAACTTTTGTTGATTAAGGACCACTTGTAAAAATCGTCCAGGAGCGGCTCCCAACCAACCATTTTAGAGGGAAAATGAGCTTAACTTTCTGAATAAACAAACTATTTGTGATAACCAACTGTAGTAAAAAGTTAAGTTACAAATAAACTTAATAACAATAACAAAGTTAGTGCAAAAGTTAACTGAATAACAAACAAAAAAGGCAATAAAAACTTAAAAATTAATGAGATTTTTGAGCTTGCATATGCTTTGCTACCTACAAAATTTCTGTGACGCTGCGACTCCGTGTTACAGAAAAAAATTAAAGCAGAATAGGGACTTTTATCGTACTCGAAACTTCAAGAAATGGAGAAAATACAGGAATTTCTTGGAATTTGAACAAAAAAACTCGAAAGAGGAAATTTTTTTTCGTTCCTTGCTTTTAGAAAATGTTTATTTAAAAGCTAGGAACGAAATGAGCTTTAATGAAATGTTTACGTTCCTGGACGATTTTTACCACTTGTAAAAATCATCCAGGAGCGGCTCCCAACCAACCCTTTAAGAGGGGAAAATGGGCTTAACTTTCTAAATAAACGAACTATTTGTGATAACCAACTTTAATAAAAAAGTTAAGTTACAAATAAACCTAATAACAATAACAACATTAGTGCAAAAATTAACTGAATACCAAACATAAAAGCCAATGAAAACTTAAAAATTAATGAGATTTTTGAGCTTGCGTGTGATTTACTACATGCAAAATTGATGGGACGCTGCAAAATGGCTGTCACGTTACTCCTCCATGTCACAGAAAAATATAAGAAATTTTAAAGCAGAATAGGAACTTTTATCGTACTCGAAACTTTAAATAAACGGAGGAAATACAGGAATTTCTTAGAATTTGAACAAAAAATTCGAATGAGGAAAATTTTTTCGTTCCAAGCTTTTATGAAATGTTTAATTCGCAGTTGTTTTGAAAAGATGAAACCAACTTCTTTTTTCATCATTCTTGACTTCGTGAACCCCTTCTTGTGTTCTCCCGTACTACCGGTTAAATATCCATCGTTACATAATCGGGCAGATGGATGGATGGGTAATTTTAAATATATCAACCCTTCTTCGTATAGGTTTCAAATGCTGCTTCACCTATATAAACGGTTTACAATAAATCTTTGATGTAAAAGATGACTGAATAATTGGTAGATAGTTGGTTTCAAAAATCTCTGAGGATTATTTTTTTGGTATTTTAATATGAATGTGCGAAATGAGAAAAGATGCTGTTAACATTTCATATAAATCTTCTCATTGATTTTCACAAAATATCGGTTAATTAAGTCTGGCATGACAATCAACTCAGACATTTACAATAAAGTAAGGCATCAACAATTACTTTTTCAAAACTAACTAGCGACTAATAAATAAAAGATCTTTGTTTAGATAGGTCTTAAAAAGGACATTTTATTAGCATGAACGATCTTTTTCCCCCCCATATCTAAAAAAAAAGTTCTTTAATAATTATTATCTTTTATTACGCCTCTTTTCCTTCGTACGGTTAAAACAAAAACTTCTTAATTCCTCTTTTGCAGAAGTTAACTTTTTAACATACAGGTGGCTATCAAAATAATGGAAACACCTATCAATACTAGTGGTGTTTATGAATGTGATTCGTATTCCTTAAAAAACAATTCTGGACACCGGTATTTTTTTTCTATAATATAGTGTATGTAGTATTCTACTGTCAGGTAGGAGTAATGAAGTTAAGGGCATCGTGCTTTTGGGGGGAACAGCGTAAGATGTCAAATCTTGCAGACCTTGCGAAAAGGGCAAATTGTTGGAGCGCGTTTAAATTGAAGTATCTGTTATTGCAACCCCCAGGGTAATGGGTGTTTTTCGAGCTATGGTATCGAAAGTTAAGATAGCATACAGAGTGCACGGAAAAACATCCTTTGCCAAACAGAATAGTGGACGAAAGGGAGAGCTGAGTGAAAGAGATGGACGAGGTATTGAAGCGCATTGTGATTTGAAGAAAGAAAACAATTGCAACCAAAATGACCGAAGAGCTCAATCTGCATCTGCATGTTCCGGTATCAACCATTAGAGGTAGAAGGGAACTTCACAAACAAAGCATTTACGGAAGAGTAGCTATTGTCAAGCCACTTGTAATAGATGCCAATACAAAATATCGTCCACAATGATACCACGATCGCAAATCCTGGTCGAATAATATACCGAAAAACGGCATTTGGTCCGACGAATCATTGTTCACATTGTTTCTCGCAACAAGACGCGCGTATGTCTGGAGAACACCTCACAAGCGTAAGATTCTGGCTTTCTCATCTCAACTGTCAATCATGGAGGTAGATCTATCAGGGTTTGGGATGGCATCTCGTGGTTTTTTTCAGGCCCTATTGTAACCCTAAAAGGGAGATTGAATGGAAAGGACTATGTCGAAATTTTAGCTTACTAGACCATCCTATGGTGCAAACATTGTTTCTTGCAGGAGATAGCGTTCTCCATGATGATAATCCCCCTATACATACAGCTAAATCTATCAAGTATTGGTTTGAAAAGCATGAAAAAGAAGCCAAATAGCTTATCTTGCCCTGTAGAATTCCCCCGACTATATATCATCCAACCACTGTGATCTGTGTAAGCGGATAGAGACAAGTATCGATATCCACCACAGCATCTCCACAGGTACTTTCATGATTTTTCCCCGAAGAATGGTATAATATATTCTTAACCCCTATTCATGACTTGTATAATCCAATTCCAAGGTGAATCAGGTGGTATTACATGGCAAAGGTGATCCTACGCCGAATTAATAAAGGTTTTCATGATGTTTCTTAGTGTTTCCATTATTTTGATAACCACTTGTATCTTAAAGCATGTATGAATGCAATTTAAAGCTCATAAAACTGTATTAAAACACAAAAATGGAAGTTATTAGGGGATTTTTAATAAGATACGACTTTAATCTCTTTAATGCAGGGGTCGGCAACCCTTTTTACTAGGAGGGCATCTATATATATAAAACGCGTAGGTATGCGGCACAAAAATCGGCGATATTTCTACGCTCCGAATGGCAACGGCTGCAACTACCAGATGTAAACATTAGCGGCCAACCGCGTGTGTGCAGTGGTTCGACGATAGCACGTAATTTGGTACAATTTAATTGCTGTATTTTACACGTGAATAATTTTAATTTATTCACGAGATAATTTATTCTTTTGTTCCATCGGTTTTTCTAAATGTATGTAAGAGGACAAACTTTTGACAAAATATGTTTAGACCTATCAAATCCAGTGTTTCGTCATGGACAGTTGTATGTAGGTTTATCTAGAGTCCGTTCTTTTGATTATGTGACTGTAGTATCTCCTATTTCTGAAATACTCAACTGTGTATATCAAGAAGTTTGAGGAATATCACAGTAAAATATTAATAATTGCATTATAATATCTTAATAGTAAGTAAGAGTTAATTGTCTACACTTATTTTAGTAGTACTTGCTGAATTTTTACTCCATTTTATAAGTGAAGAAATTTTCCCAACAATTTTTTATTTGGTATGATTAAGTGTAGATATCTGAATTGTGAACAATAGTACATATAGAGAGTGATGTAATTCACACTATATTTTAGTACTTGCTGAATTTTTACTTCTTTTTTAGTGAAAAAATTTGTCTCTAACAATTATTATTTGATGTAATGATAAAGAGTAGATATCTTAATTTTGAAAAATATTACATACAGAGAGCTATGTAATTTTTAAAATCTTTGTTGTTTGGTTTCTCAGTCTTATCTTTAATTCTGTTCTGAAGTAATGGAAATTCATATTTTTTAAAATCACTATGTTTTAGAATCAGCCTTATAGAGAATTTTGCAATGATTACAAATTTTTTGGCTGATATCGCACTACCACTTAACAACGTATATTTATGATGACAGGTAATAGTAACATTCCTTACATACGTCTCAGTGGCTCAATCACAAATGGGTTCCACGGTAACATTAATCCCTCTCCATCCCTTTAAACGAGACCCCATAGATTGTAGTTCTATCGCTGCTAGGCTGGAGACCTACCTGTCTCGTATTATTTCCTGGGAAGCACTTCTCAATTAGGGGAGCTTCTTAAGGAGAAGTGCAAAGGGACGTACGCGATAAAGCCTACATAAAATCAAATAACATGGCATGTAACACCCCATTGCTCGAAATAACTTATATTTAAAGTTGATGCTAGAGCCAAGAACCCAAATGTCTCTGGTTCGATGCTGGCCGCTGAAAAATCCACCGCCGTGTACGTTAATGGCTGCTGGTGCACGTAAAATCTGTCGTGGCTGCAAAGTCCTCCAAGTTCTCAAACTTACCTCTGGGGGTAGTGGGTCAAGTGTATCAGTTTCGGCCCTTTTCTCGTTTCTAAATTACGGGACCGGCCTGTGTGTGCGTGTGTGTGGGGGTGGGGGGTGGGATAATGCTGGCCGCCTTTACGGTGCCCCCTTCAATGAATGGCCCGCAGTCTCGCGGTGTGAATTAGGGCGTCCGTCCGCATTCGATGTTGACCACAACTGGTTTGGTGTTTGCGAGACGTTGTAAGTCCGGTAATTCATATTCAGGGCGAATGTTTAATCTACAATAGCCTCCGCATTATCAACAACAGAGTTGATACTAAGTCGCAGCAACGGAAAGAAGAGATTCAAACCCTTTACAGTAAGCCAAAAGAAATTGAATTTTAATTTAGATTTTCAAGCCATTATAAAGAAAATTTCACACAATTTCAGTTATAGAGTTAATCGGAGCTGAAAATACAAAGCAAAATAAAGGGAATTTAACAGTGAGAAAAATTAAATTTAATTTAAAAACTAATGCGTATATATTGCGTAGTAAAAAAACAAATGTTATTAACTAATTAACTAATTAACTAATATTATTAACTAATGCGTATACTATGCGTATATACGCATAGTACACTGGTGTAAGAAATTAAGAGAATTTGCAGACTTAGTCGATTATCTCTAGAACTACTGTACCGATTTTAACGAAATTTGATATGTACATATATTGATACAATACAAAACAAATAACCATTCAATAATTGTAATACACACGCATGATCGTGCGTAACACTCGTTGGAGTTGGAAGGTATGAAACAGCGGTTGCAGAATAAACAAAAAAATGGGTTAATAGATGTTTTAATTGGGGGTATGGTCCCCTCTTACAGATATACAGGTCTCGCAGCGTGATTTCATAAAATAAGGCAGTTTATCATTTCCTGTGGCAATTGGTCCCACTCGTTCAGCAACGCTGTTTTCATTCCCTGGATGGTTCTCGGAGGGGGGTTATGAGTTGCAATTGCCCTCCCCAGAGCGTCCCAGACAGGCTCTATAGGGTTAAGGTCTGGAGATGTGTCTGGCCAATCCATCCGGAGAATATCCTCACTCGCTAGAAATTCGTCGACCAGAAGAGCTCTATGTGGCCTCGCGTTATCGTCCATTAAAATCAACTCAGGGCCAACTGCACCCCTGAAAAGGCGAACATAGGGCTCCAACACCTCATCCCCGTACCTAACACCAGTCACAGCGCCTTTTTCAAAGACATGGAGATGTGCGGCCATCCAACATGATGCCTGCCCAGACCATTAAACCTCCTCCGCAATAATGGTTGATTTCGCGGACATTGGAGGGTAGGTAGCGGGTCCCTGGTTCTCTCCATATGAACGTACGGCGAGAATCGGTGTTTAGGCTGAACCGGGACTCATCAGTGAAGAGAACGGTCGTCCATTGATCCATACTCCAATCTCTCTGCTCTCTGCACCATGATAAATGGATTCTCCTGTTCATAGAAGTGAGCGGGACGCAAACAGCAGGTCTTCTTGCAAACAACCCTCTCTTATGAAGTCTTTTGGAAACAGTCACCCTTGATACACGGGTTCCTGTGGCTGCATACAAGTCACGAGAGAGCTGAGAAGCTGTAGCACTCCTGTTACGCCTCACTATATAGACAAATGGCGATCTTCTCTGGCCGTCGTGGCTCTTGGACGACCTTGCCCAGGCTTTCTCTCGATGGATCCGGTATCCTGGAACTGTTTCCATAAGTTACAGATGACGCTGGGCGTTAAATTGAACTCTCTGCAAATTTGGACTTGAGATTGGCCTGCTTCTAGCCTCCTCACAATTCGCCACCTCATTCCATCATCTAAACGTTGGTGGTTACTCATTTTTACTCTTACAATTTGAAATTAACCGATTGCTGCAAAATAACACCATCTATTAACCCATTTTTTTTGTTTATTCTGCAACCTCTGTTTCATACCTTCCGAGTCCAACGAGTGTTACGTACGATCATGCGTGTGTATTGCAATTATTGAATTGCTATTTGTTTAGTATTGTATAAATGCATGTACATATCAAATTTCAGTAAAATCGGTACAGTAGTTCTAGAGATAATCGACCAAGTCTGCAAATTCTCTTAATTTCTTACACCAGTGTATATACGCATATATACTATGCGTATATATGCGTATATGCGCATATATCTTTGGAGTTTGTAGCCCGAATTACATTAACTGTAATTCAGGCATTAGTTACTTCTGATAAGGAGTGAGAAGTCTTATTTTAAATTATGGAAACTAGATGATTAATGCTAATGACATTTATTAGTGAATATATATGCAACATGACGGCAAATTTCAAATGTTCTCTGGCCATTCCAGCTCGTTATAAGTAAATATTATTAAACATAGAATAGATAAAATCCCTTGGGTCACCTCTTTATTCATAGGTTATGATGAATGGAAGCTAATTTCAATACTACATGGGAATAAAAGTTTATTTTGAGAAAATTTAATTAAATATCTGAATCTGTTTACGTTATAGCAGATTCAAGAATCGGCTTTTATGATACCTTTTTGAAGAGTAATTGGTCTGAACTAAACAATGAATCTTTTTGATGACATTTATTGATTGATATATTTATCCTCTTCAGTGGTGCACCCAAGGGGGGGGAGCCAAGGGGCCCTGCCCCCCAAAGAAATAGAAATTGCATTATTAATATTGAATTTGCATTATAAATATTTTTATCCGTTCAACTCGCACCCCCTCCCCCCCAACCCCCAAGATTAAATCCTGGGTGCGCCACTTATCCTCTTTCAAAAAATTTGAACATTTCTCATTCTTTTTTCTCGGATTAAGTCTCATTACGATAGAGTACCATTTTTCAGAAACTAAAATAGTTTGTCATGAGCAAAATATTCATATTTTAGTGATTAGAAGTATGAAATTTGAGCGGAGCCTTTCTTTCGCCTAAACTTAATGATGATTAGACCTTGAAATACGGTTTTAAATGGCTTTTCTAATTTTTGGGGTGGATTTTTGCCAAATCAGGAAACCACTCAATTTAATTTTTCTGTAAAGGGTTTTGTTTAATAGATGACCCATTTCGCCAGGTATTTGCCAAAAATTTGTGCAAACCTGAAAAAATCCCCGTTTAACAGCTACAGCTTTATAAATGCATAACCTATAAAATTGTAACTCCTGAACCGATTTTAGCGAGACTTATTTCATTTCTACTTATTTCAATGAGAACCGTATTCCCTTAAACTGTATTGAATTTCAGATACTCAGAGTTTCTCATCAAACGTACATCAAGGCCTGCAATGAACATTAATGGCGCTTATTTGAAAGTAATTTAAAATGTACGTATAAATATTAACCAATCTGTTTGCTCAACTAACCACGAGAGCGAAGTGTTATGTCGAATAAAATTTAATGATTGAGGAAACCAGATCTATCTCATTAAACTAAACTTCCAAAAATTTCTTCTTACTTTCTTCATTTGTATTTCACCAAGAACTGTGTCTGAGATCTCATTTCATTCATGTCAAGAAAAACTTGAATAGAGGTAAGTAATTACACTAACGAAAGGATCTCCTGTGTTAAAACTACCGCATTTTGTAATATTATCCTGCTGAATCACTGAAAGTGGAATTATGCACGAAAAGCTCATAAAATAGTAAGATCTCATTGTTTGAAATAAAGAGCGAATAACCCACAAGGAAATAACCATAATTTATTTGGTAGTGCAGGTTTTTCACTATTCAATTTGTCTATACAACAAAGGAAGAAGAATTCATTGTATTGGGTAAAAAAAAAAACTCAGAAAAGAATAAATTGCGTAATGATTCAAATATTGTTTTAATTTGCAGTCAATTACATTTTGCTACCGAAGAGAGAGAAATAAAAGTGGCTAAAAGTGAGCTCCATTTCTTTGTCTCGAGAAAATTGAAGTAATTTCGCACATGTAGGAAAGGAGTGTTGAAAATACAGTTCATTCTTAATTTACGCACGAAATTGTACTGCGTTGAAAAAAAAATTACGATTACATGAATATGATTGTCAAAAATGACATTTTCCTGCTTTGAAATGGCTAATATAGTTTTATATAAAAAACTATATTAACAATTCTCCTGATTAAATTTTGACGGTTTTCATGAATGGTTATTAATAAATTTTATTATTTTTAACAGAATTATTTTACTTATATATAAAACACATCCGTAATTGACTGACTGACTGACAGACAGACAACGCACAGACCAAACCGCTGGACCTAAAGGGTGCGGCGCATAACCTAACCTAACGCTGGACCTAAAGGGTGCGGACCTAAAGGGTGCGGTAAATTTTGCATGGCGATTCTTCTTATACTGTAGGGGTGCACTAAGAAAGATTTTTGAAAATTAAATTTTTAAGCTGTTTCTGTAACTTTTTCAAGTCTGCATTTAAAATAATAATCTGAGAGTTACAAAATTTATATCACAAGAAATATCCTAAAAATTCCTTTAAAATGAAATCTTTTTCGAATCTTTACCTCCATTTTCTGATTTTTGGTGAATTTTTAAAGATTCATTTTTAGAATTTAATTTATTAAATGCTGATCACGTGATTTCTTTTTCTGGTACTTTAAATTAATTTATCGTGACGTGCATAACAACGAAATATACAAAAAAATTATTTTTTTTCTTGCTAATGCGGCAGACGATTGGAAATTATCCAAAAAATATTAAAATACAGTAAAAGATATGTTCCTCAATCTGTACTATATTAACTGCAGTATATTCTTTAATATGTTCTATTAGATTTAATTTGAATATTTTCTTCTACATTATTTTGTCTATAAAAATATCCGTTACGATTTTTTTTATAAATATTTTTTTTCACACCAATTGCATACATTGATCGTTGTATTTAATTTGAATGTATTCTGTAGCAAAGTACGGGTATTCAGCTAGTTATTTATACTTGAAGTACACTAAAATTACTTTGAATGGGATTTCATATAACTGCTGCATGGAAAAATTTAAGAAAAGTTCAGGAGGGGTGAATTGGACTGCACGAGAGCTTGAAAGTGTCTGTGACTTCACTTACGACTGTCGATGTAAGATAATGCTGGACTATTAAGGTACCAATGTCAGGCATAATAACTATTCTCGTAAATATTGTTATTAAATCTCGTAAATGTTGTGTAAGCAGGAAGATTAAAAGAACTAATATACTGTAAATCTACGAATGATTATGACGTCCCAGAAAAGCTGACAGAAGCTCCATTATACCTCCTCAGACCACTTTTATAAGTTTATGTCCTCTCTTGAAAGCATGAGAAAATATACTCCTGTACATATAAAAACAACGATATCATAAATATTCTTTAATTTTCACATACCAGAAATAACAAAATTAAGGTCTTTTTGATGAATTTTGACGCCACATAGTTCAACCGTTCTCCTCAGCAAGTTGGATAATCATTTAATAATCATTTCGCCATTCAGAGATTATTTAATTGATTCTAATTTACTTTGTAAGACAACGATTTTTTCCCAGTATCACATTTATTTCCTTTTGGTTGAAAGTTGGATAATCAGTTGGATAATCAGTTTAATAATACTAATAATACTAATTTACTTTGCATATAATAATACTAATAATACTAATAATACTAATTTACTAATAATAACTATAATACTAATAATACTAATAATACCAATAATACTAATTTACTTTGTAAGACAACGATTTTTTCCCAGTATCACATTTATTTCCTTTTGGTTGAAAGTTGCGTATTGGTTCTCTTAAACCCACATAAAAATACATCTGTATCTTAAATATATATATTTTTATGTATGTATACGAGTTCATCTAATTTGGAACGACTCCGAGCGATCCTCTCTCCTGAGCAAAGTGATGGCAATGATAGGTCAGTCTGGATTTTAAGAGCTCTAGATGGTAACTGTAAACGAAACGACAGAAGAGCGAAAAAATCATAAAGTAGTATATTGAAGAGGACGAGAAAGCATTCTGGAAATGCTCACACGCCAACTTCGTTCCCTCAAATTTCCATTCATTCTTTAGCCACGTGTCAGTATATATCGCCCGTCCCCCGAGAAGTCTCGTACTCAGGGCGATGTGATTTTGCATATCGTTGAGATCTTACTGAGGAGAACGACTTGAGGAGATTCAGAAATAATGATCTAGGATCGACCTCCACATTTAAAATTTTTAATTTTGAATCGTTTGTAGTTCTTTTTACATTTTCGAAAATTAAGAATTCAAAGATAATCAAGCATTTTTGAATCCATTGTTTCATTACTCTTTTCATTACTTTAATAATCATTTGGCCATTCAGAGATTATTTAATTGATTCTAATTTACTTTGTAAGACAACGATTTTTTCCCAGTATCACATTTATTTCCTTTTGGTTGAAAGTTGCGTGTTGGTTCTCTTGAACCCACATAAAAATACATCTGTATCTTAAATATATATATATTTTTATGTATGTATACGAGTTCATCTAATTTGGAACAGTTGACAGATTTTAATAAATTTTTCTACCCGAAAATTTGAGTAAAATATTAAGAGCTAAAATGTTATAAAGGGGACCTATACATGAACTAAGTGGACATTCTTTATAGACATAAATTAAATTTCCTTAATTTGTCTCCAGTAAAAACAAAAAATTCTTTTATTACTGAAATAACTACCCGCTATTTCCTAAATATCAAATGTATACTTTATAAAATTTAGTTCATACAATAATTTTTTTCATGATCAAAGGCTATTTCCATGTGAAATAAGGTTACAGTCATTAATTTTAAATTTGTATTAGTTTCATACTTACATGAAACTTTTTGAAAACGCATAACATAAACACACAGCTTCTTAATACCTCTAACAAAAAATATTTTTTAATATATCAAATGCAAATATTGAGTTTACAGATATCCAATAAAAATTATCTTTTTTTTGTGTATATTAAGAAGCCACGTGTTTCCTTTATTTTGCATAAGTTTATTTTATTTTTTTAATTACTGTTAGCAACGCCTATACTTTAGATATATTTTTTCTGATGTAGAACGTTTTTAAACAAATATTTAAGTTTACATATTGCTCGAAAAAAATTCTATTCCCTATTATGATCAATGTGTATTTTATATTTTATGAATCACATTCTGAGTGCCAAAATACTCATCCCAAGTATTATAAAAAAAAATCCCATTAAAAATATCCGCTGAAAGAAGTATGATGTTTATTTTCCAAAATAGGACTAATATCAACAGAATGATTATAAGATGCATAACATTAACACGTGTCAATTGAAGTGGTTAAAAGACTTTAGCGCGTGCATATCCTACAGATGTCGGCCAGGGTAAAAGCGGTCAGTTTTCAAGTTCCCTCATGCGGAAAATCTTCCGTAAAAATTTGATTCTATATTCTGTCACGATTGGAAAACTTCCCATTAGTGACTAAGTATATGGAAAAATTAAGAAGAAAATCATAAGAGGACTCAAAACCAGGGCCCGACTTAGCCAAATTGGGGCCCGGGGCAAAAACTTCTTTAGGGGCCCCCCTCTGCTTCACTACTTTAGTAATGAAGAACTTATTACTTAATACTAAACTTTCTATTCGATTTGGGGCCCCCCTCTGGTGTAGGGGCCCGGGGCAACTGCCCCGTATGCCCCTGCCTTAGTCAGGCTCTGCTCAAAACGTTGTCACGCTTAAACATCTTAAACGGCAAAGAACTTAAACAGCTCAGTTGCCCTCGAAAGATAGACTTAATCGGAAGGATTCGGTAATTTTCTGGTCGAAGTCACTCCAAACAGATACTTTAATTATGAGACCTGTTGATCTCTGCGATAAACTCAAACCGCAGTTGCCATGCTGTGACCCGATGCAGACTTTTAAAGAAGAAAAAAAAAGGAGGATAAATTATTTGACTGATTAAAGAGTGAATAAACCCAAAAATCTGACATAATTTTTATGCTTAAAAAATACAGTTATTTGAACTTTACATCCGATAAAAAAATTTAATGGGACATTTCCCAACCCCAAATTCCCTTTTATTTTAGAAAAATACGAGTACAGTAGACGCCCGTATAACGCGAGTTCATACAACGCGTTAAAAAAAGTGCAACGACTTTATTCGTATAACGCGCTATAGAATGAAATGTGGGAATTTCCCTTTTAACCCTTCAGCGGGCGCGCCAATTTTTGGAACACCAGCAGGCGCGCATGACACAAAGTGAAACGTCTCTTTCAACCTTGATTATTCTTTTTATAATAAACTTTTTTTTTTTCAAATTGAAAACAATAATTCTTCGTTTTATGAGAAGATATAAAATGTTGATAACATTGAGATGTATGTAAATTTTTATTAGCTGGTGAAATAGTGCAAAAAAAAGTTTTTTTAAGGGGGTCCAGGACACAAAATTCTTCAAATTTTCGAAAAAAATTTATTGAATTAAAAAATTTCATGTTTCTTTTCGCTTAAAATGACGTTTAAATCATGTTTCTATCTTAATTAGAACAGGAGATATTAATTTTTTTTTTCAACATTCTAATAGCAATCTTGTTTAAACGTTTAAATGCGTGGTAATTATGATGGTTTTTTTTTCACCATTTCTCATCTTTAAATTGTTATAAGTCAAGAACTGTTAAAAACATACGGTTCAAACTTGGAACATGCCTTTTTCAATTATTTTACTTTAATTTTGATTCAGCAAATTTGAAAAAAATACTGACATTTGAAAATAGGATTTTTTAAAGATAAGTTACATCATTTTGTTATAAAATTTTTACTCTAAATATTTAAATTTTTTTTAAAATTAATGTTTTAAAAAAATGTTGAATCAAAATTAAAAGATATATATTTTTGTTTAAGTAAATGAAAAAAAAATTGAAATTTGACAAATAATATTTCGAGTTATAACGATTTTAAATTACTCGACTTTTTAAAAAAAATTAAAATTAAAATTTTTTTAAGAAACTTTATGAGAAGCTTTATGATGTCATTTTGTTTACAAATTATATGGTTAATCATCACAAAAAATTTCAAAATTTTAACTCAATAAATAAATATTTTTTAAATGTGTCCTGGACCCCCTTAAATTAATATTTCTAATACATAAAATATATAGAAGATAAGCAATTACATATTTTATAATTTATGTAATTTATCATCTTATGCGATCAAATTTTACATGAATAATAGTCACTCTAACATTTTGCCGAAACATCATCCGCGTTATACAAGATTTTTACTCGTACAACACGATTTCCTATAACGCAATTTCATACAACTCGTAAGGAATTAATCGTGTTTTACGGGAGTCTACTGTACATACAATTTGGAACAGTTAATAGATTTTATTTTCGTATTTTTCGAACCATAAGACGCACCTTTTTACTAAAAAAATCGACTTAAAATTAGGTGCGTCTTATAGTCCCGTAACATTAAAATAAAATGAATGTTTTATTATTTAATATATTGTATATATTTATGGGGCTTGGTTCTAAAAGAGCCAATGTCAAAATTGTTAATTTCGAGAAAAAGTCATTCAAAGATATTGAACATTTTGCTGATTGTTATATCTTTCTTATTCTACGCGTCACTTTATTATTTTTTTACTTGTTCATGGTTAGTCTAAACAACATAATTTTTATCATATAAAACATTTTCATCTGTTACTGTTTTATATAAAACATATGCCTTTGGCCCCTTTTGGATCTAAAGTTACTGACTCTTAAATGACATTGGATGATATTAAAATGGAAATATAATCTCTTTCTGTTTGCTTCTTGGCCGGACGGTGGCGGAATAGCTAGGGCGCTGGCATACGGTACCAAAGTCTGTGGGTTCAAGTCCCACTCTTGGCGTGGATGTTTGCAGCCGTTCGGAATCGGATTTAAGCAGTAGGTCCCGTCTAATTAGCCCTGTAGCATAAGTTGACCGTAGCGCTCCAAACCAAACAAAAAAAAACAAACTGTTTGTTATTTGACATTGGCCGTTTTAGAATTAAATGTTTACTAAAATAGAAACTCGTATAAAAATTTATTCAATAAGTCAGCACCCAATAACTCAAAATCTGAAAAAATTGACATCCGCTCTTTTAGAACCAAGCCACCGATTTATTATGGGCATTTTATGTATATTATTTATTATATATATTTTTGATCTTATTAAGGTATTGAAAATATATTTATATACCTAATAAAATAAAGTATTTCTTTTCTAAAAATCCTCCCATAGATTTGGGGTCCGTCTTGTCGTCCAAAAAATAAAGTTAATTTTTTCTATCCGGATATTTTAGTAAAATATTAAGAGCTAAAATGGTACAAAGTAAGGACCCAACCATCAACCCAGTGGAAATCCTTTATAGAGATAAAATACCCTTAATTTGTCTCCAGTAGAACAAACCATTAAAACCAGAACAGCACCATCGAAAAACAGTAATGTTGACAATCCCAATTCGAGTGTCACTTGCCTCGAAAAGAAAGAGAAATATATGAGGAATGGAATTAAAAAAATAAGAATTCTTTATGCTGTTAGAATATTTCAGTTCGTTGAACGCCGAGTTGAAGTTATGAGACAGGACTTCGATCCCCTGTCCTTGATATTACTCATAAATTCATTTCAAAAATTATTTTTTCCTTACATCATAAATTATTCATTTTTGATTATTTGTGTACCATTTTCTGTTATTTTACGTTGAAAGAAGGGATTTTTTTTTTAACATTATCAACACATTGCGTCTTGAATGAATGAGCCTCAAAATACACTCAAATAGTTGCAGACCTCCAGTTCGGAAATGATGACCTCCGTGATGGAAAATCATGCCTAAAAACAAGTTCTGACAAGCAGTTTACTCAGATGGTGCTTTAACTCTTGTTTTGCTTTGTTTTGTTTTTTTAAACCTATTATAGTATTTATTTATGGCTGAATACAGTCTGCAGATGTGTACCCCAGACATTCAGTTACAGTACACTGACCTGCAAGAAAAATTTTGCGAATAGTGAAAGAAATTCTTTAGATTTGAACTTAAAAAGACAATCTTGATTCTAATTTTAAAATTAGGTTGCCTTGATAAGCAGATTTTTCTGTCATTGTCTTGGTAACTCAGCATCGCACAAAAGACAACCTAGAAATAGAATTAAAACATCTTGCGAGTTAATTGGAATGATTAAATTTTTTAATGCTATCAATTTATTTCAGGAAAGAAATATTAAAAAAAATTAATCAATTAATGGAAGAAATTTTACCTATATACACAGAGATGGAGCAACTCGATTTAAGAGGCAAATATGGCTTACCTACCTGAAAAATTAAAGTGTCAAAATACATAATCAGTAAAATTATGTATCGAAATGTAAAAATTAGAAAAATTAAAATTAGAGGCATAAAATGATCCAAAGTGAATAATTTTCATGAGGCAAGTTTCCGAAATACGAAAAATTTGCAACCGCGCTTTGTTAATCTAACATATTCGGACTGATTTTGTGCTTTTTTAAGATTATATAACTCGGTATGGATGTTTATTGATGTCATCGCTAACTCGGAAGAATGATGTATACTTGTAGCCGATATCTCTCTTCTCCGTAGATGTGCTTTTACCGATTGCACCTGTGACGTCACGCACATATCGAGTGGGTTCTCACGACCTGCGAAGGGCCCTCCCAGAGCTGTGTGTTTATCGAAATACACATTTCATGTTCCCAGTGATTTCTGAACACGTGTGCAGATTCCGAGCGGATTAAAAAAGCGATACCAGAGGTCCCCACCAAAATTCTTAGCATGAAAAGTTAAGCCACCAGCGTGCTGTTTCCTGAGAAAATGCGGGGAGTTACACTCGTAAACATATCTGCCGTGGGAATATCTCAGTGAGTCTGACACTATAGCAGTCATAAAAATTGCCGAAATGTTCGTCGATAAGCAAGACTGTCATCCTGGCCAATCCTCGGGGCCCCACTCTGGAAAGAGGCGCACTTCTGAGAATTCCAAAACACGCCGACAAATAAAGGACCGTGAAATATAGTCAGAGACTTTTATTGAGCTGTTTTTCGAGAGAGCTCCTGTAACATCTGGGCTAGAGCGACCGCACAAATTTCTGCCCTCCGGGGTGGGGTGAAACTAAACTAGTCCCCGGAGTTTGCCGCTGTTAAAATCTTTTGCACCAGTCTGGTGAAGTTGTAAACTGCTCCAACCTCCCTTTTACTGGTTACGTTTGTTTTTATTCAACTTGTTAAGTTTTCATTAAATATTTGTTACGTTTTAGTAAACCTCTGGCCTTAGCATTTATACCACTAGAATATTGTTTATTTTGCCACGGAACTTTCCGAAACGCCTCAGCTATAATCCAGAGTACGTTACACACCACAGGGTATGTTAAGATTTTACGTGCCTCACTTAAGACCGTTTCATGACTCCATGAGATTTCACGACTTCGAGTATACATAATCCTACCGAGTTCAGGATGGCATCCACAAACATCCATATCATGTTATAGAATCTTAAAAAAGCTCACAATCAGTCCGAATATACTAGATTAACAAAACGCGATTTCAAATTTTTCGTATTTCGGAAACACATGTCATAAAAATTGTTCACTTCTGATCATTTTATGCCTCTATAATTTTAATTTTTCTAAATTTTTCTATTCGATACATAATTTTACTAATAATGTATTTTGGCATTTTTATTTTTTTTAGGTTTGTTGAGCTATATTTCTCTCGTAAATTGAGTTGCTTCATCTTTAACAATATAGAGGAAAATTCTTCCATTAAATGGATTAATTCTTTAATATTTCTTTCGTGAAATAAATTGATATTGCAGACACTGGTTACTGGAACTCCCGAATTTTCGAAAGAAGTATAATGAACCTTTGGAGGGCACAGAGCATTTTATTGGAAAAAAAGGCCTGAGTAGTTGAAAAAAAGGAATATAGACAAATCTCCTGTATTGTAAGCCTAAAAAATTAAAGGACTTACATAAAGGACAGAATTGGAAAAAATGAGAATTCATCCTGTCGCCGTGATATATCAGAAGGTAAAATCAGAGGGCTTACAGCTTAACGGCTTACAGAAGGCAGACCTATTTTAAATTCTTGGCCATGGTAGCCTATTCATTGGGAGAAATTACTAAAAGAAATGAGACATGTTGATGGATTTCTGCATAATTTGAAATTAAAAGTAGGTAGTATATTTAAACCTATAGTTTACGCTATGTAATTGCTGCCATATTTGTCATGCAATGTAAAGATGATACTCGATTTTTTTTAGCATATGTTAGAACAGTTCTAAATTTTTTTGTCTGATGTCTAAGTAGCTTGCGAGAAAACTAGGCTACAGAATTACTGCATTTATGTATTTATGTGAAGTATTTTTTTCCCAAACAGATAATCATTCAAAGTGTAATACATACTTTTATAGGAAAGAAATTCCGCATTGTCCATGTTAAAAGAATGACTGTAGTATTAGAAACGGTTTGTACATGGGTTTCGAAAGTTACTTCCTCATAGGCATCTAATTTATCAAACAATAACTCGGGATTCACCCGACACGATCTTTTAAACTTTCTATCCCTTCACTCTGATTGCACCTCTTGCATGCAAATGACACAGGAAAGTGGATGATGCGGCTATATTTATTCTGCGAGATTTGCCGTCATCGTGGACAAAGAAAAAAAGTAAAAGGGGCTGTGCGATGGTTAACACGACTTTTTCCACGGCGAGCAGGTTTGGAGTGTTACTGAAAGGGCACATTCATATCTGCTAAATTAGATATGTCCGAAAAGGAAATGGTGAGAAAAAAAAATGTTAATCTCCGTGTTGAGGTTTGTCGGTTTACCGCAATTAGAAACGCCAGGTTTGAAATGTAGGTTGGTTTAAAAATAATTTAATAGCTTTCATTATCACAACAATCATGAAGAAATTTAAAACACGAGTTTGAATTTTTAAAGGTGAAATTTACAATTCGGAAGTATTTATTATTTTTCAGTTTTTGATGGTTTCTTCAAACGTTTGTTTGAAGGGGTATGGCACCCGGTAAAAATAATTTCTTTTTTATTTTAACCATTTATTTTTATCATTTTCGCCTGTCATAAAATAATTACTAAACAAAAGGGATTTCGTAATAAAAAATTAATATCTTTCTTCGTCTTCAATTTTTATATTCGTAATTTTTTTATTGCTCCGAGAGCATTAATTTAAATTACCGATTTTTAGATATAAATTTTTCCTTTAAAACCGATCAATTCCCAGAGAAAAAAATGAATCGTCCACATGAAAACAAGAATACGCTTTAAATGCATGAATTATTAAAATTTCCTTTAATTTTTTTCTTTTGATTTGACAGTAAAATCGATACCTAATTCTATTAAAAGATTTTTACCTTGAAAATAAAATTCTCTTTTAATTATCTCTTGTATTTAAACGCGGTGGTGTAAAAAAGATTTTAGTTAAAAAAATTAAAAATGCATAACAATTAAAAGAATTAAATGTTTCAAACATGAAACGGGAAAAATATACGTTAGGCACTGATTGTATAATCTATTTTTTCTTACTAGTTTTTATACTTGAAAATCACGGCATGTTCCCTACAAAAAATAATTCTTGCTCACTTTTAACCTATTTCCTCTGTCTTTTCAAGTAACTTTTGGCGGATAATTTTGGAGGGATTATACAGTGCCAAGTTGTGTCTATCTTGAAGATCACAAATGTCAGGAACACTCCCTCGTTTTCCAATTGTATCGGCACATGGTTAAGCTATTTATCTCTGATACTCTTGTTTGGTATATCCTCACGTCTTAGTTTCAGTTTCAATTATATATGTAGCGTGTGTATGTGTGAGTAATGGAAAAAATTTCTCATTTCCTAACTTAATTAAATGCATAGTTTATCCTATAAATTATTAATTTTATTGACACTTTTAAACTTTTCGTAATTTTTATATTTTCTCTCAAGAGAACTTTGAGCTGAAAGAGTTCTAGACAGCCTAGCAGTTTTATGAGTAGAGAACGATTGCCATATAAGGCAATGCGTAACTTACATGCATGCTGACCTAATGACAATTCTGACCCCAGGAAAGGTCCAATGTATGAATATGGGGTTGGAAGTGACGTATAATTACGTTTTTTACATTTACTCGCTTCAGAAGAAACGAGGAGAATTTATGCTATTAAGTATCTCGGTGTACTCCGTAGAAGCGAAACGGTGCACGAGGAAAGAAATGTTTTAATAAACATATTTTGTGTTATATCGTGTTCTTTTCATTGGAGAACAGTTACGACACAAATTGCATTTTAAGGAAGAACATTACGTCTTTTATGTTTAAACTAACTAACACACACGCACACACACACACACACACACACACACATATATATATATATATATATAGTGAAACTTCTCTAGTCGGCCACCCTCCAGAATAGCCACTTTTTCTCGGCACCATTACTGGCCGCCATAGACAAATCCAGTCCTATTCAACGGCCACCTTTTTTTGGAACCAATATCTTGCTCAGAGCAAAACTTAAGACTCCATAGACCAAATGTTATTGAAGAAAAATTTATTCGACGGCCACCCCTCAAAACGGCCACTTTTTTTCGAAACCACGACTGGCTACGATAGGGAAGTTTCACTATATATATATATATATATATATATATATATATATATATATATATATCTGTGTGTGTGTGTTCATTCATGTATACAGATTGTATATCCCGTTATGCTCGGAAGAAATCATTTGAATGCTGAATCATTCTCATTTACTGCTGACGTCATAAACAATTTTGAGCAGAAATAGCATGAAACTTATGGGGCTATGCATGGAACAGACTCTCGTGGGAAGGCCACTTATTCGGAAATCCTATACATTTTTATCTTAACCGACAGCCATAGACTTAGGTTTCGCCCTTGTTGTGGGTTCCTAAGCCTGACATTGCCGGCAAGTGCACTGTAGAGCAACGGTCTGCAACCTTTTAGCTTCCTTGGGCCACAATGAAAGAAGACGAATTGTTTGGGGCCCCACAAAAATATACCTAACATTAAAAATAGTTGATAGTAAAAAAGTATAATATATAGTTAACATATTTATTTCATTATAAATTTTATTTATAATTATAAAGATAACTATCGGAGTCAATTAATATGATATTTGGCATTGAATGTGAGAAACTAATGCATCAATATTTGGGCCAATTGAAGTGGTTGCAATTCTCAGGGAGTTCTCAAAATATTCATCCGACATTTCGGTTCTAATTTGACTTTTAATGTGCTTCACTCTTGTAAATAGTTGTTCACAGATGTACGTGCTTCCAAAGAATGATAACATGAATAACGCATGACTATGCAGCTAGGGATATTTATCTCTGGGCAGGTATGATCTATAAAAGTTCAACAAAGAGATTTGATTGAATTTCTCTTTAAGTTGGACGTCAGATTGCAACTCTATGCCTTCCATTTGAAAATTTGCTGGCAGCATATCTGTATTGACTGTAAATGGAGTAGCAAAGATGCAAAACAATTTATTTTTCCAAAAGTCCTGAAATCGATTTTTAAAATTTTTTACTAAATCTGAGAGCAAGGCTGCGTATTTTTTTTACCATTTCTTAATTCTTAATTAAGCTTAATTCTAAATTAAGCTTGGTCAGCGTCTCGAAATTCAAAATATTGTTAACATTTACTTGGTCTTACCATAATTTCAATTTCACTTGGAACGCGTTTATAGTTTGAAACCTTGTACTGATCAGTTGGTTTTTACACTGAAGATGGGTGTTTAAGTCATTTAAATGGACAGTCAAATCTATCAAAAATGCTAAATCTGCGAGCCACTTGTCATCATCAAGTTCTGGCACAGGTTTTTTTCAATGTCATAAGCAATTTGATTTCATCAAGTAGTTCTATAAAATCTGTTTAACATTAGCCCTCAACTGAGCCACCTCATTTCTGTAAAGTATACGAATTGTTATACTCGGCATCCAAGCTTTTAAGAAATTCATGAAACTGGCAATGATTTAATCCCCGAGCTCTTATAAAATTAACCATTTTGACGACAATTTGCATAACATGGTCCATTTTTAAAGGTTTTCGGCATATATTTTCCTGGTGTATTATGCAATGGTACTTCATCAAACGAGAATTTCCAACAGCAATGGCATCGTCTTCTATTGATCTTACAAGTCCCCCTTTTATGCCTATCATAGCTGGGGCATCATCTGTAACTATACCAGAAATGTTGGCAAGTGTTAATTAGAATAGCACACATCTACGTTTTCTTCACTGCTTCATATAAATCTCTCGATGTTGTCGTGTCTTTTAACAGTACTAAAGAAGCCATTTCTTCAGTTACAATAAAATCGTCATCTATACCTTTTATAAAAATGGCAATTGAGCCGTGTCAGTAGCAACAGTTCTTTCATCCATCGACAAAGAATAAAACTTGCACTTTTTAAGTCGTTTTCGATATTTTTCCCAATTCGTCAATTCTCCTGGAAATAGTTTGATAAGACAAACTGAATTTAGAGACTAATACCATCTTTCTTATCAGGGCAAATTTATCGGCCACGCTTTCCATGCATTCCTTAGTAAACTCGCCATCAGAAAAGGTTTCGAATTTTTGGCAGTTAATATCATTACAAATATGAAATATTAAATCTGTAAAAACTTCACATTTAATTTTTGTAATGAAATTAGTACACAAAAATTGCATACGAAATTATGTATAAAATTAAAGATATTTCAAATAATGTATTGTCGATTTGTTGAATGAACAAAGCGGGATCTGTAATGGCCGCCTGCCATCATCGCCGAGGCGGGTTAGTGATATTTTTTCCCTTTGAGCTCTCTTTCTGGGCCGCATGCGGCCCGCGGTCTGCTGTTGGACAACCCTGCTGTAGAGTAAAGAATTTCAAATGTGGAAACTTTCTAAATTTTTTCTTGGGGCTGATAAAGTGCAGTCACGCCACCCACAATGGAAAGAAGTGTGGCAACAGCGCTGTCTCGGTAGTATACAAATTGCTTAAAGACCACGCCTACGGCACGTGTGATAAGAGTTTAAACACCGCGCGTTTGAACTCACGAGCAGGTTATTACTTCATTTCCCTTTGGTCCACGTGCCCAAGTTCTTGCTTGGAGCTTCGCTCCGTCTTAATTTAAAATTTTTTTTTCCCTTTGTTTCACTTTTACTTGAACTATCGAAGCTTTTATGTTTCCCCCACGTTCTATTTTTTTCCTACTTTCGTTTTTTACTCATCAACGAAGTTTTATGCATTGCTATATCATCGTACAGTGGAGGACCTGGCCCACGTACTAAGGTCACGAGCATGCAGAGATGGTCTAGTACAGGGGTTCCCAACCTTTTTCCTACATCGACCCCTTTTAAAAGAAATGATTTTCTTCTTCGTCCCCCTCACATTTTTCTCTATAATATGCAGCATACAACATAATTATAATACTAATAATTGCACATAAAACACTTAAAGATAACAATTTGATTAAGAATATGAACAAAAAATTAGAAAAAGTGGTTCATTAGGTTTATGTTTTATTATTTTTGTACTATTTTAATTTTTAATTTCACAAACATAAAGAAGATTTCAGAAACACAGATTGTAACTGCACAAAAGTTCGATTTCAATTAATGTGGTGGTTGTGCTTGACGCATTGATACAATTTTTTTTAATGTTTGGCCTGAAATTGCTTATCATCGTATAGTCACAATAATTAACATAACGAATATAAATATATATTTTACTAAACAATTTTACTGACTTAAAAGTAATTAAATATAATTTCATTCGACATATATACCAAAGCGTCATGACATTCGACTTTAGAAGGGTGGATCACTCCGCCCTATGCAAATCTGCATTTATATATATTAAAACGGATATTATTATCTAATAAATACATTCATAAAAAATTTAAATTAAATTTTAAAACAGAAAAATTTATCATCGAACCTCCATAGACCCCTCCATAGAATACTATATACCCTTTTAAAACTTCCATCGACTCCCAAGGGGTTCACTCGGACCCCGTTGGGAATCCCTGGTCTAGCAGATTGTCGTAGCAATTACTTGTGCAATCAAGGAGTGTCTCTTGAAGTTTATTAAAGTTTAGAATTAACATTGTTTTGATGTGTTAAGATCTCTGATTTGAGCACCATTCCTTCAGAAGTATTGTGTATCACGACTACACTTTGTCAGTCTCCTTTAAAAATAAGGGAAATTTCGGATTTGGAATTACTTTCACTTCAGAATGCACGTCGCCTATGCCTTACTAAGGAGCTCAGAACAAGAATAGTACCTAGGTCCATGGCTGCTGGGTACTGTGGAGATGTACGTCTTTTGGAGCTAGTTATTTAATAATTGGAAAATATCAAAAAGTTAAGACTGATATAAGGAGATGCGAAACATTAGCATACGAGTTTCCTTCGAATGAGTAAAAGTAACGAGAAAATGATAATATATGAAAGTTTTAACTCTTATGCGTATACATTACGTAACTAAAAATTAAACTACGTGTTCTGTCCTTATTAAAGTTTGCATTAGAAAAGTTAACTGGTACAAAAGGTCTAGAAATGCAATTATTATAGAAAGATATTTAGTTTCCCCTTCTTTAGGAGGTGCAGAAAAAATAAAATTTGAACATTTATGCATTTTCTTCTGGAATTGTAAACCCACCTCCAGCTTTAAATAACCTCTGGATTCTGGAAATGTATTTAAATAACGCAAAATAATTCTGATATTTGTCAAATACTTCTAAGGATTATTTTGATATTTTATTGGTTTAATTCCATATAAAATTTTTTCCCCATTCCTTCTGTAAAACGAATAAATATAATTCTTTATAAAAGGATGATTCATGAAAGCTTACTCTTTCGCACCTCGGTAATTTAATAGTTTCATATTAGTTACTTCACAAAAGGAATAAAAAATACGAAATTATCAAACATTAAGAAAATACCCCCTTGAAGAAAACTGGACGCATTTTTTTGTTTGGTTGCGATTAATAATTCGAAGGAACTATTTATTTTAAAACATAACCTTGATTTGGGGATAAACTTTAGGTTTTCCAATCTTCGAAAGCTTCTTAATTTCTAATGGAACAGACTTTTTATTAAAAATTATTTTAGAGTTAAAAAATATATTACTTCTTATAATTCATACCAGAAATGAGCCCGATTTTAAATTTTAAAGGTTTTATACAACAAGAACATCGTAATTATCAAAAGGTATTTCTGTCATGAAAGAAAGGAATGGAGATGTCACAGAAACCTTATTTCCCGTCATTTTCTTTTCAATAAACTTCTAGTTAAGAGCATAGAATGTAGTAGAGTCTCTTAGTAAAGTCTAATCTGAAAAATGAGATTAACACTTGAAAGAGAAAATAGCCTTTTTAAGTATTCTACTTTAGTAGAATACTTAACTGTACTGTAGCTTATCCTAATGTATTACCATTTATCATTTACACACATACGAACGATTTGAAGAGAATTTGTAATTATCTAAAAGTCATAAGACTGATACGCAACCCTTTGTAGTAAGCTGTAAGTTTTAGAAATAAATTTTTAATGTACATTGCACGAAAAGAGAGATTAAAAAAAATATATCCTTACATCTCCAGACTAACTTTATTAATACGAACACCCATCTTGAGTCCGTAGATAGAGTTCTAATCAAGTTACAAATTTGTTAAAAGCCATTATATTTGATGTCAATCTTAAGAGGAAAAAACGCTGGTTAACGAGAAGTTGCATTTAATGGATATTTGGTGGTAATGACCCTGGTTGTTTTAATTCAGTGATTCATATGACGATTACAGTGTGAATTTCAAAGAGAAGCCACACCGCACGCCTTCATTTTTTTTCATCAAAATTATTATCTTTGCATCTGAAATCGATATTTTATTCCTTGACTTACCAAGTCATAGCATGGATTTACCTCACTTCTCTCCAACCGGGAGGGAGAACTACTGGAATCTATACCTCTACCGAAAATCACTCAATTTTTGTTGGGTGTCACTGTGCAAAGACAGCTTGTGAACTCCAACAAAATTGTGCTCGTACTCCTAGAGTACATATACTACAGTTTACAAACTACTATCGTAGGCGATATAATATAATACGCTAACCCTCTAACACAGTGATTCTCGACCACTGTGCTGCGGCACTTTAGTGGGACGCCACTGCGAATACCCATACATAAGCAACGTCAGACACGTAGTTCAATTAGTTCTACCTTCCTAGCGGGGACTGGTTGATCCAATGCGCATGACTATTACAGTTCTGGACAGGTTCTAGATTTAACCCAAATAAAGCTATATGCTGTTTTGCCACCACGAGAAAAGCTCCAGACGCGTGTATGTATACGGGCGGTAGCCATAGAAACGGAACAGTTCATTTCATTTTGGGGGTAGAAAGTACTCGATTGGCGACTTGGCGCAAGGGGAAAATGTTGATGAGACGTTAAAGAAAAGCGAACGGTTTCATTTCGCTTTGTGCTCACACCATTGCTACTACTACATTCTTTCTGTGATTATATTTTTGAACTAACATAACGGTTTTGACTTTCTGCTAATAATGATTTATAAGTATTTGATAGTTTTAATTTAAATGCACGTGGTAATTTTTACCGTAGTAATTTAACATTTTCTAATTTAGATGTTAAGATATCATCTATTTTTAGGAAAGGAAAAACTTGCCTTCTCAAACTTGGGTCAATGAGACCCAAGTAAAATCTTTAGTTTACAGTTTGTAAGAAATGTATATTTTATGCGCCAATTTATAAACATGAATATTTAGTCAACACAGCAGAATTGAGAATTTGGAAAAAAATGTTCACAAATTAATTTGTAAATTTTCCTCGTATTTATTGGTATTTCATTATTCTTTTCGTCTATTTTTATAACCATGATTTTATTAACTCGCTTTCTAGTTTGTTTGTTTGTTTGTGAGTGTGTTTGTCCAGTACAAATCTTGCAATCGATTTTTAACTAACTTTCCGACTAGATAGACATTTGAAACTTTTAGAATAGCTCAGAACACGATGGCAATGCATTCTTTTGATACTTTTAGCCATCTTCAAGCAGAATTGAATCATTTTCAGTTAATTTTGTTTAGTAGAATGGTGTAGCCATCTATCGGCCGGGATGGGAAAGAAAAGTTAAACGCAATTGATTACGCATTTGATACCTCTTTATTACGCATTTAATCATTTTCTTTCAAGTTGATGGGATAATCCATCAAAAAAGTTTTAAAAAAGTATTTATTAATACATAGAATTGTCAAGTTTACATGATTCAACAGAAAATTTAAAAACATGGTATATAAAAAGTTCTTTTTATCTTGTAATTATTTTATATCCTTCCAAAATAAATATGTTAATGACTAAATACAATCAGGAAAAAAATATTATTGAACTATCCTATTTATAAAGATTCACTTTAACATTTAAAATAACAATTACTTCGTTATGTATTATTTTATAATTTTATATCCTTAAAACGAAAGTGCTAAATATGCCGAGATTGCAACCCATCTCGAACCTGGTTCCCCTGCATTTTTTGATATGCTCCACGGCAGCAACCTTTCTCGGGGTCAGACGGGTTCAAAGGTAATATACGATAAGTCGTTTTTAATACTTTTTTGACAAAATTATTTTTATTTAAAAAGAACCCCCTAAAATGGATAAATGGATAAATAGATAAAAATAAATTTCAGGAAGTCTCTTCTAACGAAAGTACCGCGGGTTATTAACGTAGGATTACTTATCGTTGCTTACCTCTTTTGTATGTATATATGCATCTATATGTACGTATGTATATATATATACATATATGTAAGTGAAAATTTTGACGCATCTTGGTACTTTTCTTTTTAACTTATACAAGCGATAGACTGGGTTTGGAGCGCTGCCAAAATTATAACTCGCGAGGAAAGGATGGACAGACGGTTTTAGCGTCTGAAATTTTCCTTTCCGGAGGACCGTTATGGAGGAACGTAATCCTACGTTAAAAGAGCTTAATGATGATAATGATGATGTTAGCGATCAGTCTAAGGAGCCCGAGCGTACAAGTAAAGATGTTTCCTCCGCCAAAAAATGTAATGTTCCTCATAAGTATAATGGAGACTTCTTAAAATTTGGATTTGCATCTGTAACGGAAAATGATCAAACTGTTCCCGAATGTATATGTGGTTGTAAATTATCCAATAGTGTTATGATTCCGAGCAAGCTTCAACGCCATTTGCTCACTAATCCTCCTTCGCTTGCATCAAAAGACAAAAGCTATTTTCAAAAATCATTATCTGCAAGATCCAAACAAGTAAAGGTTTTTTGAAAAGCAATTTAGTGCGTCTGAAAAATCTCAGATAGCTTCCTATGAAGTGGCTGAATTAATTGCTCTTAAATTAAAACCTCATAATTTGGCTGCAGAAATTATATTACCTGCTTGTCGTAAAATTGTAAAAAGAATGATGGGTGAATCAGCAGAAATTGATATTTGTAAAATATCACTTTCAAATGACACAATTCATCACAGAATTATAGACTTATCCCGAAATATTGAAGAAAATACTACTTAAAGTCTTGTAAATTCAAATTTTGCTCTAGAAATCGATGAAACAACTTTTATCACGGGAAAAGCACACTTAATTACATTCGTTCGATTCATTCACGAAAATGATATAATTAACCACTTTTTATGTTGTGCTCCGGCTATGAATGGATCTATAAAAAGATTTGTAGCACGTGTAAGGGAACATAATGCAGATATATTACTTACCCATTGTTTTATGCATAGGGAAACACTCATTACAAAGCAATTACCATCAGAATTGAAAATAGTGCTGGAACAATGAGTTAAAATGATTAATTATATAAATTCAAGACCATTAAAAAGTCACCTATTTAGTCAATTATGACAGGCTATGGAGTCTAAATACGAATCGTTATTACTGCACACTTAAGTTAGGTGGTTGCTCAGAGGGAAAGTTTTATCTCGCATGCTTGAATTAAAAAAACGAGATAAAGATATTTTTTGAACAAGATAACACTGATTTTGTTGATTTGTTGGATAAAAAAATATAGTGTGTTAAGCTAGCTTACTAATTTAACATTTTTGTTATTTTTACTAACATAAGTACAAGTATACAAGGGCCGAAAGAAAATATTTCAAACTCAACCGATAAATTGTTGGGATTTAAAAAAAGTTATGGAAGAATAGAGCACAAGAAGGTAGTTTAGAAAACTTTGAGTCAGTTCCAAAAAACTGTTATAAACTGATTAATAAAATAGTTATTGATCATTTGACAATACTAGAGCGAAGAATTGTTCATTACTTTCCAAATTAAGCAAAAAATTAAAATTAATTGGATTCGAAATCCATTTGTGATAAACGACACGTCGGTGTGTGAATTAACTTTGGAAGAAAAAGAAGAACTAATTTCAGCAATTATCCGACAATATCACAAAAACCTTTAATTGTGTTATTACAATTTTCCACATCTTTATTGTGCGAATTCGGATTTTCGGCTTTGACCAACATAAAAACGAAAAAAAGATCCAGAAAAAAATCTGGATCACGAAATGAGAGTAGCATTATCATTTTTACTCCCAAATATAAAATAAACTATTCAAAAACAAGAAGCTCAAATTTAGCATTAAATGTAATTTGTAGTTAAATAAACATTTTGTATACTTTGTAATGCAATTTCATTTTATATTACAATGAAAATTAATTCGTGTGCTATTTTTACAAAGTATATTATTACGTACATCAATCAATTATCCAATTCTTTTAAATTTATCTTATTGTTAGAATGCCACCAAATTTGTAAATTAGTGAAAGTGTACTGTGACGAAAAAAAGGTTGAGAATCACTGCTCTAACAGAAGTTTTCTAGTATCTTTTGGAAAACTGTAGTAAAAAAAATTTATAATTCCTCTCATTGATGATAATCCAGGCCGAAGAATGCTGGTCTCGAGTTTAGGAGACTCCGGTTTTGGCAGCGGACTACAATTAAAACAATTAGTGGGTGGCAATTAGAACTTTCACAGACAGCTTTCGAAGTTCAAGGGACAATATGAAATTTACATCTCGTCATTTGGTCGTAGCAGCAAAGTAAATAATCAACCCTTTCCTAAAATCGCATATAGCAATTTAAATATTGAAGTTCCTGTAGGCCATATTCAAGCAATGTTCTAAAATGACGGCAATATGTTCCTCTATCTCATTGAGTCAAGGCTTTTCTTGTTCGTCAACTTAACCGTTCTGTACTGAAAGAAAGTCAGTTTGCATAAAGAAGAAATTCTCTCTTGAATCAGTGACTTTCAATGAATGTAATGGGTTGGTCCTGTAATGAACTCCTGCAACGTGATATCCAGTGAATTAATGATCGTTGGAAACTTACATGATGTTAAAAAAATTCCTCCTTTTTATCTCCCCTCTTACGGATTCTCAGGCATCTGTTGATTCTTATACTGTCTGAGATCTCCATCTCATTGAATAACATTTATATGGGTCGTCTTATCTCGATATACGTACCACATAATAATAACAAACTAGACATGTTTCTTTTAGTTTCTTCTCGGGAGGTTAAATGTTTCTTCTCGGGAGACATATAACCTCCCGAGATTCGCTGGCCATTTGAAGGCTACTGAGTCATCGAATTGAACGTGACTGCAATTTGAATGATATTTTAAAATCATTTACATTTTCATTTACGATATGTTGGTACGAAAATGTATATTTTTGAAACAGAGGATTTGGTTCAAGTGACAGATATACTAACAGCGTCAGAGGAAAAATGAGAACTACTATAAAACAAAAGAATAAAAGATAATTTAATTTAATTGTAGGAATTATTGTAATTTTTCGGAGATTTACCCCTCTTCGTATAAGCCAAAATAAATTTTAATATTCAAACTTCAAATAAAGGCAAGAAAAGCTTTTAAAAAAGATAGTTTCGAGTTTAGAATGTCCAACTGTTTGAAAGTATGTTTGTAAGCAAGGAAAAAATGGAGGGAAAGTGATTATCTTCTACTGAATAATTACTGAAATAAAGTTAAATTGATCAATTTATCTATGTTAAGAGTTTAAGGTATCTTTTTTAATGGTTCAAATACTTTATGAGCGCCTATTAAACTGAAAAGATCATTTTTATTTCTTTTCTTTGAATGAATCAGGGGTGAAGGGAGTACTAAATGTGATGACTAGCATTTGGCTGAAATTCATAGTATGTTAAAAATTATCTTGGAACTTTGAAGTACTTTGAATTTTGTCATTATACAGAGCATTTGGGAAGTAGTAAAGGAAATTAACAACTATAAAATATATTTAAACAAAAATATGTTGACAACAATTTGACAACAACAATCTGAGATTGACAGGAAATCAAGGAAAGATTACCATAAAAAGGAATACCGTTGGAAAGGAATATCTCCATGAACTACACATAAACAAGAAAATTTTCCTGACATTTTTAGATAGATTGATACTCCCTATTCATAAGAAAATTTCGTAGTTTTATTTGTAATAAAAATCTGTTAAAGAAGACTTCTGAAAAGAACTGAAACAAATAGCAATATTAAGTGGAAAACACCTAGTTGGATGATAAAATAATTATTACTTAATCTTGGATAATAAAGTAGCTACGTATATGTCAGAAAAACCACACTAGCTCTAAATCAAATACTAAAATTGTCCAGGATTAAGCTCCTCGCACCTTAGCAACCACTTCCCAATGATCAATCACGATCAATCATGATCACACAACTACTTACTGGTTTGTCATGGATCTCAGACATATTATTTACAATAATCTTTTTTAAAAAATTAGCTTTTTCGTAACTTTTAACCATTTTGAAGAGCTAAGTATAGAAAATAATACTTTTTTTTCTGTGTCGAAATGTTAACCTGTTTGTAAACAAGAGATGCACTTTTACCTTAGTTATCTGATTCAAAAAATAAATATATTCATGACACTTCTTAGGAAACCTGGGTAAATGACCCAAAATTGGGTAAAATGTAGAAATGGCGAGTAAGTCTGAAAACGAAACTGTTTTTAATAATATGAGTAGCCTAGTGAAGAGCTAGAAACATGAGTGAATTACGAAATGATCTTAAAGTAAGGTAAAAATAGGAGATTCATCCAAGTCCCCAGCCCCCAGTATGTTTGAATATGGGTTTTCCAAATTTGCCTTCATTAAGAGCACATAATGGAACTGATTGCTAATCTCCAAATAGGATGTGACATTTGCTCCAATAAGCCCCAGTTAGTTGAGATATAAAATAAAATGGAACAGAGGTTTATTCTCATTAACTCTTGGTAGAAGACTCATGGTAAATTTTAAATGTTACAATGAAGACGCACTAATGATATTGTTGACTACCAACTGTTATAGCCGGACGATGGCTGAATGTTTAGAGCGCTGGCATTCGGTACCAAGAGTCTGAGGGTTCAAGTCCCATTGTTGGTATGGATGTTTGTAGTCATTCGGAATCGGCTGTAAGCAGTAGGCGCCGGACTAATTTACCCTCGAGTAGCAAAAAATTACCAAAGGGCTTTTAACTAAACAAAACCAAACATTTTTACCATTGTTTCTTTAACAGTCATGCATGTTAGCGTTTCTGCATGGTTAGAGTTTTAATAACATTAGGTTAAAGTGACTTTCTTACCTTATTTTGGTTGAATATTTGAAAAAGTTATTTTAAATATTGTTCAGGAATAGAAAAAGGTGATAGAAAATGTGTTATAAATAGAGAATTATGGAACTATATTTTTTTTTACTCTCGTGAACAAATACATTACGTAGGCCAAAGTACAGTCTACGAACTGAATGTCGGAGAAATGATTTTGGATCTCATGATAAAAATTAAGTTAACTTAGCTTTCGAATGTTATTATTGCATATAAAATGAAAAGTTTTCAAAAATATATAGACTGTACAAAATTTTTCTCCTGAGACATATTGGAAAGACTAAGAATAGAATGACATACAGTTTTCAAAGTAAATGAAAAAAATAAGTTATAATGTACATGTTTATTCTTCAGGCGTTGTTTTCTTTGCATGGATGTATGATAGTTAAAAATATTCCTTTAGGGATACTGTGAAGAACTTCATTCAAAAATGAAAACATCGTTGAGATTTTTAACTGGGAAAAGGCAGATTAAGGTAAGGAGACCCGGGTTCGAACTCTGAACCTGATAAATATGGTCCGAAAAGTACTTTGTTACCTCCGCCTAACACTATCACTTAACAGTAGTACTTCGCCCAGCAGTATTACTGTATTCAGCATGCAAAGCTATTCGATACGTAAGATGCATTTAGGAACTAGATATATATCAGACAGAGAAATATGCTCCATGCTGGATTTCTATCAGAATGCATAGTGAAAGACTTCATGCAGATTCAAAAGTGTCGAAATCCCCTACTTTATGCTGAAAGTTTTTAAATTTATTACTCGTAGAACTCTTAACCCAAACTCTCTCTCTCTCTCTCAATATATATATATATATATATATATATATATATATATATATATATATATATACACACACACACACACACACACACACACACACACACACACACACACACACACACACACACACACACACACACACATATATATATATATACACTGAAGTGCCACTGAATTAGGGATACCTACCTAGTAACGAGTTGGGCCTCCTCTGGCCTTGATAACGACTGCCACACGACGAGGCATAGATTCAACAAGTTTCTGGAAACGTTCCAAGGGAATGGCTTGCCAAATATTGGCTAAAGCTGTCCATAATTCAGTAAGGTTCTTTGGTGCTGTGTGATGGCCTTTCACGCCTTGTTCCAAAACATCCCAAAGATGCTCAATAGGATTTAATTCTGGGCTTCTAGGTGGCCAATTCATGACAGAGAAGTCAAAGGAATGCTCATCCAATCAGCCAGTAGCCAACTGGGACTTGTGAGAGGTACAGTTGTCTTGCTGGAAAACTCCATTACCGTGCAGATAACAGAACAGTATAAACGGATGGAGGTGATCACCCAGCAACTCTACGTACCGAATTGCATTGAGGGAGGTTGGTACACGCACCAAAGATCCCAAACTGTGCCACGAAAAAACACCCTAGACCATGATTAAGCCACCATGCCCTTGTACAGTTCCAGCCAGGCATGCAGGATCCATGGCTTCATGAGCCTGACGCCATATTCTCTGCCTCCCGTCGGCGTTAAGTAGTCGGAATCGAGACTCATCACTCCATGCTACTCGTTTCCAGTCCTCTACACTCCAATCTCTGTGCTCTCTTGCCCAGGCAAGACGTGCAGCCCGATGGCGAGTATAGAGCAATGGTACTCTCGTAGGTCGACGGCTCCCGAAATCCATACGGTGAAGCGAGCGTTGTACAGTCCGTTTACTGACTGTACGACTGGCACCGTCATTAAACTGGGTGGTAATTTGAGCTAATGTTTGGCTTCGCTGGCTACGTACAATACGCCTGAGCCGTCTCTCACCACGCACTGTCAAGGCTAATTGTCCTTTGCAGTTTGCCCGATCGCTAGTTTTTTTTCCACCATCCATGTATTCTTGGTATACTCTTGACACTGTCGACCTTGAAAATCCTAGCTGTTTGACGATTTCGGAAATTGAATGGCCCATGCGTCGCGCACCTACGATTTGTCCGCGATCGAAGGCGTCTAAATCAGGCAGTTTACCCATACTGGCAATTCCAACAACTAATTCAGAACAACCACAGTACGCACTATATATGCAGTTACCACAGCGCCCTCACTTGCGCATACATGATGCGCAGCGCTACACAATTTGCATAGACTTTGCTATCCCTAATTCAGTGGCACTTCAGTGTATATATATATAAACTCTGTCACAAAAAAATATATGCTCCCAGGAGAAATCGAGCTACTATCACGAAACTTCGCAGGAATGTAATCATATGCAAATGATTAAAATTTCGACGCCAAAGAGACAAGGGTAAGCGCGCTATGCGCATATGAGATGCGCAGCTGGGAGAGTTTAAAAGCATGATTGCTCGTGCCATAGGGTTATTCAAACAAATCTGTCGACTTGGATGAACGGTAGTGTGACTAAAGATGCCTCTGAGATATAACCGGTGACAGTACGAACAATTGTCGGACTTTGAGAGGGGGCGTATAGTAGGCCTCAGAGAAGCAGGTTGGTCGAACAGGAGTATCGGGCGCCACCTCGGCCGGGGCGATATGGTAGTTGCTCGGTGTTGACAACAATGGATCACGGAAGGAATAATCTACCGTCGCGGAGGGTCAGGGCGTCTCAGGAACACAAATGCGCGCGAGGATTGGGCAAACGTAAGAGCTTCCACGTCCGTATCAACAACGTCTCTAGAATCGGTTCAACGCCATTTACCACCTTCCACACATCCGGTGACGATCTTCAACGTTAAATCCCGATTCATTCTCAATGCTCATGACCAGCGCATACGCGTGTGGAGGCGGCCAGGCCACCGGTCCGATCAGGCATTTGCTGTCGAGAGGCATACGGCGATTACACAAGGTGTGACAGTGTGGGGAGCGATTTGTTGGGACACATGATCACCTCTAGTCGTCCTTCAACGCACTTTGACGGCACGCAGTTACGTGGACGAGATTTTAACGCCCGTTGTATTCCCTATGCTATCAAGTCGCCTAGGTGCCATTTATCAATAAGACAACGCTCGTCCACATACTGCGCAACTCTCCCAACAATATCTTCAAGGATATGACGTACTCCCATGGTCTGCCAGGTCACCAGACCTTTCGCCAATAGAGCACGTCTAGGACGTGCTTGGAAGGCAACTGCAGTCCTTTCGGAATACTGGTGAATTAACTGCCCAGTTGCAAAGATTATGGCATGATCTTCCGCAGGAGGTCTAAGTGACCTCACTGATTCGATGCCACCCGTGTTTCGGCTTGTATAGCTACCACAGGTGGATTTACTACTTACTGATTTGTAACCTTTTTGCATGCCATATCTTCTCAATAAAACGGTCTGTTCTTCTGAATTTGTAATCATTTGCTCATCTTCTCATACACTACATACATGTTAAGTTTTGTGATAGTAGCTTGTTTCTTTCTGGATGCATATATTTTTTTTGTGACAGTTTATATATATATACAGTGGACGCTCGTTAATTCGAACTTGGTTAATTCGAACTTTCGGTTAATTCGAACTTTCGGTTAATTCGAACTAATCCAAAGGCTCCAAAAAACTTGTATTGGAGTTAATGTTAAAAAAATCTCATTAATTCGAACTAAATTTTTATCACTTCGGTTAATTCGAACTAAAAATTTGACAAAAAAATTCTTTTTCCTCGTTTAATGGAGAAAATACACACTGTATTTATTATTTTGTGTGTCAAAATTTCTTTTCTGTGTAAATAGTTACATGCCTGCATTCCTAGACTATTGCATGTCCGCTAAACGTTAGTAGCTATTGTCCTTCTTATTAGTACTAAACGGAAAAAGCAATTTTCCTTTATTTGGATCGATTTTCTTAGAATTTCAGAAAAACTAGTCTTTACTACAGATTCTAGGGAGCTGCGTCAGTTATAACTGCAGTGCAGGGAAGTTAATGTGGTCTAGCTTTTCTTCCTCATTGTGTGGTGTGAACGTGTAAAAATTCAGGATGTCTACACGTGGAAAGTACAAAACCCTAACTTTGGAGACAAAGATAGAAATTTTAAAGAAAGTAGAGAATGGCGAATGTAAAACAAAGTTAGCATCTGACTATGGAATTAAAAAAATTCCTTGTCAACTAATTTGAAAAACAAGGAGTCAATTTTAGATTCATGAGAAAAATCAAAATTTGCTAGAGGAAGGAAACGCATGGGAAATGCGTCCCAATAAGTTCTAGAAAAAGCTCTACTGCTATGGTTCCAGGATGTTAGATCTCAAAATTTTCCGATAAATGGACCCCTAGTGCTGACGAATCCTGATGAACTGGCAAGTCGAATGGGTACTGAAGAATTTAAATGCAGTGATGGATGGCTTTCTCGATTTATGTCAAGGCAAACTATTTCTTATCAAACTGTATGTGGCCAAAACTCTGATGTAAACGAAGACGTATGCACTAATTTCGGTAGGAAACTGCCACGGCTTTTCTCTACTTACCTGCCGTAAGATATTTTTAATGCGGCCATAATGGACAAAGCCATAATGGACTCTATTAAAACTCTGAAAGCATTTATTCAGATGGAACCTTCCTCTGAAAATGAATTGAAATGTTTACTTCAAATCGAGAAGCTGGCTGAACAATGTAGGCAACATAAATAGAACCAAACATCCATTTTACAGTTTTTCCCCAAAGTGTAATTCATATTTTTAATAAAAGTTTACTTTATACTGCATATCTTCTGCTTCATTTTATGATTAAGGTAAGTCTGTATTGCTTTTTTAATATGTTTAACTTTAGATAACATAGTATAATATATTTTCTGGGGTTATACATACTAGGAGAGTTTCTTCTTTAGTGATACACATTTAAAGTTATATATTTTCTCTTAACATCGGATAATTCGAACTTCGGATAGTTCGAACTTTTTTCTCAGAACCTTCAAGTTTGAATTAACGAGCGTCCACTATATATATATGAAAAATAATAGGCTAGTCAGGAGGTCATGAATTGCAAACTAATTATAAAGGCCGCAGTTTAATAACGTATATGAAACTGTTCCAAAATACAAATCACTTCTGGTCCCAGAAAATTTGTATAATAAGGGACATTTATCCTGTATTAAGAAACAGTCATATGTTTTTTAGAGTAAAAGGAGAGGTAGTATAAAAACCACGAGATGATAACACCGGGTTTTTTTTTTATTAACAGGCAATTACTTTTCTGGTTAGACCAAACCTCACATCAAAACTGTCGCCAACGGTGTATGTAGAGCATAAAATTGTTGGCCGGAAAAGGTGTCGTTTATTTAGTAAACTATCGAGGAGGATCTCTCAAAATCACGCGTGTCTCATCGACTGTCAGTCAGTCAAAACAATGGATCGCGATCCAGTTCATGCTACCGCAATCAATCACATCCCTTTTATGTTCCGGACTTTCTTTTAACTTTCCTTCCAGACTACGGAAGTTTCGCTATCGAAATTCTTCATAACTATTATTTTCTGCCTGTTATTTTTGTACGCAATTCTATTTTCCAGTTACGAATGATGCTCTGTTTTTTAGAGAATGAAAGATAAATAAAAAAATATTTTTCTGCAATAGGACGTGTTTATTTTGAAAACAGTTTCTCTGGTTTTGATAATGATGCTTTTGTGGCATCTGAAGATTTTCCTTAAAATAGATGTCGGTGAAATGTTGTAGGCGATCACGCAGAGGTTTCTAAACTTTCATAGATTCATTATATATGATTGTAGTTTAGAATTATTGCTTGCGAAGAAAATGTTTCTAGAGATAAAAGTATATAATTCCCTTAAATTATAAGTATTATTCATGTTGAAAATATAACCCATTCCTTTTTCAAGACAGAGCGTAATGGAGGTTTAGTTATTTATTTAAGTAAACATCATATTATAAACTAATGAGGGTTTTCTGGATGACGTTTTTAGAAAAAGTAGTTTTGTTATAAAGGTAGAGGTATTATTATGAAATTCTAGGTATTTAATTTGAAAATTTTGAAAAACTATTTTCGGACAAACAGAATCAAGATAAACTATTTTCCACTGGATTGATACAATTTGTTTTTTAGCCAAAATGAATCAAGTAATTGGAATGATGGTAAATGCCATTGCAAAATTTTAACGATTCCGATATTTCTTACTCATTGATTTACATTTTTAAGCGACTATAATACTATATGAACTTATCAAAAATTCTGTTTTAAGTAATGAATCTGTAAAACTTTTAAGAATAGGATAGTTTGAAAGAAGTTTAAATACATTCATTTAAGAAATGGAAAAATTTATGCAGTTGCGATTTTGCCCATCTTCTCATTATTTAAATGGATACGTCTATCCAGAAATCAGATGGCCGATGTGTTTGACAGAAATTCAATAACACAATTTAAAATCGTTCTTTCAAAGTTATGAGTTTTTTCTATTCAAATATATGATGGTTTTGATCTCTCTCTCTCTCTCTCTCTCTCTCTCTCTCTCTCTCTCTCTCTCTATATATATATATATATATATATATATATATATATATATATATATATATACATGTATGATATTCAGTTCAAACATGTCCTAGTTTTTCGCTACGCTTTTGTACAATGTTTAATATTTTCTGGCTAAACTTTAACCATTTCTTTCATATGTACAAAAAGGGAGTGAAAGAGACGACCCTCAAATTTGTTATATATATATATATATATATATATATATGTGTGTGTGTGTGTGTGTGTGTGTGTGTTATGAGGTACCAGAGATACCCCTTTGCGTTGTGTAAAATTAGGGAGGTGGACTCCAAAGGTAACTATGCGTTTATAAATTAAATAATAACATTTATTATACAATATTTTACAAAAAGGTCAGTTTTACATATTATAAATGAAAATCTTGATTAAACATATTTATATCAGAATTAGGCCTTGATATATCCACTTCCTTTGGCAGAACCATTACGGGTTGAGCGAAATAAAGTTCTATTTACCAAAATTTCTGAAAAAAAAAACACGAGCACTATTTGAAAGGGAAGAAATGACCAACCTGGGGAGCTTTGATGATGCAGCAGGGCATGGCATGGAGTCGTAGGGGTACTTCTACCGGAGGAGGCAGCAGGTATCGGGCTAAAATCATGGGGCGCTTCGGAGGAGGCAGCAGGTTCGGCGCTGGTGGTTGAGCACGGACATCTCGCATTTTGCGTGGGCGTCTTTTCACCGGACTTTCTTCGCAGCTCGCCAGCTCAATCTCTGACCCTCTGCCTCCGTTCCTCTCGTTTCTTCTCCCCAAAAACTCGGGGTTCATTTTTCCCCTTTTTGGTGTTGACCCCTCCCCAGGTCGGTTTCTCACGTAAATTTATTGCCGTTTCGAGTATTTTTATTCGTGGGCAGGATGGTCCGACATCTCCACGGTTGACCCACGTGGTACTCTTATTTCCAAGAAAATTGGCTGTCCGTTGTTTTTCCTGGAATTTCTTTCTCCCATCCTGAGGAATTCAGGGGGTGTGATGTGTCTTGGAAAATTGGTGCAGTTCCCCCTTTTTCCAATATGGCCGTTTTATGACCCGTAATCGTGTTGGAAAAACAAAATGGCTATGATGTTGGAAGGAGTCCAAAATGTCCAAATTGTGGATCCTTCACAACAATATATATATATATATATATATAAATATATATATATGTGTGTGTGTGTGTGTGTGTGTGTGTGCGTGTAATATCGGCGCAACAAAGACACGATTCGTGAACGTTGGTAGATGTGGCGGATAAAACACTCGAGGTTGGGAAACACATTAATTATCCTTTATTAATATTAAAGTACAGTAAAGACATTAGCAAAGCACACATCAAAGAAGTTACACGGAACAAAAGGATGACATGGCAATAAAGGCACCGGAACCTGCCGGAGGTTGAGTAAACTAGACATCACGATATTCGGACAGTAGCGGCTTTAGGAGAGAAGACCGAAAAGAAGGGACGCGCGAAGATACAAGACATGAGCAAAAACACAGTGAGCGCGAAAATCTTCTGCTGGGCCTTTTTATACTATGTGGGCGCTAGGTGTTCAGAATTCTATAATTGGTTAGAATCGGACATATGATTGATCACGTGAAGGTATGACTCAAAGTCACAGGCTTCTGAATCATCTTTCTACGCTCCTGTTAGTGGGTAGGAGGCTAAAAATAACTTTAATTTTTCACACGTGCAGTGAAGGAATAGAATAGTTTGTCAATTCGTTCGTTCCTAGGTCGAAATTTGGAATTGGGGCTGTGCTTTATTGAGGATAATTTAGAATACGCGACAAGTAATAATGGTGGGGCGTTATCATTACACATACTCACACACTTATATATATATATATATATATATATATATATATATATATATATATATATATATATATACACACACACACACGTGTGTGTCTGTGTCTGTATGAATGTGCGAGTTTATCTCTATATTAAAAAGTTTTAAATGCTAAAAGATTGAAATAAATCCAAAATTTCGTACCTCATTTTATTAAGAGGCAAGGCATCACTAATTAAGAAAATAAAAAAATAAAAAAAACATCCGCCACGTGGAAGTAGGAGGCATTGTATGCCGATTATTTACTGAGATATATGTCCAACTGCTTTTCAGATATTTTATTTCTGCACCTTTAGGAGTCTGCAGCACATATATGAAACTCCGTTTTCACGAATAAGGACAGAAAGACAACTCTAATTGAACTAAAGTTAAGTGTTCCAAAGAGTTAATTTCTCCTTGCATTCGTAAGCTAGGGAACTGAAAGTAAAACATCCCCCAATTCATTTTCGTATGCCGCACGCTGCATCTTTAATTCGTTTCTAGAACGAAAACGTGAGATAAACATAATACTCCTCATGGCGATTTATCAATACTTTGAACAAGAGTTCATTTAATGAGAACTTCTTTTGAATTGTTCGTTCTTTTGTCCTGTTGCTGGTGTATATAAACTGCCTTTAAGATATTTTTTGTACACCATGTTTACATATCTGGAAGTTTCATATTGTTTGGTCATGTTAGTGAAATTTGGGGTTTTTAAATATTTTCTTCCTGGATTTTAAAATTTTTTTGTGAATGAAATGTAAAGCTACCTATAACACATGCCTGCTGAGATCGGGAGGAAGTGAGGAGAAATTTTAAAGTAAATTTTTGAATATCATCGTCTTTTTTTTTTTGCCGACTCTTAATATATTTAAATATGATCTTAAGTCTAATTATAGCTGTTTTTAAGTCTCTCGTCTATTTAATTTATCGCAATTAAATTTCTAACTAAAAGCTGCTATGTTGCGGTTTAAATTTACTTTGAAGTATTGTTGAAAACTTGCTTAAACTGGAATCTTCTTAATCGTTTTAGAAAGCATATATTCGTTTATTTTTGTAAGTCATGTTCGTTCAGCATATCATATTGGGAGGAATAGAATAAAAAGAATATTTCAGGTAGTCTCCTCTAACGAAACTACCGCGGGTTATTAACGTGGGATTACTTATCGTTTGCTTGTTTTTTTTTTACGTATTTTTGCACTTTTCTGTTTAACTGTTTACTGCTACTGGGTTTGGCGCGCTGCCAAAATTATAACTCGCTACTCAGGACAATTTTTTTTCTCTCCGAAGGACTGTTATTGAGGAACGTAATCTTAAGTTAAAAGTGAGATTTCCCCACACAGATTGGATGGTTTAGTGGTCCTTACGCTTATCCCGGAATCTAAAAGGATGAGGTTCGATTCTCATTCCCGACATACGTTCGTACCAGTGGTGCTTGACCGCAGCAAAGCATATTGACGACAAAAGCGAAGCCTGAGACAAAGTAAAAATGAAAAGAGGCATGATGTACCCTAGTGGTAGAGCGTTGGGCTTCCAACTGGGGCTGCTTAGTTCGCAAACCGACGATCGCCATAAAATACATTTATGTCTCGGCCGGATATGGGCAGGTTAAATCCGCACTCCGGAAGGGTTCTTCCATGATGTCATCGGGTGGAAGAATGTACGATTCCTCTAGATGTCGTCCCTGGTCGATATTGGGGTGGCACCTGGCTAAATCAGACTCCGACCCTTGTGGTGCCATTAAAATCCGGAGCCGCATTCCCCAGCCCGCCAGCCTGCATGGACCTGGTCTGGAAAACTCCGGCCAAGGAGCATGTAAGTCACAACAGCACACAGAATAAATGATAAAACATGATCTTTACAAAGATTCATTCTCATGGCCAAAATATTGTAGTTTTCGCGATAAATATTGTAATGGTCTGAAGATGACTGCAGAGCATTCGATATGGATGTCAAATGGAAGACTGGATTTTCGGAGAATACTGTGCCGCACAGAGGAGGGATATTAGCAGTGTAATATCCTCTCCTTGCTGTTCGAGGTAAAAATATTATCTAGTAAAGTGTAATTCAAGTATTGGACCATTAAATGTTAACATAAATTATCTTGTTTTTTTGTTAAAATGTCCCCTAGAAATTGGTTATATTTTGCTTGAATAGTAGAATGTTCTCTGCATTTGTGAAATATTTTCTGCATACGGTAGAATATCGTACCAGTGGCGCACCCGGGGGGTAGGCCAAGGGGCCCTGCTCCCCCCTAAAAAATTGAAATTGCACTATGAATATTGAATTTGCATTATGAATATTTTTATCTGTTCCCCCCCCCCCCCCCCCCGAGATCGTACTCTATAAATGTTCTAAATTTCAGAATTTGAAGTTGAAACCCACAGAAATGATGGATTTTTTAGCAGTGTAGGTAGGAAAGAATGTGGGTGTTTTAAAAAATTGTTCAAGAGAAGAGCTAATGGTAAATATATGGAATGGCTTCCTCGTGCATAGTTTGGCTTACCTGCCCGGTTAGCAGGAAGAAGAGTTCAATTTCCTGACAAGCCTAGTTATTTTGGAGGAGAAATAAAAAATTAACCAAGTGTGTGGGCTAAAATGAGTCATTAATGTTGTTTGAAAGCATCGCATTGAGACTGATGGCATGAACACGCAGTCGCACATTTCTAAATTTCCTGATTTATTTAAAAACATTTTACAACTCCGTTGCCTATTTTACTAATAGGCAACGGAGAAAAATAGTTTAATTCCCTCTCTTTCGTAGAGTTTTCCCCCCCATCGGAGTATATTATCACGTGCGTTAAGAGTATTTAGATTAATATCATTTGACACGGAAATTCGATGGTTTGTCGTTAGCAGTACTTTTATTTTTCTATTTGCTTGAAAGTGCTCGATAATCGTAACGAAAACGTGGACCAGATTTTGTTTTTCAAGTCGTTTCGAAATACAATTATCTCGTATCGGACGAATGTGAGTGACCCCACACCGTTCGCCTCCCATGCATTTAAAAGGCGCAAGCAGCCATTAGGGCCGCTTCTCAACCAAGCAGATGCGGACTGTTAAAAAAAGAGGAACCAGATTAGGTTATCGCCTAGCAATCTTCCAGCATCGCACCGTATCTTCAAAACGTACCCCGGAAGTGAAGAACGCCCATCACGAGAGAAAAAGCTGAACTGGAACGAAAAAAGTGAAAACAAAAAATATCTTTTCCCGCCGTTAAATTACAACTCTACTCTTTTCATTCGATTGTGTCATGGGGTTAGAGGAATGATTACTCTGCATCCAACAGTCTGTCACAAACCCACATTTTAAACCTCTAGGGCCACGGGAGGCAAGAGGCACTGTGTTGCTCGTGGCCATCAATTTCTTTTTGAGTGAGAGACACCCAATTACAGTCCACCGTTGTAGGTCTCTTCATTTCAAGAGCTTGCCGGAAAAGAAGAACATTTATTAACTTTCTTAGAGCCATTTCTCCCCAGACTAATATATGACAAAGCAGAGAACTGCAAAACTTTGGAAAGCTTCTGAAATTTTTATGTTGGTTAAAAATCAGAGATGTATGATATGATATGATATGATATATATATATGTGTGTGTGTGTGTGTGGGCGGGCCGGGGATTATGAAAGTGACCTAGGTCAAGAATCTAAAAGGATGAGTTTATCAGTTATTTCACATTGCATTCTTTTATATCTGACTAGCTGAATACCCGTGCTTCGTTATGGAGTACATTCCAATTAAACACAACGGTCAATGTATGCATTTAATGCCAATATATATATATATTTGTAATAAATACAATGGTCAATGTATGCAATTAATGCCAAAAAACAAGAAAAGTATATTTATAAAAATCATAAAGGATATTTTTATAGACAAAATAATGTAGAAGAAAATATCAAAATTAAATCTAATAAAATATACTAAAGCATATAGTACAGTTAATATAGCACAGTTTGAGGAACATTTCTTTTACTGTATTTTAATATTTTTTTGGATAATGTCCAATCGTCTGCCGCATTAGAAAGAAAAATTTTTTTTGTCAATTTATCCCGTTGTTATGCACGTGACGCAAAATTAGGTTAAAATATCAAAAAAGAAAAGAAACCACGTGATCAGCATTTAGTAAATTAAATTCTAAAAATTAATCTTTAAAAATTGACCAAAAATCAGAGAACCGAGGTAAAGATTAAAAAAGGTTTTATTTCAAAGGAATTTTTTTTACCTTTCTCGTGATATAAATTTTATAACCCTCAAATTATTGTTTTAAATGCAAACTTAAAAAAAGTTACAAAAACAGCTTAAAAATTTAATTTAAAAAAATCTAAGAAGAATTTTTGAAAAATCTTTCTTAGTACACCCCTTCACTATGAGAAGAATCGCAATGCAAAATTTCAGTCATTTAGGTCCAGCGGTTTGGTCTGTGCGTTGTCTGTCAGTCAATCAGTGAGTCAGTCAGTCAGTCAGTTACGAAACTGTTTTATATATACAGATAGATTATTGCATTCTTTTATATCTATTCTTTTATTTTCTTTTATATCCATAATCTGAAGCAATCTTGGCAAAATTGTCAAAATTGAACCACGAGATTGAGTTGGTTGTTACGTCATTACACAGAAATCAGTTCATGTTCAAACCCAAATCTTCAAATATCTCAAATATTATAATATATGACTTAGACCACTTTCATAATCACCGATACACACACATGTACACACACACACACACATATATATATATATATGCCATATTAATGTATAGGAAGTTATAGTTCTTCAGATACAAATGGTATTCTAAATAAAGAGTTGAATAACTTAAAACATGTACGATCAAAAGTTTCACTTTTATTTTAATTAGTTCTTTTACCTTAGAATATTAGCTCCGAAATGTAAAATATCTGTTTAAATCAGAAACCGACAGGAGAATTTTAATTATTAGCTTGAAGAGCTGCGACTTCATTACAAAATAATCCCCCAAAAAGTGATGTATTTATTTTGGATTCGATTTAGAGATTTAATAAGAACGTTTATGTACACATAATAAGAACGTTCGATATTTAAATGGAGAGGAAAGGTATTTTGCTGAACAGGATGCTTAAGAAATTGATGATTGTTTAGAGAAATGCACCGATTGTAAAAAAAAAAGACTTGTTTAAACAGTCTGTTATGTGAAGCACTGTAAATGAAACAGTCTAGAGAAAATATAAAAAATATAGAACCGAGGTATGGTAAGAATAATTCCTTATGTATAAGAGGTCATATTCACAGACAATGATAAGACAAAATATAGAGATTGTTCAGTGGTATTTTGAGGTATAAAAAAATCCACCAAAAGTTAAGTTATTTGGACACAAGAAAGAAGATTCAATTGCTATGGTGATTTTTCTAAATATTGTTGCTAAATGATAGAAATTATTCCAAAAATACATTTCAAGTTTTTGAAAAGTACATACTGTATGTGGTTTATGCAGTAAATAAAAATATAGAAAGTATTGAATTATACCATGTCATCATTTTGATTTACATGGTGATTTCTCCATGCATTAAAAGTTTTGATGTGTATAAATATCAAACAAGAGATTCAGTGTCGTCTGGGAATTTAGATATCACTTTTGAACATTGAAGATATGTATCAACTGATTATTATTTAATTTATTACTGCTTTGATATAAACTTTTGTTTGTGAATGCAAAATCAAAAAATAACAATTGAAATTGATCAGAATACAGAGTATGGAGTAAACTAGTACGCACAGATTATCAAATAGGCTATTTGGAGTAGTCGATATTTTTTCTTGCCTTTTGAACGAACTTCTCATAAAATCTGTTCTTATAAACGTCTGTAAAGGGTTGTGTCCGTGTTATGAATAATGCATGAGATTTAAGAGTTATATCTTTGCAATGTTATATTGTTTCTGTTGCAGCAGTTGTTACAAGTGATGTGTAAAGGCTTAGGCATAGTAAAAATTATTAGATTTGTTGTGGAAAAAGTTCATGATTGTCTCTTAATACAGCAATAAATAAATATCAAGCAATATATATTATCAGTTATTAATGGTCAATACAATCAAGCCACTTTCTGAGCGATATTGTGTACACCCTGAAAATAATGTGTCTGTTTAAAGAAATTTTGACGTCAGCCTTGAACTTCTGTTTTTCAAACTAGAATTTCATTACACATTTATAAAAAAAAGTGAAAAATATGTAAGGGAAATGCTACTTGAATTACCTCTAAGTGCATACATTGCGCAACGTCGCATAAAAGATGTAAGCATTTTTATGCCTATGCCTATAAACGTGATAGCATAGATGAATGTTGTAGCACATTAAGATAATGCATTTAAAGTTAATTATACACAAAACTGTCTCTAAGATGAGTATTTTCGATTAACATTCATTGAATCGTCGTCTCTTTCTCTGCTGTCACACCCATTCATCCTTTGTATGAGGTATTTTACTTCCTTTAAAAAGGGAAATTCGAATTTCTAGACGACAGCTTATATACAAAGAAAAGACTTATTGAGAAGACTCATAAAAAGTTATTGATGGAATGATTTTAATCGTCAACAATTAATGCGGCTTTAGGAGGGAAAACAATTGCTTATCAAACTGGCATGTTTCATTCACTTGTTGATTAAGACGAGAAGTTGTTTTTCCTTATCCATCTTCAAAGCGGTTGTTAGAGTCACTTATCTGTAACTCGCTTCATTAACAGCCCGAAGATAGCCGCAATTGTTTTCATACCTTCCGTTTCGCATGTCTTGCGCATCATATTCTGACGAATTACTCAGGCTCTTGTTGAAATTTGAATGAATTTACAAACAGCATCGAAGAAAAATAATGTTTCGACTTTTTCGTCGTAAAAAGAAAAGTAATGTTTTTTCCTTTCTCTTAATTTGTTTTAGATTGCTTTTGTTTCCTACATAACATGTGGTTCATCTAAAGTTGGCCTTCATTAGTGATATTCAAACGATCTATACGATGCTCATTTAAGGTTGTGTAACAGCACACTTTTCACGCATAATTAAACTATATTAACTACCTCTGCAAAATGCTTGATATCAGTTCAGTGCTGTTCAGCGTAACGTATTGAATAAGAAACTGTGATTACACCAAATGATAAATTTCAGTTTTACTTTTAACTTTTAAGTGCACACAGAACATCTCGACAGTCAAAACAGAGCGATTTTAGTGAAATGTTTATGAGCATGTATGAAATTGCAGAATAAATGTATAAGTAAAAAATTTACATACCAGTAAATAAATACATTATATTTTATATTTAAAGTGAAATGGAAGAATTATGTTAAAAATTTAGTTTACTGTAGCAATTTAATTATTTTCAAAAACTTGTTAAATGTTTGATACTATATGTCAGTTAGGTATATTTTTCTAAAAATCTATTGAATTTATCTCTTCTAAATTTGGTATAGTACCATAAACTATATTAGTTGACAATAATACGAAATATTTTGCTTCTAGGTTAGAAAAAAATTAAATTAAAATTAGTTAGCGGAAAACTTCAAAAACATAAAAATAATAATTACATATATTTTGTTATTTTCCATTTCACTACAATTGCACTACACCCAGAAACAAAATACTTCGTATTATTGTCAATTGATATATTTTATGATACCATACCAAATTTGGAAGAGATAAATTCAATAGATTTTTAGAAAACTCTACTTAACTGACATATACTAGGTAGTATCAAACATTTAACAAGTTTTTGAAAATAATTAAATTGCTACAACAAACTAAATTTTTAACACAATTCTTCCATTTCACTTTAAATATAATGTATGTATTTACTGGTATATAAATATTTTGCATTTATCTGTATTCTGCAATTAAATAAATGCTCATAAACATTTCACTAAAATCGCTCCATTTTGGTTGTCGAGACGTTCTGCGTGCCCTTAAGGGGACTCACGAGCCTTAAGTCGAGGAAATAAGGGATATTTTAATACTTTTTGACTCTTTGTAACTATTTCAATTTACTCCCGATTTTTCCAAATTTTATGTATATGATAAATTGATATATTTATTTTAATAAACAAATTTTCAACTCTAAAAATTATTTAAAATAAATTTTTAAATGCTTTAGATATACCTTCTTTTTTAAGTATTTTTATTGTATACTGGCTTGCGCGCAGAACTATGAAATTAATTTTACACTTAAACGTATAATTCCTGTTTTATATTTAAAATAAATAATTCAAAATACAATTGAACTTAAAACATTCAACATTAAAATATTTTTTCAATTTTTTTAAAACTGAACAAAATATACATAAAATTTCCTTGAATTTTTTCATTAATAACAAAAAAAAAACAAAAAAATTAAAAAAATAACAAAATGTGCAGTGATTGCAATAACTTTAGTTCAGACGCAATAAAATAACATGATTATGCAGTGATAAAAATTTCATTGAATTATTTTTCATAGTTTTTGAGATATCAGTTGCGGAATGATGCAAAATTACATTTTGAGAAAAATGAGTTTAAAATTTTTCTTACCATAAATTTGATCAGTAATTAAATATTTAGAATATCAATATCTCCGGAACTAAGCGGAATATTTTCATGTGGTTTGCTTTATTTTGTTCAGAAATGATCAGGCTTTAACATATATTTTTTCCAAACAATCGAATGTTTTAAAGATTTAAGAGTAGTGAGTCCCCTTAAATAGAAGTTCCCAGTCTGTACATTTACACTTTTAAAAATAAAATTTGAAGAATTTATTTAGACAATGAAATAACAATTTTTTTTTCCAGATTTTATACTCCTTTCTACAGCAGAGTTTTATAGTTTTAACAAAAATGAAATAAAATAAATCTAAATCCTCAGTAGAGAGTTTTCTCTTAAAAAGGTGAATACTCTCATGTTCATTTTCTCTGTTGGAGACTGGACACCTGTTGCTTGGTTTTGAGAACACACTGAGTAATGCCATTTTGACACAGAGCGTGCATGGAAATACTGATTTCTTTAGCTCTGTTTGCTATTGTCATTGGATGAGAAGGCAATAATCTTTCAATTTTTAACAGACTTCCACTGGGAAGGATGTTATTAATCCTCCGTAGACGCTTTTTTCCCCATTGACAGATAGAGGCTCAAAATTGCATAAATAACTTGAGCGAAATAGAAGGACTGAGAGACACAGAGAGCAAGGGAACGATTGATTATGAAAAAGATAGGACAGGGGATAAGAAAAAAGTGTAACCGGCTATGAAAGGGACAAGTAGCTACAATTTTTTTTTAGAATTTTGCCCAATGGGTACTTCTACTTTGTTCCACAAAAAGTAGTAATATCCGTAGAGTTTGATATTCTAACAGTCTTGAAAATGGGAGATTTATAGTGCAATTGAAGACTGCAGTGTTTTCCAGGATCGTAACCAGTAACACGTAAATTTTTCGACAAGTTTACCTCCCCCTCCTCTCCTGGCCTGTCATCACACAGACATTCCTACGTTTTCATTTTCGCTATAAAATAAAGTTTTATTATTCGATTTTTCAGATCACAAATGATCAGCAGAAATTTTCATTTGATTCGAATAAAGAATAGCGATACAAGCATTTATTGGGAGCAGGAGGAGAGGAGTGGGAGGTAAATTGTCCATACCCACCTTACGAAAATTTAAGCTTTATCCTGATGTCCTTCGGTGGAGAATCGTTACATCGCATTTAATCAACCATTTTTTCTTCGTTAGATTGATGTTTATACTTTTCGTCATCTGTATTTTTAGACACTAGTTCTCTTTCAAATTACAAAAGGATGAAAATTATCGATCAAATAATTCGCAAATGGTGTGCAAAATCTGAACCCTTTTGGAAATCGACAAGAACCAGTGCTTTTCTTTTAACTGGTTTGAAAGGTCGATGAAATGAACACCAACGACAACAAAAATGACCGATCTAATTCCCTCCCAAATGACATTAAATTTAGTTAAAATTAAAATTTGTAGGGAGCTTTGGAAAATTTAACACCCCAGCTAAAAATAATCTTATATCACTGTTTTTTTATTCCAATCAAAGGGGAATTTTTGTCGATCATGTGTGATCTAACAAAGATCAAATGATAGACATTAAGCTTGGGGGAAATTCTTTTTCTTTCTCGTGACTGTATTCACTGCTGGTCTTAGCTATCGTATTAATTGTGCATGTTTGTAATATATGGTGTATAATATTTTTAAAACTATGGAAATATTTATTACAGAGTAACCGGTTCAAAGTGCAACATGCAAGTAACAAGTTTAATTTAAATTATACGCCAGTCAAAGCTGTAATGAAACATTTCATGATAATGATTCTTCTCACGCAAAATTTTCTTAACGACATAAAGGGAACTCCAGCGTAGCTCATCGAAGGCACACGCAGCATGCTGAATAGGTTAAGGGGGCGGAGACACGCGTTTCTCTCAGAAAGAAAGGAAAATTATTTCTTGGTTTACAATAAACTATAGAGCTTTACGAATGAGATACCCCACACTACCTGCTTCTACGATTAATACAGTGCTTGTTTTAACATTTTAATGTTGCATAATCATGCGTTCCTTCATTTCTTTTATGTTTTGATACCTATGAAAGGATCTCAAACTCTTTACAAAATGTTTCAGGAAATTTAGTACGTCGCTCCTTTGTTCTTTTACCTTTAGACTGTGATCAGAAATTTTAATTTTGAGAAAATAATAAAACACTTTTTGTTCTTTAAAATTTATCGAATCCTTTAAAATATAAGGACGTATAAATAAAACTTCTGTAGTTTCCGAAGACTAATTGTTTTGAAACTCTTCTTAAGAATAAAAGGGAAAAACATGAAAAGTATGAACATTTTTAAAGTAAAAATCTGCCAGTAAGCTTGGTAGAGTCTTCGTAATGATACCACATGACAATGCTTTGTAGAAGATGATAAAAACTTATAAAAAAAACTCGCGTTTCGTTCATATCAAAACTCAGCAAACTATGCAAAAGATTAGTGCTACTTTTGAATCGTACTATAATGACGCTTTCGCTTTTACTTACAAGAATTTTAAATTTGAAATTGTAGCTATCAGACCTTTTGCTTATACGTTTCCTTAGCCTTAGTGCAGCAAAAGATGATCGCCAAGCGAAAAAAAAAAATGAATATACAACAAATTAAATTTCAAATGTGTTTATTAAGGAGTTGTTGGTCTCAGTAATAATGATTAATTAAAATTATCGGGAAGATAAGTGCTTTAAAAGCACATTCCAAATGTGGAAAAACCAAAAACGTCTATTTAACCTGCGGCATTGATTCCCCTGAAACAAAGCCGTTATGACGTTTATTTGGGTGTACTGGAATTTAAATGTTCGGGAAATTCTGTAAAAACCTAACCCTTCAAGTGGGACTGTCTAAAGAGATTTTAGAATAATTCATCACAGGAATGAATACAAAATTCCACGCTTATAATACGAACTTCAAGTTAAGGATTTCGTGATGCGGAGAAAATCCGAACATCCTGCGAACGAAGAAAAAGAACTGACGTCTAAATACTTTGAGGAAGATGAATATGGACGGGCACAACACTTAGCAAAATGAATAAAACTAAGCATTGTTGGATTCGCCAACTCGTTTTACGAATTAAAAAGGACATGCAAAAATATGCGTTAAGTAGTTAAAACAAAGTTGCTTCATAAATGTTCGAGGAAAAAAAACGACAAACGCTTCCGAGATATTTATATCGTTTACCAACCATCTACATTTTACGAAATGAAATTTTACCAACTGAAAAACTTACAAATAATGTTAAATTTTAATAAGAAAATGCCTATGCACTGATTGGCAAGAATTTACACGATGATAAAACACGAAATATGCAAAAATATTCTGGTTGTGTTTCTAATTGAAACGAAAGCTTCAATTGTTTTAATTTTCAAGCGTGTTAAAAGCATCACGATAACTAATAAAAGATCTAAACCTAGTACAACATGCCAGAAAGCGTGGAATAACATTTTTATTTTAAAGAAGGTTTTTAATACAAAAGGTGTTTATTATTTAGAGTCCCTCCAATGATTATCAATATTATAATTTCCTTTAAGGCTGCTATGTACTAACCCCATTGGATTCGCTCACCTCAGTGTTAACCTATGGAGAAAATTTGTCCATGGATTGCCGACTTGGATTCAAAGATTTTTTTTAAAATTGTACTCCGTCATAGAGAAAGAAATTTTACATTTGTGTACATTTTTCGTTTTAAAAAAATGCAATTAATATTTTAAAATTTAAATTATTCGGGGAAAAATCTGGTATAGTGTTTTTTAAACGCTCATAAATTCCTTCGGTGGACAACATTTATAAAATGAATCCTATAGCGCTTTGCAGAAAAGTTCAGGCTATCTGACAATACCAATTTCATTTGATTATCAGCATTTAACTAGCTGTAAATAGTTGACAAAAATATATTTTAAATAAAAAATTTGGGGGCAGCGCTTAACCTCCCTATAGAGAGAGAGCCATTACAACCCCTCAAAATGTCAATCTGAAGGGGGTGGAATTCTCGAACTGTCAACTGGACTCCTCCCACCACAAGAGTCTGCAAGAAGAGGAAAAGGGAAATACAATTTTTTTCTTAATACATAGCAGCCTTTTTTGAATTCGTTGATATATACCCTGTGTTTGAATTCAACAAATTTTCTTCATGCAAATCATCGAATTTTTTTTTTCGAACATGGAGGCACTTGTCGCCTGTATGTAACACCGCGAGACTGCTGGCCATTCATTTAAGGGGTGACTATTCATATAGGTGACCAACACTACCCCCTACAAGCCGGTTCCGTAATTTAGATCATCTAAAATGTTGTTACTGCTCTACATTGCATGACTAGGACACAGTATCTGAATAAAATGTCGGAATGATTTTTCATGAAGCCTGAATTTCATGATATCTTATGCACGATATTTTTTCAGATGTTGTTATAAATTAAAAGAATTTAGCAAATTTAGTTTCCCAAAAGTGGTTACGGATTATTCTGAAGAAACTTGTGAGTAAAAGTATTTTCGGAAACATCACTAATATTTTAATAAAGAAAAGTCACAAATTTTCGCATTTTTATTTAGAAAAGTATGTTAAAAGAGTTTAAATTCGTCCTAATTCTCAGAAAGAATTTTCAACATGCTTAATAAAGTTTTAATTTGCGAATACGCAATTATTTTGAAAACTTGCCCAATGCATTGGGACTGGGGTTCCGTAGTACGTGTCTTAGTTGTAAAGACGTATTTATTTGCATATTTAAATAATGCAAGAGGTAGTTTTTTTTAATATGGCATTTTAAATGACAATATTTTTCCAATTCAAACGTTGACTAATTCTAAAATGAGGCTTAGTTGTCAATAATTCAACCTAAATGTTTATTTGAAGATTTCCCTTTTAATTCCAACCATTCTTTTTTACAGCTGGTTCTTAACCTCTAGGAATTAGCATAGGGAAAGTCAGACAGGTTCCATCAACTATAGACAGCTGCTAAAGGCTATAAACTGGTAGAAAAATGCATATTGTACCCACAGTTATCATAAATAAGTTATAGATACGGCACATAGGACATTATCTCTATCACATAAATCCAATATCCGGTATAATTTCTTTTTATTCATCGAAAAATCCCTACTTTAAAAATCCCTTATACATAGAACAATATTAATAAAAACAAGCGGAAGTGCATGTGAAGTGCAGCTAGTTCTTAGAATTTTGACTTTGTAGTTCGTAAACTAATAAAATTGCGTAAAATGATATATGAAAACCACTGTACTGAATTTAACAGAGAGAAATAGGGCGCAGAAGCTCAGTTGGGAAGAGCAACGGGCTAGTGATCCGAAAGTCACTGGCTCGATGCTCGTCGCTGACAAATCCACTGCCGTGTAGGCTAATGGCGGCTGGTGCACGTAAAATCTGTCGTGGCTGCAATGTCCCCCAAGTTCTCAAAATTATCTCTGAAGGTGTCCTGCTCTCGTCACTTCACTCTGTTCAAAATTACGGGACTGGTCCTTTGGCCAAGCCGATTTCCGACCCTTGTGGTGCCAGTCAAAACAGGAGTCGCACCTTCATCGCCCATAGCATTCGGGACTTGATTTGATATTGCTGTCCTGATGTTGCTGTCGGTCAAGTGGCATAAAGAACAACACAGTAAAATCTAATACTTTTCTTCTGAAAACCTCTCCAACGTTCAACAGCATAAAATCTGGGGTGGTGAAAGTGAATTTCTGAAACAGCTACGTCCATTTTATTTGTCTGTAGGCACATGTAGATCAGTTTTCGGGTATTTTCTTGGCGATATCAAATTTTTTGGGATGGGGAAAAAAATCAAAAATAGTCACTAATTTAAAACATAAGGAATGTCCAGCCTACTCAACAGTTAAGGACCCATATATGAGGCATTGAAAGGCAAAGTGGTGTAAGTCACATTTTCAACTTTTTTCATTTGGGGGCAAATATATAATCTCCATGTTCAATTTATAGTGGAATTGTAAATAGTTATTATTTGCAATATTGTAATAATCGTTATGAATTATAATTTGTTCAATTTATGGTAGAATTTTTTGTAGTTTATGCAGTTAAGCTCTTTTGACTTACACCACTTGACTTACTGACTTACACCACTTTGCCTTTCACCGCCTCATATAAAGGCTTTATAAAAGACATCATGAATCTCTATAAAGGGCTCCAGAGCTTGACAGAGCTGATAAGTAAGCGAAAAAAATTTCCTCAGTGGGATTTTTTAATATTTTTAATGGTCAATGTCTTGTCAACCCACGCCAAAATGGAGGATCTTTCTCGATTTGAATCAAAATCAATTTCTCGAACAAAATTAAGGCTAGTAGGCAGAAGATAAAAATGTCAAATACACATTCTGGCAGGTAGGGCCCGATAAAATTTTTTTGTAGAAAGTGAAAAAAAACCCACTTTACTCGACTCCAAAATTCTCAATCACATAATCTTTATTTGAGAACAGCAAAGAAAACCCAAACAACGGGCTACTAATAGTAAAGTATTGCCACTTTAATATTCGTAAACAGTTAACGTTTTAGTGCCCTTGAAGTTGGGTATTTCTCAGTGGGCTTAGATTTGAGATACTGAAATTATGAAATTGAGATATTTATTGGTTTAATTTCATAAAAGTTCTACAACATAGGTTTTATTTATTTTGGTCAATTCCTTTATTTTGATCTGGCGACACTCTGCATGAATTTTTGACTGGAACACTGTTGTTAAAACTGTCTTTTCTAACACAGTTGTAAAAATTTAAATTACAACTTGCAGTATGAGATATACTATAACATTTCTCTGCCGATATATTTTCTAAGGTATTAATATACAGACTGTTAACGTACAGTTTATTTTTGTTTCATATTTTTTGCAATTGATTTTGCCGGTATAGCTTCGTACCAGCTTAGGTTCCACCGAGTCAGTAGGTTAAAAAACCAGGTAAATTTTCTCAATGTATATATATTCAGAGAGATAAGAAGTGATCTGTAACAACTATTTAAGTAAATAATCCTTTTCTCAATCTCTCTGCACACATTTTAGCAGATATGGAGAACATATAATTTAAACTTGATCCCGTCAATCGGTCCTTTGTATTATTGTATTACGTTAAAGAAAACAAAAATTGGTAGGTTGTATATACTGTGATCATTTCAAATTTTACCCAGATAAGAGAGTTTCGTAAACGCTGCTATTTTTAAATAAACATGGGATTCTGGCCACTATGCTAAGGGGTAAAAATGCTTATCAAAATGTGCTATCATTCACCGAATTTTTGTTTGAATCCAATGGAACGCTGTTTTGCTATCTCGGTACGCTCAGAGCTTTTTATTACTCTAAACGCGCGAGGTAATGACCTGAATGAAATGCTCAGAAGAAAACGAGAGCATCGTTGTCATTCATATCTTTACGATGTATACTTAATCGGTCATCTTTATAAAAAGATTACGCTAATCTGGATAATTAAGTTTATGACAGGGGACAATCGTTATCTTTCAATTGAATTCAGACTGCGTGCAAAAGGATTTAAATTTTTATTACTTTCTTTGTAAGTTGAACTGAACTACTTATACGCATTTATATATTTATTCATTTTAGTTTAATGCAGCTTATTTTATCTTATCTATCAGTCTTCAGTTCTGTAAGCTACGGCGAATCTAAATGCAGAATTTCGCATTACAGAAGCATAACAGTAACGTGTTTTTTACAGAGCTAAAAACAAATTACATCTGTTTAAAGCGATTTCTCAGATAAACTGTAACAGCTAATGTATCAAACGCGTTTGAATATGTTATAACGCATTTAAATGATCACGACACTTGTTGCCAAACCTCAAAAACGTAGTACTATGAAAGCCTTTATGACAAACATATCAGGTGCAACGCTTGTTAGAAACACAATAACGAAAGAAGTAAGACAATAGGAAATGCTTTCTAAACAATAGCTGGGGTTTAACGTAACGTATGAGGATCTTTGATTTATATGTTAACGGCTAATTAAGCAATTGTCTGGTATCGGTTGCCTGATTTTCTCGTTCATTTACTAACAAGAAAATGACCAAGAAACTCTTCAGCATTTATGAATTTTTAAAGAAAATGGAGTAAACGATCAGGGATATTTAAAACAATTCGGAGAATTCAAAAATAAAAATTCAAACACTTGAATGTAACTTGTCACTATAACTCAGTAAATGCCAAAGTACGGCGAAAACCGTTAACTCCCCATGTCTTGGAAAAGTCTTTCACCGAGATCTTTAGATCGATTCTATGCCGGCATGAAAGACGTTTAGAAATCTTCGTTTTAACTTTATTTTAGTACGTTGAACTACAGGGCTTGAAAATCTGTCGGTGAATCGTAATATCTAAGGGAATATGGGAACGTGCTCTTGGTAGCTGACTACTCCAGACGCTGCGTAGAACAGTGGGATATTTCATGTTTGGTGTTTTTAAAATTCAAAACAAGCGAATAATACTCAAGTAGGTTTTCAAAAGACAGATTGGAATACACATTTAATGTATGGAAAAGTTATGATTAACACATAGATTTTTATACACACACACACACACACACACACACACACACACACACATATATATATACATATATATATATATATATATATATATATATATATATATATATATATATATATATATATATATATATATATATATATATATATATATATACTATTGTAAGGTATACACAAGATTCGATTCACAAGAATCGAACTTTTGAGTGAATTAAAGAAGCTGCTTCAGATATGCTAATTTTGGCATACGCGCTTAGTATAAATACCACGCAGCGTCATTAACAGAAAGGGGAGTTGTTGTTAAGGTTGAAAAGGTGTTATCCTGCGCTAGTGCTTTACGGGCCAGAAGTTTACGTGGCAGTACTGCTGGTTTGACTTACTGTTCGTGAGTATAAAAATATATTGTCCTTAAAAGCTGTATTTACATTCCGTACAAGTAGTACGCATGCTTATTGCTGTAAAAGCCAATTATATGTGCAGCGAATTCAATAAACATTATTTCATGTATAAACTGTGTTTGTATATAATTCAAATAGAGTGCTACTTCAAATTATATACACCCAAGTCTGGGTAGAAGTGAGCATAGATTCTCTATACTGGCGCCCGAAAAATATATATACCCTGGTAGTTAGCGTTAAATTTGTAACGAAGAACATAATTGAAATTAAAAACTGTGTACTGTGTACGTATATTGATAAAATTGTTGCAAGTACTTATATACTATTTAAAAATGAGTGTTGTAGAACAAAATCCTGCTGGAAATTTTCCTCGGGTAATTATGGTTCAGCAAATTGCGCCATTCGAAGCCACCTTCAATGGCGGCCCCTCAAGCCAATTCCTAAAGAAAATTGAGCATTACTTTCAGCAACAATGCACCCCAGAGGGGGATAAACTTAAAATTGCTCTAGCCGCTTTAAGAGGTAGTGCATATCAGTGGTACACGTGTATGAAAAGCAGTAATCTGATTTTTGACTATTCGTCATTCAAGCAACAGTTTCTTAGCGTTTTTCCAAAGACCTTTAATCAAAGTGAAATTGAAGCGGAAATTTATTCGCTAAGGCAACGTGAAGGTCAGTCTGCGTTAGATTTTGCTACGGAAAAGATTTCCAAGTGTGAGGAATATTTAGAAGAGTTCGATGATAAACAAAAGGAATTAGAAAAATATATACACCCAAGTCTGGGTAGAAGTGAGCATAGATTCTCTATACTATATATAGATAGTAAAAGATACACACGCATATACGCATGTACACATTCATACACACACACATACGCATATACACTGAAGTGCCACTGAATTAGGGATACCTACCTAGTAACGAGTTGGGCCTCCTCTGGCCTTGATAATGGCTGCCACACGACGAGGCATAGATTCAACAAGTTTCTGGAAACGTTCAACGGGAATGGCTTACCAAATATTGGCTAAAGCTGTCCATAATACAGTAAGGTTCTTTGGTGCTGTGTGATGGCCTTTCACGCCTTGTTCCAAAACATCCCAAAGATGCTCAATAGGATTTAAGTCTGGGTTTCTAGGTGGCCAATTCATGACAGAGAAGTCAGAGGAATGCTCATCCAACCAGCCAGTAGCCAACCGAGACTTGTGAGAGGTACAGTTGTCTTGCTGAAAAACTCCATTACCGTGCGGATAACAGAACAGCATAAACGGATGGAGGTGATCACCCAGCAACTCTACGTACCGAATTGCATTGAGGGAGGTTGGTACACGCACCAAAGATCCCAAACTGTGCCACGAAAAAACACCCCAGACCATGATTGAGCCACCATGTCCTTGTACATTTCCAGCCAGGCATGCAGGATCCATGGCTTCATGAGCTGACGCCATATTCTCCGCCTCCCGTCGGCGTTAAGTAGTCGGAATCGAGACTCATCACTCCATGCTACTCGTTTCCAGTCCTCTACACTCCAATCTCTGTGCTCTCTTGCCCAGGCAAGACGTGCAGCCCGATGGCGAGTATAGAGCAATGGTACTCTCGTAGGTCGACGGCTCCCGAAATCCATACGGTGAAGCGAGCGTTGTACAGTCCGTTTACTGACTGTACGACTGGCACCGTCATTAAACTGGGTGGTAATTTGAGCTAATGTTTGGCTTCGCTGGCTACGTACAATACGCCTGAGCCGTCTCTCACCACGCACTGTCAAGGCTAATTGTCCTTTGCAGTTTGCCCGATCGCTAGTTTTTTTTCCACCATCCATGTATTCTTGGTATACTCTTGACACTGTCGACCTTGAAAATCCTAGCTGTTTGACGATTTCGGAAATTGAATGGCCCATGCGTCGCGCACCTACGATTTGTCCGCGATCGAAGGCGTCTAAATCAGGCAGTTTACCCATACTGGCAATTCCAACAACTAATTCAGAACAACCACAGTACGCGCTATATATGCAGTTACCACAGCGCCCTCACTTGCGCATACATGATGCTTAGCGCTACACAATTTGCATAGGCTTTGCTATCCCTAATTCAGTGGCACTTCAGTGTATATATATATATATATATATATATATATATATATATATATATATATATATATATATATATATATATATATATATATATATATGTCAGGACCCTATCGCCGTGCACCCATCTAAATACACTAATTACTCTAATTGCAGTCATCAAACAGTAGGCCGGTGGAAGAAATAATACTTAATTAACTTTTAAACACCTCTTTATTAATTAACATTAATCAAATACCCAATTAATCCAGCTAAATCGCCATTTTCAATCATCTCACAGAGCTCCCGACAGACGCACGTCTTGATTCTATCAAATATTTCCCCGAACTGCGTAATTTCTTTCTCTTCGTTATATAAGTCACATAGGCGTAGGCTATCTTCTAGAGCCCCCCCTCTGCTCGAACATTCGATGGTTATGTAAGATACGCACGTGTGCGAGCGAATGACCCTGAACTCTTTCGCTGCGAAATACAGTCTACTTCCTGAATTTGAAAACACACTAGGGCTTAATAGAATTTTACTGTTTAACGCTCATTAATATAATTAACTATAGCTTATGCTTTAATCATCACAATTTCCCCCCTCTTCCCCCTGAAGGCGTACACACAAGGAGTAGCTAATTCCAGCAGCACGTCCCCAGAAGAGAAAAACAAATCAGCCAACTGGAAAACTTGCTGAGTAGGGACGTCTCCCCACACAACAACCCAGAGAAACCCAACAACATTATTCCTAAATTTTTTCTAGCCAAAAATTTTAACCCTAACCTAAAATTAATTCCTACATGCGATTAGCTGGACCAAAATGAGGTGTGGTTACAGGTTACATAAGTCTCCATTTGAGACAGAACTTCACATAAAAGAACACCAAACATTACTTTTTATCTGTGCACAAAACCAAAAAGAAGTACTAAATCACCAGAATATAACAGTTCTGAATATCACAATTACACTAAAAGCTAAAAATGAAAATGTTAAAAATCACTCAATAGAATTAAGAATACACAATTAATAAGATTATTAAAATATAAAAAAAACAGTAAGTTGTATCTTAAAAAGTATGGAATCAAAATTGATCCTTCAAATTTCTTTACAATCTTCCAAACAACTTCCTTTCTTTCTCTTTATTATTCATATACTTTTCATAATCAATCAATAATAAACTAAAAACTCTAACCAATATGTGAATTGAGGGAAACATGTAAAATTGCTCATGCTTGTTCAAAACTTAAATCCTTCACCTAAATCGTAAAATATGTTATAGACTCACATTTTAAACGATATTGCTTATACAATCCTACTATTACAAAAATTAAAACATATCAAAATCCCTCACTCTATATCTATAAAAACAATACTACTATGATTTCCATACCTTATTTTTAAAAAATCACATTTATCAATATAAATTTTATCACTACATAAAAACACTCAAAATATTTTTTATTAAAACGTAAATCAATGTAATACAACACTTCAAAAATCACATAATAAAAAAAACCAGAATGGACCATCACCAGCTCTGAAGAATATGCAGAATTTTCTTTTCTTTTACAAATGCTCAAAATCTGATAGTCTACTTTGTTCCCCCCCCCCCTTAAAACAACAAAAAGCTGGATTACATATTTTAGTTTCGAAGAATACAATATTAACTTTTTCTAGTGTCAAGTATTAATTAATCGAAAACATGAAATAAGTCTATCAACTCTCAATATTCCAATCAAAATCCTACACATAAACAGCAAAAATTTAATTCAGTAGTCCAAAGCTCCTCTGAAAATTGTAATGTTTAATGCAAGCCAATTGGGAAGTGCCGTCAGAAAAAGTTAAGTGCCTAAATCCATAGTTGTACCAAAGTGTTTCCTGCTCTTCAGTGAAACCTGGGTGGGGATCATCAGTATAAAGTATGGGTATATTGCTCCCGACATTTAACTGAATTTAGTTTAGACTCTGACGCCACCCCCAAATAACATTCTACTTTATACATCAAAACAAGCTAGCTATTAAGAACTTCAAAAATGATAGACCCATCTCAGTTACAATAGTTAAATCGTAAATTTTTGGCTTACCTTAAGAAACTTTAACATACAGTAATCATCATTTTTTTAAAAATCATTAATTCAAATTTGATAGAAATAGAATTATCATCATTTTTCTTAAACTTCTTTTGGTGATCCGGATAATGATTGATAAACAGTAGGTTCGACTTTCGATGGCCCATATTCTTCAATGTTTTAAAACACGCACGTCACAGAATTCCGCAATGGTTTAATGCCGAATGTTGCCTGTCGAATTCACAAATAAATCACCACTATCTTGAAGACACAATAATTCACGCTGGTTGCACCGGATAATGAAATCATTTTTTTTTCTTTCCTGTCAGTTATCCCGATGACTATATGCCGCATTAATTACGTTTTGTCTCGCTGAAAACTCTGGAAGATATAATACACAGATATGAAGATCGGCATCTCGCGGCAGTGTATTGGAAAATCTTGCGGAACTAGGAGCAGACACATCCCGAACAAAAGGATGCACACGATGCTGAATACGAATGGTAGAAAATAGTTGACACACTGCAGCATACAGAATCAAGCACCTCACAAGTGGCAGATAATTCCTTTCGACGACGGATATTTTTCAACGAAAAAGCACTCATAATGTGAAGACGGCGTCGGCACCTTCTCGCTGGCATTGAGAGACGAATGACAAGCATTACAGCTCAAACCAAAATATTAAAATAGATATTTACTTTCCGATTGACATGGCGCTGTCGCGGAGATGAGAGATGACGAAAAATGGGAAACATTAAATTTAAATTTTATTCCTATACCTAATTTTAAAAAGCAAGTGGTTTCGAGAACGCGATTCGATATCCTGCTCGGCGCTTGTCAATAATAATTTTTTCTCAAAATTTTAATGAACATATGCAACACTTAGAAGAAATTTTTCAAATCTGTAAACAAGAAAATATCAAACTAAAAAAATCAAAGTGTCAATTTGCAAAGAAGGAAATAAATTTCTTAGGTTATGAGGTGTCACAAGGACAATATTCTCCACAAAATACAAACATTGAGACAATAAAAAAATTGTTACCACCCAAAAATGTAAAAGAACTCCAAAGATTTTTAGGTTCCATAAATGTATACCAAAAGTTCATTCAAGATTATGCAAAGTTAAGATTACCACTCAACAAATTATTAAAGAAAGATGTAAAATGGAACTGGTCTCCTGAATGTCAAATATCATATCAAAAATTAAAAGATGAGTTAATTTCAAAACCAATTTTGACTTTATATAATCCAAATTATCCATGCCACTTGTACGTTGATGCCAGTCAAGAAGCAATAGCTGCAGTTTTGAAACAAAAACATCCAAATGGACAATTGCACCCAATAGCTTTTTATTCCAGACAATTAAGAAAACATGAGAAAAATTATGCCATAACAGAGCTTGAATGCTTGGCAATTGTTGATTCGATTGACAAATATCACTGTTATTTACATGGCCAGAAATTTACAATACATTCAGATCACTCTGCATTACAATGGCTAAAAAATGTAAAGAATTTAACTGGCAGGCTATTTAGATGGTCATTAAAATTATCAATGTATGATTATGATATAGTGTATATTAAGGGAAAATGCAATCATGAGGCTGATATGTTATCCAGAAACCCTGTGAGTCATTTTGTTAATCAATATTGTTATTTCCTAAGCACAGATGAAATAATTAAAGGACAGTGGGATGATAATATAAATAACATTAAGTATAAAAAATATAATGGAGTCTTAACTATAAAAAAGAAAAACTTAGTCAAAATTGTAGTTCCGCCATCACTAAGAGTAAAGTTAATAAATTCAGCTCATGAAAGGTTCGGTCACCCAGGTGTAAAAAAGATGTTAAAGTTAATTTCCCCAATTTACTATTGGCAAGACATAATTGTAGACATAGCAAATTTTGTTCGTTGTTGTGAAACCTGTCAAAAGAATAAAAAATCAACTCAGAAAAAATTTGGACTGATGGAGCAAGTGCCTGTGGCGAATGAACCATTTGACTTAATTTCAGTCGATACTGTTGGGGGTTTCAATTATTACAATTCAACAAAAAAATATCTTCATCTTGTAATTGATCATGCAACCAGGTACATATGGACATTCCCCTCAAAGAGTGTAACCAGTGAGACTTACACAAACTGCTTGAGACAAGTTTTCAATATAAAGGTTCCAAAACAAATACTCAGTGACAGAAATGCTGCATTCACTTCTTCCAGATTTAAGAAATTTTTAAAGCATCACAATGTACGACAATTATTAACCAGTTCGCATAGACCTCAGACAAACGGCAAGAATGAAAGATGTAATCAAACAATAGTAGCAAAATTAAGATGTAAAGTAAATTCTTCTTCGAAAAAAATTCCCTGGACAAAAATTTTAGAGCAGGTAACTTCTGAATACAATAATCAACCCCATTCTGTGACTGGTTTTTCCCCAAACTACCTTTTATTTGGAATACTACCATATGATTCACCTTTGCCCAATACAACTTCATTAAATTACCCACCTGTTGAGGAAGCTAGGAAAATTGCAGTACAAAGAACTATTCAACACCATAAAATTAATAAACAAAGATATGATAAACATTTTGTTCAGTCAAATTTTAAAATTGGTGACTTAGTGATGTACGAAGAATTTAAATACCCAAATTCAAGAAAACTAGATCCACCTTATTCAGGCCCCTACACAATTTTAAATCAACTATCTAGTGTAAATTTTGAAATTAACAGACCAAATCAATATACTGGAAAAGCCACCGACATTGTACATTCAACAAGATTAAGACATTTTCATCCACAAAATGAGTTTAAATTAAAATAAATTTCAGTTCCTGCAGCATTTCTTGGGGGGAGGGGGGAAAATAAGGAAAGTTTTGTACTAATTGCAAATAAAATTGAAATTGTAAATTTTGAATGTCAATAATAAAACTATGAAAATTAAATTGTATTTCTGAAAGCAAAGAAAAGCTATAATATGATTGTATTGATTTTTTGACTTTAACAATTGTATGATATGAGTTAAAATTTAAATAACTGTTGAAAGAACTTTTTTCTAAATCTACAAAATCTGAGTATGTTGAAATGTTTATCACTAATTTATAATGTTTTGAATTGTCTTAAAGCTGAACTGTATGTGATATTTGCCCAATTATGACAAGTCTAATTCTTTTACCTTTTTAATTTCCCTCTTTCTTGAAGTCTATACTATCTCCCACTTCTACCCACGCGCTGGAAGTCATCCCAATTACCTAATCACTTGTATATAAGCAATTCTACGTGTCAGTCACTTTAGGTGCTGAGTACTTTTTGAGTGGATGCCTTCCCTCGATGCCATGACTATAAAACAAGAAGACTGCAAACGACACATTAGCAGGCAAAAGCCAACGCCTGTCATATATATATATATATATATATATATATATATATATATATATAAAAGCGGAAAACTATAGATGCGGGAACATAACAAAGAAATATGATCGTTGGAACTGAGGGAAAGAAACGGCACATACGGAAAAACGATGATTCGGAAAACGATTGATCGAGATTGCACTGTATATATATATATATATATATATATATATATATATATATATATATATATATATATATATATATATATATATATATATATATATATGTATATATCGCACCTCTGCTAGAGTTACATCTCTGCTAGAGCTCTGAGTGTTACATCTCAAAATAGCCATATTTTCAGGAAGAGCTAAAGAAGATAAATGTCGAAGTTTCATTTCTTGTTTTATGAATGCCTATGATAATTTTGGGAAAATTTATTGTTCGAATCACTTCAGAGGGCAAAACTATATACAATTAAGGTTGTTTACAATTTTTAAAGTATGTATTTGAATTTTGATTGCATGATATAACCCTCTTCTAGTAAGCTCATTTTGTCAACATGGACTGAAATGCTTGTGGGAATACTGTCATATGAAAACTGTCATGCTAATGCTTCTAAACTTTTCACACTACAAAGAAACTAAATTGATAATATGAATAGCAGGATAGAGAAAAATATAAATTTATTTTCCAAATAAAAACATTTAATTTCCAAATAAAATTTAATAAACACTTTTGTTACAGGAACATTTTAATACAACAACATTAGGCACTGACAAAAATCTTATTTTCATTCTTCGTGCATGAGCAAGTTCCCCCTCCTAGTTGTGGAAGAGGGTAAGAAGTGCCATGTAGGAGATTGTGTTGGTGCTAGGCTTATAACATTATTCGAGAATGAGAAGCACTTATTATAGTGCATTGTGTTGAAATTATCTCAAAATTGAAAATTTCGGAGATATAACACTCTTCTAGCAGAGGTGCGATATATATATGTAACAAGAAAACGCGTCTTCCTAAATTACTTTACTTTAAAGCATATTCTCCTGTTAATAAAGCACGACCCCTTTTCCAAAATTGCGACCTAAAAGTAAAATAAGATAATTTATCGTAGCCCTGCAGATCATTAAGCAGGCATGTGAAGTATCTGAACTCAATAACATCCCCAGATATGAGTGTTCGAAGTTTATGAGATTCCGAATGTCAGTATAGTGTCAAAATTCCTGAAGAGCCCTCGAATCACTCTAGAATTATGTCTTGTATAACGTCAAAAACCCCACTTTGCAAGAACTTTATGACCACTTATCCTACGCCCAGGTCAACAGTTCGCGATTTTAACAAGCGCGGGAACTAGCAGTGAAGTCCCCGATAAACTTAAGTGGACACGTGAAGTCCACGAATCTAAAGTCGCCCAATTAAAAATTAAGTAGTTTAGGCCCTCTGGCGTAAATATATCAAAACACCCATTTAATATTGCATGAACAGAAGACTTCTCTCTCTCTTTCGTTTCTAACACTTGTTGCTGTCGGACCTGCTGTCCGCGCCCGTATGTAATCGGTGTCCCGCCCTGGCATGTACGCCGGACAAGTCATGTGACCGCTGCAGCCTTCGCGATGCTTCATAATTGAATAAAAGTGTTTTCCTGAACCACACTCAGCCCGACTGCATCACTCCTCGTACCGACTGCATCTCCCAGTTCCAAATGTGATTATTATCACACACACACACACACACACATATATATATATATATATATATATATATATATATATATATATATATATAGATCAATGTAGAACTGATTGGTTTACGTAAGATACTTTATTCCGAATGTAAGAAATACGTGCAAAAGTGATTCGATATATATTAACGAGAGAAAAAAAAACTTTTACTTTTTTATGAAAAAAAAAGCTATTACATTTTTTCGGTGAAAAACAAAAAAAAACATCTTTGTTAGAATAGAAAGATAAATCCCTTAAATAATCTACTGCAGGTTAGGAAATGTTACACCATAGACAGTTGGAAAAAGTTTTCCTCTTACGACGAAAGAAAAAAAAATCAGGAAAAAATGACCCATAACTAATCTTTGAAAGTCTTTAAGGAGACAGTTAATGGCTGTCGTAAAGCCAAAACTGTCATTAAGAAATTATTCCTAGGGCACTAGTTCATCTTAGAATAAACGAAGCAATAATAAAAGATTACGACGTAGGTATGACATGCAAGCCTGATTGATTTTCTCATTTAAGGAAACAGGAGCCCCTCGATTTTTCCAAGAAAACCCCCAACACCTTCCGCCTTTTGTATTGCAAAACTTATGTAGGATACTTTCTGACAGGTGAATGGGTGTATTGGGAAATCGGCGATGAGTTGACGTTACAGCAATAAAGCGGAGGGGATAAGGGGGTCATGTCGGGAGGTCACTAAAACTCGCTCCACTTGCACTTTGGCATTAAATAGAAATAACGCAAAATGATGTGTCTTCCTGATTTGTGTTAATGTCTCAGACGTCTGTGTTATCTGATGGCATATAGCTTAAAGCTATTGGGAAGTAACAAGCATTTGTTACAAACTTTACTCAATGTCTGCCACACAGATTACATTAAAACTAACCTAGTTAGCATATTATTAGACGTATTAGTAGGAGCATTAAAGTGCCATTTAATTAAGTGAGTGAAGATGCGTTTGAGTGCACAAATATCATATGATAAGATAATCTTTTCTTTTCCAGCACATTTTGCTTCCTCCTATCAGAATTATTGGAAGTTATCTTTTGAATAATTCTCTTAATTGCTAATAAATTGTTGGTAGAAATAAACGTAATAAGGGCACAAGTCTATAAATAATTGAAATTATAAGACATTCTACGTTTTGAAATTGAAGTCACTTGTAAATACTCCTCTTAATAAAGCTGCTTATGATATATGTATAACAATGTCATGCGTTTGAAAGCACAGGAACAACGGGACCATTTAATTTTGTAAGTGCCAAAAAATATCGTTTACTACCAACAAATATCGTTTGATGGGGATTATTCATTCTGTTATAGGTTTAAACTTTTCCTGGCTTTCTATTACATTTTGTTAGGGATAATTTTGCAGTTGTAAATAATTTCACTCTCTTTAGAATCCTAAGTACCTAACAAGATTTAAAACACAGGAATTAAATTTATTAATAAGGAAGTTGGAGATTAAGGGGACACAGTACCCTAAAAATCGTCAAAATATCGATTTTTTGTTTATTGACTCAAATTATTGTCCCCACCTTTCTATATATGATCACCAAATTTCAAAGCTGTATCTTGAATACTTTAAAAGTTATTTAGATTTTTATAAGGTTGTGAGAAAATTAAAGGGACAGTGACCATTTAAAGTGGGCGTGGTATTTTTTTCCACTAGCCTAAAAACTCAAATTAATAATTAATTAATTATTTTTTTTGTTCACCAGAGCGAAAGAAGTAACCGTTAAAAGTAACTTCTTGGATTGTTTACACATGATAATGGTAGTTCTGCACGCAGCTATTTATTTTCGTTTGAAAAATTGTAATCAGCATTTTTTTTCTTCCTGAAGTGTATATTTTTATGCTTTTGCTTGAACTTTACGCTATATTTCTATTCGTTATATTTGTTACCTATAAACCTGGGGATTTTAATTTAGTAAAATAAGCATGTTTTTAAAATTTTCTCAGAAAATGTGGTAGTAAATGGTACGTTTCATGAATGAAAATTACATCGATTTTTCTTATTTTTTTTTTAAATTTTCATGCTTTTACAACCCGAAAGGAAATTTTTGATGTTAAAACATGGTTGAAATGCTTTACATATGCATTACTTTATACATCAAATCTAGTTCCACATTAATTTTATACAAAGTTCAGGTATGACTTTCTCAAGTAGCATGATTTATTTTTTCTTGATGGTATCTTTTCTTAACTGTCATATATTGAGAACGTTATAATTTTTTTAATAATTCAGATAGAGATATAAAAGTTTTTATACATATTCTTCATTATACGCTTAATGAAACTTCGCATGGAATTAACATTAAGATTTATTTGTTGAATTAAAAAAAATTTTTTAAACCAAGTGCAGTTCTTGTCTACTCTATTTTCTACAGTTCACAAGTATTAAACTTTTTATACAGGTTTTTTATTATGTATAGCATAAAAATTGGCATGGAATTATGCAATAACATGCTTATTTCTCTTTTTATATTAAAAAATATACAACAAAGTGCCAGTTTTCATCGTTTTTCACTGCAAATGATAGAAAAAAATTTATATAAAATGTAATTTTAAAAGTATCTGAAAAACCCATACCAATTTTTATATAGTAGACATAAATACATTACCTATAAAAAATTGGAGAAAAAATATTAATATTTGAAAAAGTTATAAAGATTTTTAAAAATTGAAAAAAAAATTAAAAAATTAAAATTTTAATTAAATTTACTGTTAAAATAAATTTTACCTTTCAGGATATGTTTTAAAATGACTGCTAAAATGCAATACAATTACAATGTTTATTGAAATACTTAAAATAAAAATTTTTTTTGACAGGGTACTGTGTCCCCTTAAATTGTGTAAGGAACATTCTCTCGTGCAAGAAACTGCAATGTAAACAACAACAACAACAACACACACACACACAAATATATATGTAAGGTAGTTGAGGTTTAAATTCATTCAGCTACTGATTTGTCCTCCTCTTCAGTGTTAGTTTCTTTATGGAGTGACGCCATGTTTAAATGCTCTAACACTTCCAGTTTTTAATCTTCTTATAAAGATGTTCGAGTTGAAAGTTCAAATACTCTATTACGTTTAAATAATTTATTCTAGTCTTACACAGCGAAGAAAGATGTCACTGTCGAGAACAACCTCGATTTTTTCTCTCTGACATAGCGTGATATCTCGTTAAGACTAGGTGAAAGCCAAGCAAAAAGAGATAGATGTAAAAAAGAAAAATATAAGTATGAAACGACATTAGTGTGCAATAACTGAAAGCAAGACTGATATTAAAGGAAAATGGTTACGAGATTTACTGCCCATTTACCCTATGTTCTAATGTAAAACTAAATTTCTCTTAGATGTGATATTTATTATATATATAATCGCCGTTGTCTGTGTATAACACTTCCGGGCTGTACTCATCTTTCAATTGAAGCCCTCAGTAAACAAACGGTCGTTTAGGCTTAATTGCAATTTCAGATGGGGATCAGAATTTTTTCTTACCTGAAAACTAATATCTTCTCCATCAAATCACGATTGTTCAGCCTATTTTTCTATAAAAAATTCAGAACTAAAATAAAATTGGATATTTTTAGCTGTATATTTAACAGTTTTTAAAAATCTGTTTACTTTTGCGATGAATTCTGAAAGTAAACAAACTTGAATGTGAATGAATCAAGTAGCTCAAATATTCATATCGCGTAGTGAGCTGTAAAATACTGGATGGCAGTCTACTATTCCAATCGCATGAAAAACTAAATAAATAAAAAATAACGAAAGGGTTTGCTTTTACAAGGTGTGGATTAAGAGCAATATTGTTAGATAATTCGGGATATTTTTTAACTTTCATATACTTTTTCCATTATGACGTCATTATTAGTATTATGACGTCAAAATTACGGGTTACCTTCTAGTTTCTATATATTTGCAGGGAGCACTTGTAGTTAAGAGAGGTATTTCTAAAAGACTTTTTTGAACATGAAAACATTGGACAGACATTCTTACTATAAGCGAGAAGGGCTCATTCTAAACTTGAAAGTCCGATCCCGACAACGACAATTTCTCCATATTTTAGAGTATACTTCGAATTCCATTGAAATCTCCAGCACATTCCATTCTCACAGTGGCTGAGATTAAGACAAAACTAACGCAAGCGAACTGGATCTAAGATCTCTTTTTGATTTGTAAAAAAATAGATAATTATTCTCTAAGGGATTAGAGACTAATTATTTATAATTGCTTTTCAAGACAGATTAAAAAAGGCTAAGTACCCCTTTAAGATGGTTAAAAGGACTAACAATTACAAAATCTCGATTTTCAAGCGTTGAAAAGATGGAAGATTAAAAATAATCGCTTTTCGGGGGATTCAACGTCTGTTGACGAGAGAAGCAAATGCAGCTTTACAAAAGGCTTCCTTTTGCCTGGAATGCAAGAAAATTGCCATTTATATTCACACCCCTTTTGTCTTTTACCTTTTGTATTGGAAATTTTCATCTGTTTTTCACAAATTATGCTTGAAGCAAAAACATGTCGCTGCATTGTCAAGTTTTTTTGAATTTTAGCCATTATTAATACAAGCGTAGTATTAGAGAGAAATATGTTTAATGCAAGATGCAAGTAAGTCAGGTGTATATTAATATCTTGCACCCATTTATGGAAACATATGAACATCAGAAGTTCGACTGAACATCTTCAGACTAATGAAAAGAATCTCTTGAGATCTCAAGTAAAATAAGAACTTTGGGTGAGCTCAAATTCATCCCCCCATTGCTTTCAGAAAAAGACAGAGCTCTGAAAATAGAATACAAAATATTCAAAATATTTCCCTAAATGTAACGTTTTGTGAAAAAAAGAAGAATGAAAATGCTCAAAAATTTTAATTATACTTACTTAAAAACCCATATTTGCTTTTTTAATACAAACACTGCCACTGAATCAGCGTCGGGTTCAAACTGACTTGGGTTCTATGACACTTAGTGTCAATCGGGATCAAGCATGTAGTTTAGAGATTTCCGGCTTCTGATCTTAAAAAAAAAACGACGCAACAAGAAGGGGTAGTGCAAATTGGACACCAATTGATATGCATACAGTTTTCGACGGAAAACGCAAAATTTTAAAGTTTGGCGGCCAATGAATGACCATGTGACGCTGCAGCGCATCTTAACTGCGCAACTGACAGGATATTAAAGAGGAGAAATTTCGATTCCAGGTCATGAATTGTTTGAGAATTTCATTCCGTGTACTCAGGTAGACAGTAACTATGCCTCGCATATAGGTGCGTGAACAATATGCGCAGATGTCAGCATTTGAGAGAGGACGTGTAGTTGGATTAAAAGAAACCGGTTGGTCTAATCGGCGAATCGCTCGACATTTGGATAGGAGCGATGTCATTATTGGGTGAATCATGGCCGAACACAGAGTCAAGGAAGCGGTCGGCCTAGAGAAACGACAGAACGTGAGGACCGATCAATCGTCAGAGCGGCACTCACAGCCCCAGATTCATCATTATCATCGATCGTACGTGCAACTGTTGCTCAAGTGACCGCAAGTACCATTCATAGGCGGCTCAGAGAAAGGGGGCTGAGCTCAAGGCGCCCCTTGCACTGACTATCATTGACCTCTGTATACCGACAAGCCCGTTTGCATTCGTGTCGGGCACATTCGACCTGGAAAGTCACTGACTGGAGTAGAATTGCCTTCAGTGATGAGTCCCGTTTCGAATTGAGCCCCGATGATCAGCGAATACGTGTCTGGAGACGCCCCGGACAGCAGTGGGATATAAACTTGACTGTCTTCCACCATACGGCCGACAACCAGGAGTGATGGTCTGGGGTGCCATTTCATTTCACAGCAGGACCCCTTTGGTTGTCATCCGCGGTACCCTTACAGCACAGCGGTACGTCGACGATATTCTGCGCCCCGTTCTGTTTCCCTTCATATCACGTTATCGTGGGCTTACATTTCAGCAAGATAATGCCCGCCCTCACATGGCGAGAGTTTCTACTGCTTGTCTTCGTGCTTGCCCAACGGTACCTTGGCCAGCAAGGTCGCCGGATCTCTCCCACATTGAGAACGTTAGGAGCATTATGGGCAGGACCCTCCAACTAGCTCGGGATTTTGACGATATATCACGCCAATTGGACAGAATTTGGGACGATATCCCACAAGAGGACATCCACCACCTCTATCAATCAATGCCAAGCCGAATAACTGCTTGCATAAGGGCCAGAGGTGGACCAACGCGATATTGACTTTTTCACTTTGTGAAGCTCTTTCTCTTTTATAAATCATCTAATTTTTGTCAAATTGTAATCATTTGTTTTCCTGTACATGTACATCACATCTCTCGATTTTTGTCCCATTCGGATAACTCCTTCTTGGTGCGTCGTTTTTCTTTTTGTGTCTAAGAGTGTATATCAGTATATTCAGGCGTCGATCCATTCACTTAGCTAATACAGTGGAAACGTTATTCCAAGAATTTCCATTTTAGAAAAATTTCCCCACAACCTTGATATTGAACGATACTTACATGAAGGCAAATTAATCACCATATCATAAAAAAAATTCTATCTAACAAAATCAGTGTTCGACTAAAAGGATTTGAATTTTTATAACCATTTTTGTATGTTAGAAGGTTTGCTTTGTTTGTGGCAGTTATAAGACCAGAAAAATGTAAAATATGGTACAAAGCTCTTTTATTCTGCCGATGTTGAAGACATTCTGATCAGTTTCTCTCCTAAGGAGTATGTAATCTCTCAAATATTATAAAATTTAGTGAAGAAATTACAATGAGAGATGAAGATGATAATAGAGATACTATCAAAAACCTCCTTGTGAAGAAATAAAATTATATGACACATTTCGACGGAAATGAGTATTTCTGGAGACTATTACATGCGATAAATTCCAGTTTTTACAAAAAAAGTGGAAAATATATTATGAACAAATGCTTTTGTATAAGATTATTTCGATTGCGAACAAGTGAACCTTTACAATATATCATGTGTTTCTGTTTACTTTTAATAAATTATTTTTTCTTACTTATGAATTTTTACGAAATTCTTACAATGCATATTAGTATTTCATAAAGTTTTGCGCATAATATTTGTTACATTTTTAAAATTTTGTCATGTTGGTATTAAGTAAATTTAGCTTCTGCTAAATGAATTCATTAGAACAACTGATATTTTGTAAAAGAGTAAAAAGAAGAGGTTTTCTTTGCGGACTTTTTATTTTATAAGATTATCTGTTATATCTTAATTTTAATTTGGAAAATTTCTGTATTAAGTACACATTTCTTCATTTTCAAAGTAGACAAATGAGATTTTACCATAAACAGAAATTTAAATGCATAATTTTCTGATTATAATATTTTGTTGCCCCCAAAAAATTAAGGAAACGAACACATTTTCAATATTAAAAATCCTTTGAGAATGAAAAGAAAGTTTTAAAAAAGCTCACTTTCCCGTCAAGTGACATGAATAATAGTTCATGTGGTAATTGTTTAGACGGAGAAAGTTTATTATGGATGTTATTCAAGTGGCATCCCAACTCAAACAAAAGCGTAAACAATTTTGTACCAGTTAGTTACAATATTGAAATGTTAACTTTAAAAAGGGGAAAATATGAACTGAATGTATAAATATCCCCCCCCCCCCCTAAAAGCCGCAGTCTGAATAAGAATTTGAGATTTGTTCAGAAATTTTCACATCAGGCTATAATTGTAACATGTGGATCTTTATGCGTCAGTAAACAATCTTTATACTATGATATTTCCTGGTAAGATAAGCAACAAATCGCGCAGGTGAAGTGTGAGGTGAATATTTAATAAATACGAAGCTCACCATGATGAAATAATCAGAGTCACGTCTACGACCGCGAGGCTGGATGAACTTCACGTTAAGAGAGGTTACGTTACCAGGTTAACAGCTGAGGATCCTTAATGATGAGTGTGATCGGGCAATCTTTATGAATTGTTAATTCTTCCTACAGTTGTAAAAACGTGAGAATCGGGATGTTTCAAAAAGCTTCCTTCCCGAAAAATATATTAATCTTTTTTTTTCATGTCTAGAGGTTATATTCTTTCTATACTAACGTCTTTTTTTTCCCGCAGTTTCTAAACTGTCCCAGAAGGGGACAGTTTAGCATCCGCAGCTTAGCTTAATCGATAGCTAAGCTGCGGATCGATAGCTCCGCAGCATCCGCAGCTTAATCGATAATTTTTAAAAATTTTTACTTTAAGATGAAAAAGTTATTAGAGTATAAATTAAAAAAATATTTTTTATGTATGAATATTCGTTTCAATTTGCAGCGAGTAAGAATACTTGATTGTGTAATCATATGATTCGCTAAAGTTTGTTGTTGTTTCTGATGCCACCTGACCGGAAGTATTCTAGACCATGTCCAAATAGGCCAGCGGGCTGAGGGGTGAGGCTCCGGTTTACAATAGCACCACAAGGGTCGGAGTCCGATTTAGCCGGGTACCACCTTCATTTTGACCGATGAGCCCCATAGATGACACGTGGGAAGAATCGTACCCTCTACCACCCTCTCTGACCTCATAGAGGGTCTTTCCGTTCTACGAATTTAGCGTTCCCTTATCCAATCTAGACCCGGAGGTATTTAATGGCGCTTGTAGGGATCGATCCGAGCACCCTCGGCACTGAAAACCGGCGTGCTACCACTAAGCTACCCCGGTCTGTCACAAAAGTTTGCTTCATATTATCGAAAAGGAAATATATCCATTTGCAGTAACAATGATTGATTTGTTTGTGCTTGAATTTTATTGAATATACTGACCCAAATGCGAAATTAAGCCAAGAACTAATGAATTTTCTTATCTCCTAAACTCCTTTTTCTTCCAGTTTGGGTATTGTGTAACTGTTTACTAAACCTTTTAATATCTTAGCAGTAAATGAGTTATTTAACTATTCTAATAGTGGGACTTACTAATACGAAAAAACTATATATCCATTAAATGAATAGAAAAACTAATTTTATTCTAAATTTGGCAAGGAGAGAAGTAGAAACAAGGATAAATTTTTTCTAAATATTAAAAATCTTTTTCAACATACATTGTTATAGAAGTAAAAATAATTCTTGACTTATCGTAAGAAGTAAAATGCTAATTTTCAATACTTTTATTAAAAAAATTGATGTAATTTTAGATTTTTGAGAGAGTTTAGAGAATATATATATATATATATATATATATATATATATATATATATATATATATATATATATATATATATATATATATATATATATATATATATATATATATATATATATATATATATATATATATATATATATATATATATACTAATATTGTGTATGGCCTGAGACGTGCCTATCCCTTGTTCGATATTTCCTTTATACAGAATTTCAGTTCCACCCTTAAATAATAAATAAAGATTTCAGTTTACTTTGTATTTATACACTGATGATATATATTTTCCAAAATATGTTGCAAATATTAAAAAAAAATCAATATATCATAAATATAAAACATCAATATATATATATATATATATATATATATATATATATATATATATATATATATATATATATATATATATATATATATATATATATATATATATATATTTATATTTAAATATACACTGCTGGCCACCCAAATTGCAACACCAAGAAAGACAAGAGATATCACAACAAAATTTATTTTGTAGATAACATGTTGACCAAGTATCAAATGATTAAATTTATAGACTTCTGTGAAGTGTGGTTCCTGCCAAAATCAGTAGCCAGAGTAGCCGCCATTGTTGGAGATCACCGCTGCCACACGCCTCGGCATTGATTCAAAGAGACTTTGGATGAGTTCTTGGGGTACAGCAGACCAAGCAGCTTCCACACGTTGCCAAAGTTGATCTGCTGTGGCAGCTGTGGATGGAATCTGGGTCAATCGTAGAGCAACCATGGACCACATGTTTTCTATCGGCGAAAGATCCGGAGAGCGAGGCGGCCAGGGAAGCAACGCAATCTGGCGATTGACGAAGAACCGTTGGACAATGCGTGCCACGTGTGGTCGCGCATTATCCTATTGAAATATGGCTGTGGGCAAGCCCTGAAGGTAAGGAAGGACAACTGGCTCCAACACCTCGGAGATGTAGAGCTGGCTGTTTAAAGTACCGGCAATGCGTACTAGAGGTGTGCGAGAGTGATATCCAATACCGCCCCATACCATAATACCCGGTGCAGGACCAGTGTGGCGGTGCATAACGCAGCTGTTCAGCATCCTCTCTTCACGGTGTCTCCAGACTCGAATGCGACCATCGTGGTGTTGCAGACAAAAGCGTGACTCGTCAGTAAAAACAACTTCATTCCATTCTGCCGTCCACATCCTTCTGTCATCGCGCCATTGGCGGCGGAGACGTCTGTGGTTCTGCGTCAAGGGTAGAGAACGCAATGGACGTCTTCCGGACAGACCACTCTGCTGTAAACGGCGTCGAATGGTACACGCAGACACTGGATGATGCGTTACAGACTGCATGTGCTGTGCTATGGTTCGTGATGTGACTGAGCGATCCGTCACTGCCATGCGCACAAATTGCCTGTCATCACGTGAAGTGGTGCGCTGAGGTGGATGTGATCGAACACGCCGGTCCGTCGTATCCTCCTGCATCCAACGATCACATATCCGCATTACAGTTGTTTGGTTTCGTCCAACACGACTACCGATTTCCCTGAAAGATAATCCACAATCTCGGTAGGCCACTATCCTTCCTCTGTCGAACTCGGATACTTGATCAAAAGATGATCGCTGTTTTCGACGAGGCATAATTGATCTTTTTTTTTGAAAAAACCGCAAGAAAAACACACTTGCCGAACTTGAAATCGTCGAAATCTGCAAGCCTTAAATAGCGCTTTGAAGTGGGCCACAGGCGCGCGTGATGTGCGTCTGCGCTGAAATTCTAATCATTTGCATATCTCACCTCCGCTAATGCATGATGTAAATTTCATGTTATTTGCATGTTTCCTTCAGGGTGTTACATTTACAGTGGCCAGCAGTGTATATATATATATATATATATATATATATATATATATATATATACAGTGGAATCACGATCGATCGTTTTCGGATCCATCGTTTTTCCGTATGTGTCGTTCATTTTATCCAGTCCCAACGATCATATTGCTTTATGTTTCCGCATCTATCGTTTTCCCGCATTTATCGTTCATTTGAATCGGTCCCTTCCAAAACGATTGATCGAGATTCCACTGTATATATATATATATATATATATATATATATATATATATATATATATATATATATATATATATATATATATATATATATATGCATATATATATATATAATATATATATATATATATATATATATATGCATATACATATGTATATATATATATGCATATATATATTTATGCATATACATATGCATATATGGGCTTGTGGTGGACCTGTGGTACAGCGCGCTGGTTTTCGGTGCTCAGATCGAATCCCGGCGTTGCGCCACTAAAATACCTCCGTTTGTGTCGCTATTTCGTAGGGGGTAATGCTGGTCCTCCTATATGGTACCCCCTTAATAAAATGGCCAGGAAACTGCAGTGAATTATAGACGAATGTCTACACAAGTGCCTCCGCTAGATTATATACATACATATATATATATATATATATATATATATATATATATATATATATATATATATATATATATATACAGTGCTGGCCACCCAAATTTCAACACCAAGAAAAAAAAGAGATATCACAAAAAAATTTATTTTGTAGATAACATGTTGACCAAGTATCAATGATTAAATTTATAGACTTCTGTGAAGTGTGGTTCCTGCCAAATCAGTAGCCAGAGTAGCCGCCGTTTTTGGAGATCACCGCTGCCACACGCCTCGGCATTGATTCAAAGATACTTTGGAGGAGTTCTTGGGGTACAGCAGACCAAGCAGCTTCCACACGTTGCCAAAGTTGATCTGCTGTGGCAGCTGTGGATGGAATCTGGGTCAATCGTAGAGCAACCATGGACCACATGTTTTCTATCGGCGAAAGATCCGGAGAGCGAGGCGGCCAGGGAAGCAACGCAATCTGGCGATTGACGAAGAACCGTTGGACAATGCGTGCCACGTGTGGTCGCGCATTATCCTATTGAAATATGGCTGTGGGCAAGCCCTGAAGGTAAGGAAGGACAACTGGCTCCAACACCTCGGAGATGTAGAGCTGGCTGTTTAAAGTACCGGCAATGCGTACTAGAGGTGTGCGAGAGTGATATCCAATACCGCCCCATACCATAATACCCGGTGCAGGACCAGTGTGGCGGTGCATAACGCAGCTGTTCAGCATCCTCTCTTCACGGTGTCTCCAGACTCGAATGCGACCATCGTGGTGTTGCAGACAAAAGCGTGACTCGTCAGTAAAAACAACTTCATTCCATTCTGCCGTCCACATCCTTCTGTCATCGCGCCATTGGCGGCGGAGACGTCTGTGGTTCTGCGTCAAGGGTAGAGAACGCAATGGACGTCTTCCGGACAGACCACTCTGCTGTAAACGGCGTCGAATGGTACACGCAGACACTGGATGATGCGTTACAGACTGCATGTGCTGTGCTATGGTTCGTGATGTGACTGAGCGATCCGTCACTGCCATGCGCACAAATTGCCTGTCATCACGTGAAGTGGTGCGCTGAGGTGGATGTGATCGAACACGCCGGTCCGTCGTATCCTCCTGCATCCAACGATCACATATCCGCATTACAGTTGTTTGGTTTCGTCCAACACGACTACCGATTTCCCTGAAAGATAATCCACAATCTCGGTAGGCCACTATCCTTCCTCTGTCGAACTCGGATACTTGATCAAAAGATGATCGCTGTTTTCGACGAGGCATAATTGATCTTTTTTTTTGAAAAAACCACAAGAAAAACACACTTGCCGAACTTGAAATCGTCGAAATCTGCAAGCCTTAAATAGCGCTTTGAAGTGGGCCACAGGCGCGCGTGATGTGCGTCTGCGCTGAAATTCTAATCATTTGCATATCTCACCTCCGCTAATGCATGATGTAAATTTCATGTTATTTGCATGTTTCCTTCAGGGTGTTACATTTACAGTGGCCAGCAGTGTATATATATATATATATATATATATATATATATATATATATATATATATATATATATATATATACAGTGGAATCACGATCGATCGTTTTCGGATCCATCGTTTTTCCGTATGTGTCGTTCATTTTATCCAGTCCCAACGATCATATTGCTTTATGTTTCCGCATCTATCGTTTTCCCGCATTTATCGTTCATTTGAATCGGTCCCTTCCAAAACGATTGATCGAGATTCCACTGTATATATATATATATATATATATATATATATATATATATATATATATATATATATATATATATATATATATATATGCATATATATATATACATATATATATATATATATATATATATATATATATATATATATATATATATGCATATACATATGTATATATATATGCATATATATATTTATGCATATACATATGCATATATGGGCTTGTGGTGGACCTGTGGTACAGCGCGCTGGTTTTCGGTGCTCAGATCGAATCCCGGCGTTGCGCCACTAAAATACCTCCGTTTGTGTCGCTATTTCGTAGGGGGTAATGCTGGTCCTCCTATATGGTACCCCCTTAATAAAATGGCCAGGAAACTGCAGTGAATTATAGACGAATGTCTACACAAGTGCCTCCGCTAGATTATATACATATATATATATATATATATATATATATATATATATATATATATATATATATATATATATATATATATATATATATATATATATATATATATATATATATATACACTGCTGGCCACCCAAATTGCAACACCAAGAAAAAAAAGAGATATCACAACAAAATTTATTTTGTAGATAACATGTTGACCAAGTATCAAATGATTAAATTTATAGACTTCTGTGAAGTGTGGTTCCTGCCAAAATCAGTAGCCAGAGTAGCCGCCGTTTTTGGAGATCACCGCTGCCACACGCCTCGGCATTGATTCAAAGATACTTTGGAGGAGTTCTTGGGGTACAGCAGACCAAGCAGCTTCCACACGTTGCCAAAGTTGATCTGCTGTGGCAGCTGGGGATGGAATCTGGGTCAATCGTAGAGCAACCATTGACCACATGTTTCCTATCGGCGAAAGATCCGGAGAGCGAGGCGGCCAGGGAAGCAATTCAATCTGGCGATTGACGAAGAACCGTTGGGCAATGCGTGCCACGTGTGGTCGTGCATTATCCTGTTGAAATATAGCTGTGGGCAAGCCGAGAAGGTAAAAACAAGAAGGTAAGGAAGGACAACTGGCTCCAACACCTCGGAGATGTAGCGCTGGCTGTTTAAAGTACCGGCAATGCGTACTAGAGGTGTGCGAGAGTGATATCCAATACCGCCATATACCATAATACCCGGTGCAGGACCAGTGTGGCGGTGCATAACGCAGCTGTTCAGCATCCTCTCTTCACGGTGTCTCCAGACTCGAATGCGACCATCGTGGTGTTTCAGACAGAAGAGTGACTCGTCAGTAAAGACAATTTCATTCCATTCTGCCGTCCACATCCTTCTGTCATCGCACCATTGGCGGCGGAGACGTCTGTGGTTCTGCGTCAAGGGTAGACAAAGCAATGGACGTCTTGTGGACACACCACTCTGCTGTAAACGGCGTCGAATGGTACGCGCAGACACTGGATGATGCGTTACAGACTGCATGTGCTGTGCTATGGTTCGTGATGTGACTGAGCGATCCGTCACTGCCATGCGCACAATTTGCCTGTCCTCACGTGAAGTGGTGCGCTGAGGTGGATGCGATCGAACACGCCGGTCCGTCGTACCCTCCTGCATCCAACGATCACATATCCGCATTACAGTTGTTTGGTTTCGTCCAACACGACTACCGATTTCCCTGAAAGATAATCCACAATCTCGGTAGGCCACTATCCTTCCTCTGTCGAACTCGGATACTTGATCAAAAGATGATCGCTGTTTTCAACGAGGTGTAATTGATTGTTTTTTTTTAAAATACCACAAGAAAAACACAATTGCCGAACTTGAAATCGTCGAAATCTCCAAGCCTTAAGTAGCACTTTGAAGTGGCGCCACAGGCGCGCGTGATGTGCGTCTGCGCTGAAATTCTAATCATTTGCATATCTCACCTCCGCTAATGCATGTTGTAAATTTCATGTTATTTGCATTCCTTCAGGGTGTTGCATTTACAGTGGCCAGCAGTGTATATATATATATATATATATATATATTTAAAGATCTAGTCAAAGCTTATTTACTTAACTTTTAAAATTATTTTAGTATGAAAGTAGAATTATTTAAAATTAAAAATAAAACAAAAAATAAATGGTGGAAATGTGCTGTTGCATTTTGAAAAAGATATTTTTCTTGTTTAACATTACCATGAAAGGTACAATATCTGTGCTTAGAATAAACAGAGATGTTTTATTCTAACAATCTTGTAATATTACTAGTAGCATCATAAATGTTTTGAATTAATATTTCTTTTAAATTTAAAATTCGAGAACATAGAGGAAAACTTATTTCCAATAATTAGCAAAGTGGTTGTAGGGTCTGTAAGCCGCAATCTGTAAACAGCTCGTTTCAAGTGGTAGAGCTTACAATCTTTCACATCTAACTCTACTTGATGAATTAGAGTTGATTAAGATTTGATGCACAACTCGCTTTAGTTTTCTGTTAGGGTTTTACTGTAATCATCTTCCCTTTCCTAAATTGATTTTTGTTAAAAATAAATGAACACCTAACTTTTAAAATGTTTTATTTCTATTCAAGCAAATAATACAGAATTTTAAAACTGTAAACGCTGATGCAGTTTTAGCGCATAATACATTCACAAAAAATAATTTTTAGAATAATTTTGTAGACATTTTGAGGAATGAATTAAATGTTAGGAATCTGCAATGTTATTCAGTAATAAAAATGACCATTAATTTTTGATTAAATAAAAGACTTCTTTAATGCCTCACTTGTGGATTTAATTTCTTCTCTTTCATACGATACAACTTGAAAATAATTCAATTTTTCTATATCGGTAGAAAAGGGAAAATGGGAAACTTATAACTGAATTAAATAGCTTAAGTAACCACGAAGCGTAGCAAAAAAGCATTTGCTGCCTCTATGCTCGACTTTCTGCAGGAAAATGAGTGGAATGACAACTTATAATTTCATAACTGTATTTTAAATCTCAGCTCGGTGGTAACTTTTTTTGCCCAAAGTATTCCTAGAAACATGAGTAAAAATAGTTCACTTCCAGTTGAGATCTATGAAAAAAGATTGTTTCTATATTTACTCCACAGAAGTGCAATACCTGGATGCAGGTAGATAAACGAGGATGTTTGTGTGCGTAACAGCATCTGAACAACGCCTACGAAAGATACGGCAAAGGAGGGCATGATGCTGAATAGCAGATTAATTTATAAAAGGGGCAACGATATAAAATAAGGAAGGATCTGACGGAGGAAAATTCTAAAGGGTTATTTTCCGGATGCTAATTTATCCTTATATGCATTCCCTCAATTTATGCGGTAACAGTACGTATATGAAAAAAAAATTGTATATTAAAATTCATTCTAATATTATGAATGAAAGCTTAAACACACTACAAATCTACAAGAAGGTCTTTCGAGAAATAATTGAATCGGTCATTTTGAAAAGGAGTCATTTCTACTTTTCAAAAACTCATCTCCACGTTTCTCCGAATTTCCTCCCCCCCCCCCCCCCCCTCAAGTAAAAAAAAATATTAACAAATTATATTTTTGCATCAGGATTGATGCCTTATAAACATAATAAATTCTAAATTTAGTCTAACTAATAAAGCATGAAGGCGAGTTATAGTTTTTTGCTTCTCATGAAAAATTTAAAAAAATGGAGATGACTCCTTTTCAAAATTACCGATTCTATTATTCTAATACTTTTCCCAACCGCACAATTGATTGCTCTAAATGTATAGGTTAGTATAGCTGAAAATCAGTCAATGTTCATATTAACTTTAATATAACAAATAAATTGTAATTTAACAAATAAATTTTAGATACGTATTTTTTACTTCTTTACAATATCCCATTGTTTCTTTTATCCTAGGTTATTAAATTAAACGTGTATCTGATTTAATAGCTTTAATCCAACAAAAATGTCTTCCCATTAAAGTGATGTTGTTGTTGCTTATACCACTTGACTGACAGCAACATCAGATCAGGTCCCGAACGCTATGGGCGATGAAGGTGCGGCTCCTGTTTTGGCTCCTGGCACCACAAGGGTCAGAGTCCAACATGGCCAAAGGACCAGTCCCGTAATTTTGAACCGAGTCAAGTGACGAGACCAGAGCACTTTATCCCGCACCTCCAGAGGTAATTTTGAGAATTTTGAGGACATTGCAGCCATGACAGATTTTACGTGCACTAGCCGCCATTAGTGTACACGGCAGTGAATTTGTCAGCGACGAGCATCAAACCAGTGACTTTCAGATCACTAGCCTGTTGCTCTTGCCAACTGGGCCACTGTACCCATTAAAGTAATTACAATACTAAATTATTACATCACTGGTTTTAACCATAAATGCAAAGGGAACGTTTTTATTTTAATTTTAACCATTTTTAATGCCTCTTAAGTACAACAATTACAGCTAAAATATTTCTCGCTCTGATGAATAACTTTTTCTTTCTAGAAAACTATTTTAAATCTGCAATTAGTTGCTGATTAGTTCTCCCACCTGCATGCGTTGCAAGTGAAAGAACAACAATAATTGTAATTTGTCGAGCATTGCTTGACCGTGTCTTTTTGTTGGTGTACTTGGTAAGTTGGAGGGCGTTACTTGCGTTTGCTTTTATTCTTGATATTCACAGACGCTCGGTTCTCATCTTTCATAAACTATCCCCTGTTTAATTTTAATTTAGGTATGGTGGGAAAATATTCTTGACCTTAAACTTAAATTCTTACGGACTCCCTCCATATTCTGGATTTCCTATTCTTACGACAGCAATAAAAGAAAAACTCACGTTCCTTAACCAAGGAATCATAGAACCCTACGTATTTAGTCCTTTAAAGCCTGTTTAAATTCCAGTTCGTGCATCTCAACCCGATTTTAAAAGGTTAATGTAATCTTACAACTTTCTAGTTCACGACTTTTTATTCCCATAACGTGATATTACAACCACAAAATTAGCTGCTCTCTATTGCAGAGTAGGCCATTAATTTAAGTTCACTTACGTTTGAAAAGTGAAATAGTATAAAGAAGAATTTTTTATCGTGATGCGCGTTCATACTAGCTTCTTCTCAGGGGCAATAAATCTATTAAAGGAAAGAACGTGAGCAAATTGTTATGATGCTGTACTCAGAGATGTTTTGTTTTTCTGATATACTTTCGCAATCCATTTTTCATCGGAATCATTTCCTTTCACCAGAATAGGAAAGAACGCTGTGTTTAGGTCGCAATTTAGGATGAATCACTTGAAGAAAATGCTCAAAAATGCAGCAAAAACCTTTGTTGTTGCTTATGCCCCTTGACTGACAGCAACATCAAATCAAGGCCATTGGGCTGGAAGATGCGGCTCCGGTTTTTGACTCATCAGCACCACAAGGGTCGAAGTCAGACTTGGCTCAGGGTCCGGTACCGTAATTTTGAACCAAGTGCCGAGACCGGTACAATTGACCCCGCACCTCCAGAGGTAAATTTTGAGAACTCGGAGGGCATTGCAAACACGACAGATTTTTCGTGCACTAGCCGCCATTAGCGTACACGGCGGTGGATTTGCAGCGACGAGCATCGAACCAGAGACGTTCAGATCACTGGCCCTCTGCTCTTGCCAACCAGGATACCAGATGCCAGAACTTATCTTGTCTCTTTGTTTTTTATCTTTAAAACATCATAATATCATCTGTAACAAAAAGAATTTTTTTCGTTTTATCTGTACTGATACGAATGTAAAAATGTCAAAGTGACCCAAATCAACCAACCAACACACACACACACACACACACACACATCATTTTCCAATTGAAAATCAACAAAACTAAAGGAGACAGTTTGATGTCTACCGTAATGTGACAGTTTAGTAAAGCATCCTCTATTGTAACTCCATTGTTTTATATTAAACCATACAGAAGAATGAATAAGTATAACATAGCAAAAGCTAACATACACACGATGAAATGATACTATTCGTAAATATTACATTTGTTAATTTATATTTTTACAGAAATACATAGATTAAATTCAAAACCTGCAACAAACAAAGCGTTTCTTTTTCTATTTATTTTCTTTTTCTATTTTTATGGATAAATAGCTCCACAATCGTCTAAACCAGGATTGCACAACTTGAAATGTGATCAAGGCAATATAACTTTAAGGAAAGCTGCTGTGGACTGCAAGAAAATACAGTAGACGGGAATAGTAAAAAGAAGAATTTTTTATCGTGATGCGCGTTCATACTAACTTCTTCTCAGGGGCAATAAATCTATTAAAGGAAAGAACGTGAGCAAATTGTTATGATGCTGTACTCAGAGATGTTTTGTTTTTCTGATATACTTTCGCAATCCATTTTTCATCGGAATTATTTCCTTTCACCAAAATAGGAAAGAACGCTGTGTTTAGGTCGCAATTTGGGATGAATCACTTGAAGAAAATGCTCAAAAATACAGAATAATATTTCTTTTAATAAAATTTCATTAGTGATTATTTTATAAATTAAATAAATCTCTATATTTCTTGCTTATATATTCCTTTTGTAATATTGTAAATCTAAAAATAATATACCGTACTTTTTAGGTTATTAATATTAAGCGTCTTCCCAAAAGGCTTCACGGGCCACTGACTGAGTGCTGGCGGGCAGCATATGGCTCCAGGACCGTATGCTGTAGAAGCCTGGTTTAAATGTTTGAACATTTGGCAAGAAAATTAAAAGGCTATCAACAGCTTTTTAAATTCTGCACTCACTTCCCAGAAAACGAAATACATTGAAAAAAATTCTTCATGCATTTAAAATTTAATACAGTCAACCATACTAGCCCTATTACACAGAAATCGTAAAAAGCAGTCTTGTAATCAAAAATAACTTTCAAACTACTCTTTGAGCTTCGATATGGTAGAATGGGGTATTGAGAAAAGAGAAATTACCTACTTTCACCTTTGTTTGTTGAGCAGTTACCAGGATAATTTGCAAAAGGAGGTGCTCCTCCTATCACTCATTTGACTTACGAGTTTGAGGTCGTGATGCGCGGCAAGAGGAAAAAGTTTTGCCAAATCTTTGAAAAATGACCCGGAGAGATATTATCCAGAGAGGAGTGGCTCTCCTCTCTCACAGCATGGTTGGAAACACCTTTTCTCCCCCCTCTCGCGGAAGTTCAGACGGTACTCGCGGAAGCACCAGGAAAGGTGTTGTTATGCAATCTAGAATTTTCACGATCTTCGAAGGGGGAAAATATTTATCAAAAGTCAGACAAGAAATTGTTTGGTCCGAAGTGATCAGTAAAATATTGAGGTCAATTCACTCGGAAGCCGATGCAATCGGATGCATCTAGTTTTATTTTCCTATCCTCTGTTAAGAAATGTATACGCTCTTCTCGTTAAAGATAAACTAGGGTTTTTTAAGGTTGATGGAAGACATGGGGCACGATAGTTCAGGTAATAGACCACCGGTATAAGTCAGGCTGATTTTTTTCACCCCATCCACAGTTTTCTTTTATTGAGAAAACTTATGAATGAGTACAATGAGAGAGATGGAGCTATTACATAACCACCAATTGTAAATTAAGGGATTTTTGTCCAAAGTATAAGACTTACGGGTCTCGCTTTCAGTAGAGGAAGAATGGAAATTTGGTCAACGACTAAGCACTTTATTTATGGGTTAAAATATCAGCCAGGAATGCGAGAGATGGTGGATTAGAATCTTGTATAGGTTTTATATACACTGTCACAAAAAAAAAATGTATGCACCCAGAAGAAATCGAGCTACTATCACGAAACTTGGTAGGAATGTAGTCAGGTAAAAGATATGCAAATGATTGAAATTTCGACGCCAATGAGACAAGGGTAAGCGCGTTATGCGCATATGAGATGCACAGCTGGGAAAGTTTAAAAGCATGTTTGCCCATGCCATAGGGTTATTCCAATAAATCTGTCGTTTTGGATGGATGGTATTGTGATTAGAGATGCCTCTGAGACGTAATCGGTGACAGTACGAACAATTGTCGGACTTTCAGAGGGAATTATAGTAGGCCTCAAAGAAGCAGGTTGGCCGAACAGGCGTATCGGCCGCCACCTCGGTCGGAGCGATATGGTAGTTGCTTGGTGTCGGCAACAATGGATCACGGAAGGGATAGCTTACCGTCGCGGAGGGTCAGGGTGCCCCAGGAACACAAATGCGCACGAGGATCGTGCAATCATAAGGGCGGCCACGTCCGCACCAACAACGTCGTTAGAATCGGTTTGACGCCATTTACATCCTTCCAGACATCCGGTGGTATCAAGGGAAACCATTCGGAGACGACTGGCCGACGCAGGTATAAGGTGCCGACGTCCATTAAGACGCTTACCACTTACCCCACATCATAGTGTCGATCGGATTTTTGCTGATCTCTGGCAAGCTGGAGTGTGACCGACTGGAGGCGTGTGATCTTCAGCGATGAATCTCGATTCATTCTCAATGCTGATGACCAGCGCATACGCATGTGGAGGCGGCCAGGCCACCGGTCCGATCCAGCATTTGTTGCCGAGAGGCATACGGCGATTACACAAGGTGGGGAGCGATTTGTTGGGACGCACGATCACCTCTAGTCGTCCTTCAACGCACTTTGACGGCACGCAGTTACGTGGACGAGATTTTAACGCCAGTTGTACTACCTATGCTATGAAGTCGCCCAGGTGCCATTTATCAGCAAGACAACGCTCGTCCACATACTGAGCGACTCTCCCAACAATGTCTTCAAGGATATGACGTACTCCCATGGCCTGCCAGGTCACCAGATCTCTCGCCAATAGAGCACGTCTGGGACGTGTTGAAAGGCAACTGCAGCCGTCCCGGAATACTGGTGAATTAACTGCCCAGTTGCAAATTGGACATTTCAAATAATTCTTTGTTAATGAGGAGCTTATGTCTCAGGCAAACTTTGATGAAAGCAAAAATTGAAAGGAATAAGTAACATAAGCTGACGGTAAAAAGCCAGTATAATAATTAAAACAGAGTCACTGCATGACTCTGTTTTAATACTGATAGGAACATCAAGAAAAACTACTAGCATTCAAGTTTATTTATTTAGGTAGCAAAAGAATTTGTTTCTTATCTATTCTGTGTGATTTAGGGGAAAATTAATGATATGTATAATCAAATTCTTACTAATTTTCACTAACGTTTCACAGCATTATCAACATTGTAATCAGTTAATCCTCTCCTTAAAAACGTTTTTAAAACGATTTATCATGTATAGACTGATGAAAATAGAAGTATGGTACCTTAAATCATACTTGTATATGCCTTTTTTATTAATTTGTACATACATATACATACTGATTTGTTAAAGTTTTCAAAATTCGTTGTAAAGTACTAATGACCTACTTTAAACATCCTAAGAACTTTATATATGATACATCAGTTTTGAATGTGTATTTTAATGATAGAAGACAAACGTTTTTAATCTTAATCTAGTGCATTATAAAGAATTATAATATAAGGCGTACATCATGATAAGTTGTGGAAAATCCTGTGATTATTTCGAAACATCTCTTCTAGTTACATAGTCTTAGTTCTCATTAATTAAAGATAAGACATTAGTCAATGTTATTCTTAAGAGAAAATAGAATGAGTCTGAAAGTTAATAGAATATATCTAACGCAACGCTTAAAATTTTAATGAGATAGCCTCAACTTTACTTTCAATTGCTAGGAGAGTCAATTTTAGATTATATGCGATAACACTTGATTCAAACATCGTTATGTAGCCTGAATTCGATGACACGGGTCACATGTATACCTAATTTTAGCAAGTCCCACCAGGAAACAGAAAGATTTTAAAACTGAGATAAGGATCTGTTTCTCTAACATCTTTGTTTTTTTCATGATGCTGTTATATTTGTTGAAAGCAATCTTCAATGAAAATCTGAATTAAATATAAAATCTTCTTTTCACATTTAGGTGTGTCGAGTGAATTATATGCTACGCGCACTTTAATGAATACCACAATGCGAATCAAACCTTTAAATAGAACAGTAAAAGATGGTCTACATAAAATTTCTCACCGTGTTAATCACATCCTTTTTGGAAGGCGGGCGTGCCACGATGATTTTCATCCAAGCTGTTTGATGTTTTTTTTATTTAGACAATTTAATACTCATATTATTTTTCTTGAGATATTTTTAATTTCTTCTCAGCCTTTTATTCGTGTATATTATTGTTACTTCAACCCCTTATAATTTCTTAGACATTATTGGATTATTTTACTATATCTATGTATGTGTCTTTAGGCGAAGGTGACAGTTATGCCACATTTTCAGTTTTGCTTTACCAAAGTGAGAAGTGTTGCCAAAATTCTGTCTTAGGTTGTAAATGCTACTCTTAGGTTGTAAGATTTGGTAGACGTCTTGTTGCTTCATACATTTAGCCTCAGAATTATTTTTTCCAATTTTTTAAGAAGGATCGAATGTCAAGGTGTGTATATCTAGATGATAAAATATTTCAGAGACAAATTTTGTTTTAAGATAATGTAAGCATAGTCAATTAAAAAATGTTAACACTTAACTTTTCATCATAACTCTTTGTATTTGGATTTCATTCATGGTTTGGACTTCAGTTTCAACTTTTTTCTAATACAAGAAAGAACTGCGCTTGTGCCCTACTATGGATGTATTTATTATGTAGGTAATTTTAGGCATATATATATATATATATATATATATATATATATATGTGAGTGTGTGTGTGTGTGTGCCCATGCATTAAGAAATTCACGCCCATGCATTAAGGAATGAAGTCTAGTAGGTTAAATACAACAGCATTATTAGCTTTTAGAATTACGTTGTTGATAAGCAAAAAAAGTGTATTTCATTCACTCTTTTATAGCCCTCAGTCATCACTTCATAAACTAATGAAACAACACCACAATGTTTCTAACGGGTTTTAGTAAAAGCAATACTCCTGCGGCTACGCACTTCACTTGAAAAATATAAAAATAAGGGATAAAAAGCATGTGATTTTCCGATACCCAACCACAAGAGCTGAACGTTAAAAGAATACGTTAATGAAACAGTGCCGTTTTGGGTAAGATAATCTTCTGGAATGGGACATGCAGAGTGCTAATTAACGGGAGAAAGAAGCCTTTGGCATGTGTAAGTGTTTGAAAAAAAAAGACTGATTTAAAAAGAGTAGAAACGATAGAAACTAAGAGTGCAAAATTGTTCATGAATGGTGGCTAGTTCAAAGGTTTTGAGAAGTTGCCCGTAATTATAAATGGAAAACTTGTAATTCGCAGTACAAATCACATCACAGCATGCGCTCAAAAGCAGTAAATTGCAAAATAGTAAAAGTATGTAATTTGGACATTTCCGGGTCTAGAAGTCACTCAATTTTCGAGGATGGTGAAAAAAAAATTGCACCAATTAGTCATCCTTCCACTGTTCCACTTAACGCTTCACTTCACAATTTCTAAATTATTAGGCTTAAGGTGGGAATTTAAAAATGCAAAATTTTACAATCGAATAATGAATGAAGTAACCGCAGAAAAGAAAAATATTTTTGAATAAATGAACCTACCTATTTATACAATCCATTGTTAAAGTTGATTTTCCCGAGTAATGTCCCTAAAAAAATATGCGAGTAGCCGTATGCAAGTAGAAAACTGTTTTCCGATTACGTTGAAATGAATAATGATTTAGTAAATTTTCCTCTTGTAAAATTGATTGGTTCAGGAAATTATTCCATCTTTCAGAGATCGGTGAGTCATGCACTTTGTTTCATCCTTTCGAAAATAAGCATTTTATAATGCTCATTTATTTTACGCAAGTGTTATTTAAATATTTATATGTGATGTAAAACTCTAGATTTGCCTCCCACTTGGCATAGTGGATAACGTCTTCGCCTTCCCTTCTGTGGGCTTCCGGAATAAGGCTTGGTTGTCATCTGGGATAAAGTCAGTCTTCCGCCTGAAATAGGATCTCGAAAGGGAAGCTGTGAAAACAGTACTGTCCATAGCCGAGGTCATTATCTGTGTAAAAATAAATTATCTCTGTGTCTGTTATTTCTTTCTGTATACCGTGATCTCTCTTTTCATATGTACTCCGGATTCGGGATCTTGTCGTGAAACCCCAGTGACATAAACAACAACTCTAGATTTCTCTGCCCGTAATTAAATACAGTAAAAGTGATATTCTATACCACCATATTTTTTAAAACAAGATTCCTAAAAAAATAAGCCGATGCAGATGCAAAAAAATCTCGTATAAATAAGACCACGAGAAATATCTAGTTATAGGTAATTTTAATTATATACTATGGTGTTATTCATCATTATATTTATACATATCATGACAAAATTATTTCACATTTCATTGTTGACATCTTTTGGTTGAAAGAAGAATCTTTTTCTTAAGGTAAAACTTTTTTTACATCAAGAGAAAAGACATTTATGCAGTACGAATCAGTCTGTTAGATGAGGAAAAGAAAGGAAATGTTTGAGTGCTTTGAAAGATGTCAAGTCAAATCAGTAAAAATAGATGTCATAAATGTATTCCTTGATTAACACAGAAGTGTTAATTCCCATTGCCAAATTATAGTTAATATAAATGGATTCAAATATTTAAACAAATTATCCCTAAGCAAACATTCATTCTGGTGCTTCAGCATTGAAATTTCCGAAATTTTTCCATAGTCTACAAATAGTGGGAGATCCGAAGGAGGACGAACAGTTTAGCTTTAAATAATTTAAAAAAAAAGTCTTTGATTCGATGCCCGTCACTGACAAATCCCCTGCCGTGTACACTAATTGCGGCTGGTGCACGAAAAATCTGTCGTGGCTGCAATGCCCTGAAACTTCTCAAATTTACCTCTGAAGATGTGGGTCAAGTGTACTGGTCTCGTCACTTGACTCAGATCTAAATTACGGGACCGGCTTGTAGGGGGGTAGTGCTGGCCACCTATACGGTGCCCCCTTAAATGAATGACCAGTAGTCTCGTGGTGTGAGTTAGGGAGTCCGTCCACATTCGATGTTGACCACTTGGTGGTCTAATGTTTGCAAGACGCTGTCCGCCCGGTAATTTACATTCAGGCGAATGTCTAGCGACAAGTGCTTCCGCATTTGAAAAAATAATTCTAAAAATGGATTTTCAAATCGATTAATAAATTAACTGGTCATCTTTTTATGTCTGCATTTTGAAACTCTTAAGAATATTAATAAAGGGGATCCAGGATACTTTATATATATTTTTTATTTATTGAGTTAAAATTATGAATTTTTTTATGATGGTTAACCATATAATACGTAAACAAAATCACATCATAAAACTTCTCATAATGTTTTTAAAAAAATTTAAAATATAAATTTTTTTTAAAAAAGTGGGATAATTTAAAATCGTTAGAACTCGAAATATTATTCGTCAAATTTCAAAATTTTTTCATTTAATTAAGCAGAAATACATAAGCTTTAATTTTGAATCAGAATTTTTCAAAATACTAATTTTAAAAAAAAATTGAAAATATTTAGGGTAAAAATTTCAAAAAAAAAAATTATGCAACTTATTTTTAAAATAAAATCTTATTTTCAAAAGTAAATATTTTTTCAAATTTGCTGAATCAAAATTAAAGTAAAATAATTGAAAAAGACATGTTCCAAGTTTGAACCATTTATCTTTAACTGTTCTTTCACCTCTGGAGGTGCGGGATCAAGTGTTCTGGTCTCGTCACTTGGTTCTAAATTACGGGACAGGCTTGTAGGGGGTAGTGCTGTCTGCCTATATGGTGCCCCCTTAAATGAATGAAATGGCCAGTAGTCTAGCGGTGTGAATATTCACATTCGGGCGAATGTCTAGAAAATACAAGTGCCTCCGCATTTGAAATTAAATTAAATCTTTAACGGTTCTTGACTTAAGCAATTTAAAGACGAGAAATGGTGGAAAACCCATCAAGCAGAAAAGCTCATTTAAAGGTTTAAACAAAGATTGGCTGCTATTAGAATGTTGCAAAACAAAAATTAATATCTCTTGTTCTAATGAAGATAAAAACATGACTTAAATGTCATTTTAAATGGAAAAGAACAGAAAAATTTTTAATGCAATAAATTGTTTTAAAAAATTTGAAGAACTTTGTGTCTTGGACCCCCTTAAAAATACAGCAAAAAGAAAACAGGCATGATGTTTTTACTAAATATGAAAGTCCCATGCATTTTCATATGTGGTAAAAATTATACGGAGTCACGAAAACTTTGGAAATATCCCTCCAAAAAGCTTGGAAACATCGGGGAATCAAATAAAAAAATCCTCTAGAGACAAGTCCTAACTTGCATTCTAAAATGATAAAACATTGCTGTGGTTGCAAACATTCACTTGCTATTGTCTTTATGTTCTGTATGCTTTTAACAGAGAATATCACGGTTTTTTTCACTGTAAGGTCTGGTAATAATATAATAATAATAATAATAAAAGTAACCCCCCTTCCAAAAGAAAAATAAACAAACAAACAAAAAACTTTGGATTTTGTAATCTTTATATTCTTCTTCCTATTGTATTAGTAGTTACGTGGGAATTCAGCATTTACCAGACAGAGAAAAGGATAAATCAATAGGAAAAAATGTACAGAGTTATAAGATTAAAAGACTGTGTGACAATGACTCGATTAGTGATGTCGCTTGATGTTATTATCATGTAACAGTCACGTTCCAGTAATGCAAAAGGCATTCGTTATAGACTGATATCTAGAACACGACCTTGACGAAAGTGTCGCTGTTCCGTGACAGCTGTGATTTAATTTAGATTGTATATTTAATTTCGAATTAAAATATCCGTAAAGTAAAACTATTGACACTATCTTGAAAAAAATAAGCCGAGTTAATTTAAACTCTTAAGAGAGCATTTCATGCATTACTGTATGTGAAAAGCTAATGCCGTGTTTAGACAAGCAACGAGCATGATTGATTTGCAAACACACTGTTCCGCATCGGTGTCTTTTTCTGCGTAGTATACACTATCTGCACTAAAAATGAACTTCTGGACACAGACCACTTTTCCCGTTTCTGAGTATTTCGCGAACCATCTCTGATATTCCTTGTTGGGAAGCGAGAGACTCAATGTGAAAATTAGACAATTTACTGTGTTTTTTTCATCTTTCGTATTTTTTTTTGTTCTTCTTTTTGCCATGTTGCCAAGACATATAGTCCAGCAACAAAAAAATAAAAACAACTTAAACAGAAAACGCAATGGGTTGTACAAATTGAAATGAAGCAAACCAAACTATATATCCATAAGAAAAACTAGTACAAAAATCTTTTCGAAACAGAGACACGACTTCATCTGAAAATAATTACATGTTGATGTATTTAGTTGATTCCGAGATTTTAGCGTTCCTTATTTTACGTTTATTTCTTTGTGAAAACACTCTTGTTTTGAATGTCAGTAATATCAGTACAAAAGGAAATTTAACGTAGACATATTTATACCAAAAACCACCTAAATCAAATTCTGGAGAGAATAACATTCATTTAAAAGTAATCAATAGGAAGTTTTACCAAAACTACTTTCTAATAAGAATGTATAGTAAAATAGAGCCCGTATTTAGCTTTGAAATGTAATAAAAAATGTTGAACTATTAGGAATGTTTAGAGTAAAAAATATTTTGAAAATTTATGAAGATTTAAAAAAATACTCATGATCGTAATGACCGAAAAAAAAAGAAATCATGAGCTATATGCCCCGAAGAAATTAACATAAAATGGAACCCTACAAAACACTTGCCATGCACTTTTGCTCTGATCACTTATACAGCAAAGTGTCGTGTCACAGTTATGCCGAATTTCTCTTTATATTGGCTCTTCAATGAAGGGAACATACCTGAAACGTCATTTGAACCACTACTATGTGCTTGCTTACCGGACTGTAAAAATTTTGTGTCATGTGTTATTTGAATTTTGAGTCTCAGTTAGTGTATGCTCTGAATAATCATCGAATTTTAATGGTATGATTCATGACAATTCCCTTCATTAAAAATAAAATTTAAGGGGGTCCAGGACACAAAATTCTTCAAATTTTCGAAAAAAGTTTTAGGCATTAAAGTGTTTTGTAGTCTTTTCCGCTTAAAATGACGTTTAAATCATGTTTCTATCTAAATTAGAACAGGAGATATTAATTTATTTTGAGCAACATTCTAATAGTAGCCAATCTGTGCTTAAACCCATAAATGCGTTTTTCTGCATTATGGGATTTTTCACCATTTCATGTCTTTAAATTGTTACAAGTCAAGAACCGTTAAAGATAAATGGTTCAAACTTGGAACATGTGTTCTTGAATTATTTTACTTTAATGTTGAATCAGCAAATTTAAAAAATATATTTACTTTTGAAAATATGATTTTTTTAAAATAAGTTACATAATTTTTTTTTTGAAATTTTTACTCTAAATATTTTTAATTTTTTAAAATTAATATTTTAAAAAACACTGAATCAAAATTAAAACTTCTATTTTTCTCTTTAATTAAATGAAAAAATTTTGAAATTGGACAAATAATATTTGGAGTTATAACGATTTAAAATTACTCCAATTTTTAAAAAAATTTAAAATTAAAAAATTTTTTGAAAACTTTATAAGAAGTTTTATGATGTGATTTTGTTTACAAGTTATATGGTTATCCCTCACAAAAAAATAAAAAATTTAACTCAATAAATAAAAAAAAATTTTAAATGTGTCCGAGACCCTCTTAAATTAAAGATAATTAAATGACTGTGTTTAACTGGTTGCGTCGCTATGAAGACTCTATTTCAAACCTGACAAATATTGCACTGCAAAAATTTTTTAATAGTATCTTCTCAGCGTATTGTTTAGTATTTCAGAACAGCATGAAAATACTTTTGAAAAAAGGAATAGTCTTACAGTTGTATGAAATACTCAATATATTGCAAAAAAAGGAATTTGCAATAATTATCAGTAACTGCTATGAAGATAAAACTCTGAATTCATTACCTCCAGAAAAATACTTTTGTTTCATTAAAATTAAGAACATGTTATTCAGTTTAAACTCCATCGCGCACAAAACGATTAGGTTCAAAATTTCTCAATAATGAGTTTTAACGTAGGATTACGTTCCTCAATAACGGTCCTCCGGAAAGAAAAAAAGTGTCCGTCCTGCGTTATAATTTTGGCAGCGTGCCAAACCTAGTAGCAGTAAGTTGTTAAACAGAAAACTACCAAACCCGTGGTAGTTTCGTTAGAAGAGACTACCTAAATTTTTTTTTTCATGATGTTTAGGATTTCCCCCGTCTTCTTGGTTTAAATGTTTGCAATTCTTAACGAAAAGTCTCTCTTTTTGCATGAAATATGCTAAATCGCGCAATTAGTAATATACTGTTTTCTATATTTTTGGTGAAAGTTTTGCAAATTTTCTATCATCAGATACGCCAGTAATTAAAGCTGTAGCATGTTAATGGAGCAACCGTCACTCGTTTGGTCGTTGAAGAGAATTCAATGTAGTTTTAATATTGAGGGGTTTCTAGATAATTAAAGGAAATGTTTAAAAACATTCGTGTTGTTTACAATACAAGAAACATAATCAGTTATTTATCCCACTTTTTAGATGCAACCTGTCTGTGTTTTACAAAGAATGGATTGGGATAAAAAATTTGAAGTTGATTTGCTCATACATTTTCCTTTTCCTGTTCACCTAGATACGCACACCAAAAGCCACATCAATAAGTTACAGCAGTTTTTTTTTCTGGAAATAAAACAATATCTTAAAGAAACATTCCTCTCTGAGTCTATAGATGTCGATGAAAAAAAACCACTCTCTATCATCTAAATCTTGATGATTCCAATTACGTATTAAATCCAAAACTAACAATAACTCAGTGGCTCGTAATCCAGTTTTTAAAAAAAATATTTTTTTCCCATTAGAGGAAATATATGCTTACGAATTTCGGGTACCGTTTTTTATGTACTGAGTCACAGATAAAGCATCAGTATTATTCAAGACAACATACGTTTTTTAATTTTTAGCACCGAAAGTGATAAACAGCCTTTCTAATTTAAGCCATTATCTCTTCTTTCGAGAGTATTAAAAGATGCCAAGTCACGTTAAAGTATTTCGTCACTCATAGAGTGAATCCATACATGCATACTAATTTCTTCGACATTCCCGCTGAAATAAAAAATAATTATCACACAAATTACAGAGTAAGTGAAACTAATAATATCCTTGGTACAAATGAATTCATTAATTTATAATTTGATTTTGTTTCACTAATTTCTTTAATTCAGGAATTCCATCGACTGAGTGGCGGGAAATCGGAGAGGGAAAACAATTGTTTTCTAATATAGTAAAATAGCTTCACTTGAACAGAACTGAAAAATAAAAGACTTGAACAGAACTGAAATTCACTTGAACAGAACTGAAAAATTAGTTTACAGAGTAAGTGAAACTAATAATATCCTTGTTTCACTAATTTCTTTAATTCAAGAATTCCATCGACTGAGTGGCGGGAAATCGGAGAGGGTAAACAATTGTTTTCTAATATAGTAAAATAGCTTCACTTGAACAGAACTGAAAAATAAAAGACTTGAACAGAACTGAAATTCACTTGAACAGAACTGAAAAATTTGTTTACAGAGTAAGTGAAACTAATAATATCCTTGGTATATGAATTCATTAATTTATAATTTGATTTTGTTTCACTAATTTCTTTAATTCAGGAATTCCATCGACTGAGTGGAGGGAAATCGGAGAGGGAAAACAATTGTTTTCTAATATAGTAAAATAGCTTCACTTGAACAGAACTGAAAATTAAAAGATTTTCTTTAAAAAGTGAGTTTTCATCAACACATGAAAAATTAAGTACAAAATGTAGAAACTAATTAATTAATAATTACTTTTGAATATTAACTTTACCCTCTTTACCAATCTCTTTAGAAAAAAGATAATTGTTGCTCAATGTAAGGTGAGCACGTCTCAGATAAAAAAGTTCATTGAGATTAATAAAGTCGGCGTGTGTAATATCTATAATCAAAATCAAGTACATGCTAGATATACATCATTTTCAAATCGGAACAACCATTTTGAATAGAAATTTTTGCACATCAGTGCCTGTAAATGATGTTTATAAGGTAGCCGACCCATTCAAAGTTGAAAAGTCATAATTTTCTGCAGAATAATTACGAAGAAGAAGAAGAGATGACATGAAAAAATGATTCGTATCTGAACAATCTGACAGTTTTGAAACTTAATAAGATTTGGGTTAATTGATTTTTTTACGTTATTGACCATTTACGGATAGATGTTGTATATTTGACATAAAAACCGATTATGAATTTTGTAAACTGTTACTTTACTGTCGAGTTGTCATTTTAGTCATTAAAATGTCTTTGAAATTCCTGCAGTACCTTTGTATCTTCTAAAACCTTGAATGGAAGACTATTTTGCATTCGATTTTAGATAACTTATGAAATTCATTTAATCTGTTACACTATAATTTTACTAACACAACATTTAATACACTTTATTTTTTTATATTGGCAAACTTAGTTCATTACTTTGAAAAACAATATTATTCTTGTCAACAGTACAAGGTATTATTTGGGCAGAGAATAAATAATTGTTTATTATACAAATAACTGTTATACATAATATAAATAATTGTTTAATAATTGTAAATAAATAATTGTAAATAATGCAACATAATATAAATAATTGTTGATTCTATTCCTAAATAATTCAGGCCAATTATAATTAGCCTGAATATCACACTAGGAAACTATGCATTTTCCCTCTTTACGAGAATGCTTATATGCACACGAAATATATTTTCTATGGGCAATAATGAGAATATTATACCAGATGGATAAAAAATTAATACCTGTTTTGGTACAAACGAAATGTTTTAATACGAACGTATCCGGACGAAATTAATAGTAATCCTTTTTAAGAGCATATTGCAATAAAAAAATTGAAAATGTAACCGGCATTTTGTCATAATTAGCAATACAAATAAAAAGTTTTTTCAGTACAATAATAACACCTGGAATATTTCATCAGTATTACCTTTGAACCACTTAATAAATTACGTGCTACGTAGCACGTTAAAGTAATGATGATTCAAAAGTAATATTTCAGATAGAAATTAATTTTGATTTGGTTTTAAATGCAAGTTGTCAAGAGACAATTGCTTCCCCTGTTAATTTATTTCACACCTAATCTGATTGTTCCGAATACGAAAGCTTCGTGACTCGGGCAACATAATATGATTTTCATACTTATTTATTCAGACCAACAGGGGAAAAAAAATCTCGTTAGAGAGTTCGTCATAGAGATGTATCTTTAGTTGCTTCTCGGGGAATGAACTACTTTTACAAGCTATTTATCTTGGTAAAATTTATTATTGGCTAACTGGGTAGATATATTTTAAAAGCCAAATTTCCAAAATTAATTTCTTTTGGCTGTTCATTTGACGTGAAAATAATCTTAAAATAACACGAACAGTTTTTTGATTTTTTTCTCTAGCAAAAGGGGTTTCTAGTAGAACTTTAATGAATTTTATTTAATGTTTTTTTATGCATTATGGGTAATAATGAGCTTCAGAAATGTCTTAGGTAATTCTTAGCCTGATATTTATAAAAACTTTTAAATTATTGAAAAAGAAATTTAAAAAAAAAGAATTTCAGATACATTTGTCATCATCTAAAATTTATTGTCATCGCAGATTAAATTGTTACATAATATCCTATAATTTAAATGCAAATTATTGGGTTTTAAATACACTAAGAGGTATTACTTTTTTCCAAGCACTTGATACCATTTTTGTATGATAATTTTATTGAAAAACTACGTCCTGGTAGCGTAAAACTACATTTAACATTTGTTTTAGCAACCACAGATTGCAAACTATAAATTTTCATTCACTTTTGTTTGGTATAATGCACATTCAGAAATTTATTTCCATGTCCTCATTATGCGTCAACTTTTAGGTTTTACCTAGCCGGTGTATATGCAAATCGGATAGATAATTGTTGTAAGTAACAGAAAAGCAATTTTAGATGAATAAACTTTATAATAAAATGCGCACGCAGTATATGTGCAGTGTTTTTTATATTTTTTGAGAATTTTAATAGTTTCTAAGAAATGGAGTCTCTGATAAGGATTATAAGCATCGTTTACACAACTGTTAAGACTGCACTTCCAAATGTTTGTTAAAGTGACTTTAAAAGTTACGATAAAATAAAGATTTTTCCTACTCTAAAAGAAATATATATATCATTAAATCATTGAATGTCACACATAAATCATGTTGATCTTTATAAAATAAAGCAATAGATTTTGTAAACATAACTCTAATGTCACTCGCAACCATTCAGGTTTGGGGATAACATCTTCGATGCATCACAGTGGTACAAAATTCTATTGCTTATTCTGTTTCTGCTTGTGTCCCTTATAACCAGAAAAATCAAGAGGTTTTTGATAACGACTACGGGAGAATCAGCGCGATAGATATATTATAGATATTTAATTAATCTGTAACAGTACTTTATTTCAAATAGCTTTAAAACTTTTTTTTTCAAACGCGGAGGCACTTGTCGCTACACATTCGCCTCTATGTACACAGAAAGACTGCTGGACGTTCATTTAAGGGGGCACCGTATAGGTGACCAGCACTACCCCCCCACAAACCGGTCCCGTAATTTTGAACCGAGTCAAGTGACGAGGTACATTTGACCTTGCACCGGTACATTTGATCTTGCACCTCCAAAGGCAAATTTGAAAACTTGGAGGACATTGCAGCTAAGGCAGATTTTTCGTGCACCAGCCGTCATTAGTATACACGGCGGGGGATTTGTCAGCGACGGGCATCAAACCAGGGACGTTCAGATCACTGGATCGCTGCCTTTGCCAATTGGGCCACCGCGCCCATAGCTTTAAAACTGGTATTATCCTTCAAATGGCATTCATCGTGACGAATACTAGCGCTTGCGTGAGAAAACTTCAATAGCAAATTTAGAGCATTCCCCACGTTCTCGCGTGTTTTGATTCAAATGGTATCAGCCTTCAAGCAGACGAATTGTCATAACCTGGGCTTTATACCGACGAAGCCCAAAAATCTTGAACCTAGCGGTTAATATTTTAGGATGCTCCAATATCATAATGGTCCTAGTTTTATTCTCCTAGAGCAGGGATACACAAACTGCTGCCCACCAAGCTCTTATGTGCGGTCCGATACACTCACATTCATTATCAGGCAGATGCTTTTGTAAACACAATTTCGGAAATTTGTTCCTGAAAAATATAAAACTGTACAAAAATGTGTCACCTGCTGCACACGTTGTTCGCATCAACGTATCTTTTGAAATCATCCAATTCTAAAAGGAAATAGGCGAAGAACGTATATAGAAATAGGCTTGCTGATTCTTACCTTGATGACGAATTGAGAGTAGCATGTAGCAAGTATGAACCTGATTTGTGTAAGATAAAATGTTTGACTCAACATCAAATATTACACTCATTTTTAAATAAACGCTTAAATATACTTAGGTTTTGAGTTTTAGGTTACATCATTATATTATAAGGTTGTAGTGTACTACGTTGCGGCCTGCGTAGAAAACATATGCATGTGGAGAAAAAAAGATTGAGTATGGTTGCCTTAGAATATCCATAGCCAAACGTATTTCTTTAGAACTTAAATTTATCAACTATTAAATTGCTGAATATTTAAGTTTTTCCTGAAAATGTTTATAAAAAGGAAAACAAGACTTCCTGAATTAAATTTTAATATCATGATAGCATATTTTCATGCAGAACAATTTCCTTTTTATTGAATCTCAGTTTAAAGCAATATTTGATAATACTAGCACCGTGTCCATTCCTGAATCTCTGAATTCCAAAAGTACAGAATATCAGTACAATGATCATGCTTATTTGCAGTACTGAAATTCATTGGAACGGGATTTTCCCCATAAACAGGAAATTAGTTTTTCATACGTTTATTTATGAAATTTTGAAGACAATTTTTATAATTAAAACATTATTGAAGATGCATTTTTTACAGTAAGGAAATTTTACTATGGGATAAAAAACATTTACGTTTAAAAGTATCAAAATAATTATATCGAGTAAAGTGTAATATTTTTATTTTTCCTTCATGTTGGATTGTCCATCTGGAAAATTAGTAGAGTGAACACGAAGGACTAAGAGAGAATGATGTGCCGAGCAGATTGTTTAATGGGGCACGTGCCTATAACTCCAGATTAAACTGAAATTCTGAATGTTTGTATTGGTCCATGCCTTTACGGCAACGCAGTTATCTTTTAAAATCTCCTTCTGGTACCAATTAAAGGTATTAGAATTCTAAATGAAATTAAATTCGGTCATTTTTGTTGACTTTAATTCTACTTACCTCTAAACTTGCTAATTAATGTGTATAAATGACAATCGCAGGAACTGAATAGCTCATGTCAACATTATTATCACAGATATAAGGCTAATTTAATTAACGTCTATTAGTGCAATGTTTGGAAAAATTTATTTAGCTGCTATGCGGTTAGAATTTATTTTTCTATAATTAAGACATCCATCATACGCCCCATCCCCACAAAATAAATAAATAAATAAAATAAAAATAACAAAAAATAAAAAATAAAAATTAAAAAAAAATAAAAATAAATAATAATTTAAATTCTACTTATCTCTAAACTTGCTAATTAATGTGTACAAATAACAATCGCAGGAACTGAAAAGCTCATGTAAACATTATTATCACAGATATAAGGCTAATTTAATTAATGCCTATCAGGGCAATATTTGGAAAAATTTACTTAGCTGCTATGCGGTTAGAATGTATCTTTCTATAATTTAGCAATCCGTCATATAATAAATAATAATAATAAATATAATAAATAATAATGAAAATTAAAAACTTTTTTAAACAAAAATAAATAAATAAATAAAATAAAACAGACTACTTGAGCCCGAAAGTTGTATATCGGTGTAATGCATTAGTTATTTCAATGAACAAGAAATATTTAAAGAAATTCCAAGGATCCATCAGAGCACAAATGCTGGGCACTTACTTTAATTTCTATCTTTCGCTTGAGTTCCATGATACAATTTTCAATGAGTTATTACGAGGCAGATCACACCGAGCTCCTTTGGTTTATATTCATATTGTACTGGACTAAACACTTCCGAAAACCAAACCCTAATTTATTCTGTCGGCTTTCAGAGACATCATTAGCCATGCATTCTGCAAACATATTACGGCATCTGCCACTGTCAGACAGTTAAGGAAAGTGGTTAAGAGCTAAATATGTCACTGAAATTTTGCTACTCTTTAAAGGCGTTTCATAATTAAAAATAGAACAACGCGTATATTTATCATAAAGAGTCGATACCACTATATATAAAACTTTATAAACCGGAATTTAATAAGAGGCCAGAAGAGAGAATTCGTGAAAGTCGTTTTTAAATACTTAAAAAACAGTAACTTCGATATCGTAAATATTGCATGCGAAATGTCATGCAAAGTTGCGATTTTTCAAAATAATTATAGCATGAATATTTACCTACTGTTTATTAATCTTTATCTGATTTATGGTAAGGTCATTGGTCAATTGATAGTTTACATACTAGAATTAATGAATGTATCAGGGATCATAAGCCAAACCACGACTTTGTTTTTAGAAAGGTTCATGAGTAGATGCATTAAAATAATTAACCTAGTTAATTTCTATCGATTCGCCTCTTCGAAAATGATAATAAATTGTTTGATGCAGTTTTCTCTCGCCCGTGAAATACATACTGATGCCTAATCTCTCGCTTTGGAAGATTTTAGCATTATGATTAAAATTAATACGAAATTTACTCACCCTAGCAGACAAAACAAAATTGTTATAATCAACCATTATAAATAACTTACTAATGAAACTTTTACTGTAAATATTTCTAAGGCATAAAGATAACTTAGGTAATGTAAATGAACGACTTAAAAATAGCGTCAATATTAATAACTAAGATTCTGAATTATTAATGACAGAAAAGAAAAGTTTTTTTCCTATATGTGACGTAAGAAAGGGCTAATATCTTTCATGTTATTCTTTGACAAGATTCATCAAATAATATGCAAAAGAAGTCTTATTTTGAGATATTTCTTGAGTATTTCATCAGGAAATCTAAGTTTTTATTGATAAAAAGAATCACATTGTCCAAGAGACAAGAATGAAATAAATGCAGAAATCCGTTACAATAATCTCTAAATTTTAAAATTTACAATGTTTCTAAATTTTAATGAACAAGTTATATTTAAAGAAATCCGTACGATCTACCAAAGCACAAATATTGGGCACTTACTTTAATTTCTATGTTCCGCTTGACCTTCTTCATACAATTTTCAATTCAAATTCTTCAATTTAGTTCAATTCAATTTGCATTCAATTAAATTCAATTAAACTCAATTTAAATTCTCCAATTGATTGAATTCTTCAATTTTTCAATTTAGTTTTTCCTTGAAATATTTTAAATAGACCCTTGTAAAGTGATTAAAAATTTAAAACGATCATTTTACGTGCCATCTTTTAAAAACTGTAAAACAATTACAACCTTGTACTTATCTCAAGAATATAATCTTATCATAGAGAAAAATCTACTTTTCATCAGAAATTTTTTTACCCTTAAGCTTAAAAATTATCTATAGTGACTAAATCGAAAAGACTCGATAACGTTAATTTCTAAATATTTGAAGCATTAAAATTTATTGCTCATACACTTAAAAAATTAGTTACATTGTCCTTAAATTAATAAATTAAAATTCATTTAACTCTTAAATTTTAAATTAATGCAAATTTTAGTTCAAACAAGTTAAACGCATATATTTGAAAATTTGGTTTAAGAACTTCGTTATCTAAAAAAAAAAATTGATCAATGAACAATGTTCATTGATCAATTTTTTTTAACATAATATGATGCCCGGTATAAAGGGCTTAAGTAAAAAAAAAGTGATTTTTAGATATTTGTTAGTATTGATAAAAAAGATCAAAAATATTTTGACTTGTATAAAAGGCTTAGGTCTACAAATTTTGTATACAAAAGTACATTTCTTTGTACAAAAGAATCAAGTCGAAATTATATTTCTGCGATTGGTATAAAAGCCAATAACTTGGTATATTTAAATCACTGTTTTTGACTTAAGCCCTTTATCGGGCACCATAGGTATATCACTAGACTTTCAATCAGATTTTTAATACACCTATACCTCGCTATACGGCATTTCGCTATAAGGACCTTTTTTAATTTTGGCACTTTTTTGATTTACGGCCCACAAAGTTTCTTTATACGGCCACAACAGCGGAAAGTGGTGATAGCAGCATATTATAGCTTAGTGATTCTTCATCCTAATGTTCGTCATCATATTAAAACAGTTGTTAAGCATTTTACTTTATGTTTTTTATTAAATGTATACATATGTGCATATGATTTCTTTTGTTTTTGTTTATATGTTTATTTTTTGAATTTCTGTTTATTATTACATTATTTTGTACTTTTATTTTTATGTCAGCATTTTTATAGGAAATAAAAGAATAAAATGCTTTATGAACTAAAACTATATAATTTATAAAAAAATTGAACAAATCCAATTCAATTTGTATGGGTTTGTATCAAAATAATTGATTCGTTACACGGCTTTTCGCTTTACGGCCAACTTTTCCGGAACGTATCTAGGCAGTAAAGAGAGGTATGGGTGTATTAACAACAAATTTCAAAATTGCAGGCGAGTTAGTAAATTATTAGTTTGCAGATTTGACATTAGGTGAAAAACATGTATTAACATCTGAGGTTTTCATCAGAGCAATATAGAATGAGTACTTTAATACACAAATCGTAATTATGTGAGAAATCTTGCGCATATATCATAACTATACTAAGCCTCTTTTAATTTAAAAAACAGAGTAACAGCCACAAGCTCCTTAGAGTGTACATTTTAAATCTTTCTTCTGTTTATTTGTTATACAAATCTCTTTTTATTCAGTGAATTATTCTTCATGACATACTTTCATTCTTTTACTTGCATTCCATTATTTTTCTATTGTATGAATATTTCTATCCTTTACAAATATTTTCCCATGTTTTGTAATAGAATTTAAAGTTTTATTTTCTTTAATGTCATTCATTTTGAAATTGTTTTAAACTCTATTGCAAGGATTCTCTAGTACCTGTTTTGTATTTCATATAAGGAAAAGTTATTGTAAAATACTTTTTTTCTCCCTCATTTTGTATAATCCGGATTTTTTTATTAGACAAATACCTATTTTTTGTTGAATGATTTATTCTGTTTACTACATAAATTCTTTTATTAAGGCACATATTTATTTTTTAAGGAACTCCCATACTATTATAGCATAAATTAATTTTTTCGTGTATTCTTTAAACATTCTTTAAACACAAAGATAAATATAAAAAAGTTTCTATTATGTATTTCCAGACACTAAATAAAAAAAATTTATCCCATCTAGCAAATGATTATGAAGCTTTTAAAATAAGTAATTTTTAATACTCTTTGCTATAAATATTCTTCTTATAAGTTTTCTCTTTTAATTGTAAAATTTACCTCGATTTTGTTAAAAAGATACTCTTTTGTTTTATTATAAAACACATTGGTGTGGGATTTTGCCTAATTTACATCTTTAAATCTTAAATCAAGATAAAATGTTTAAGATTTCAAGTTTAAAAGCCTAATATAAAAGTCTATCAGGCTTGACAAGACGTGACAAGATATTTTACATACACTGAAAGAAGAAAATGTTTATAATTTTTTTGAATTATAATAATAATTCTTTGGATTATGAACATCAAATCGTTTCCATGTATAATCAAAAAGCTTTACACTATTTCTGTACACCATTTTTTGATACATGAAATTTAAATTGTCCAGAAATAAGTATTACGATATTGTATTTTAACTGGATTGTTTAAATCTCTATTCACACGAAATGCTTCACAAAATATTTCCTGAATCATGAGAAATTTATTGCAGTTATTCCATTTTTAAAGCTATCTTCTTTACATCAAGGAAGTAATTTTATCATGGAAAAATTATCTTTTCATGTTACCAGGTCTTAGTTTCTGTCAAAATTTGAATTGTAAGAAAAGATGTTCAGTTACAAGCCCTATGTACTAAAAAAGTTGAAATTTTTGTAATTTAAATTAATTTCCACTCTAATCTAAATTAAAACTCTGAACTAACCGCTCATCGAGATATCTTTAAGGATATTTAGGCGAAATACATTTAATAAATTTACGTTCTAATCTAAATTAAAACTCTGAACTAAACGCTCATCGAGACATTTTTAAGGAAATTTGGGTAAAATACATTTAATAAATTTATGGTCTATATAAACCATGTTATTTTATTCTTATCTTTGTACAGATTTAACACTTAAATTTAGTCAAAATTCTTAAAAAAATCTCAAGTTACGAATCTAAAGCCCTCTATGAATGATATATGTTCGATTTAAAATTTTACGAATGGTTAAGTCAACGCATATTATGCCTTTTTTTTTATTATTACATGAACTACGTTTTGCTAAATTTTCTCCATTTAATTTGAGTTTCATCGCACAAACTTAACCATTTTCTTCCTTCCAAAACATTAATTACCAACACTGCATCAAAACAGACAATGTCCAAACATTATTTTAAAACGTGCCTTAATTAAAAGTGAATCACAGCCCTAGGAGAGATATTTCGCGACTAGTGAAAGCTAAAAAATAAAATTCAAGTCTCAGCGAAAGAGAAATCCTCACTATCGAACAATCTACTGCACAATCTAGCTCATCCACCTGGACCAGTCTAGCGTGCACTTCATTTATCAAGTCCCGAGGGGGGACTGAGGAGATTTTTCCTTCCTCGAGAAGCAGTGAGTAGGAAGGGAGGAAGAAAAAAATAAAAGATCGTCAGGAGGTCAGCCGGGGAGAGCAATGGACGGGTGAAAGGGAGTCCGAAACAATAACGTCATATCGAGACCAACTGACCCCGTTTTCGGATCGGGCTCACTCACTATATAAGCCTCGACATCTCCACAGATCGGCAGAACACTCTCAGCATCATGGGAGCTTCTAAGGTAAGTGATCAGCTTTCCTCAGAAATCCATCTCCCTCCTGCTCTACCGAGCTGGAGAAAGATCTTTCTCCAGCTTTCTCCAACTTTCTCCGTCCGACACGCAGGAGTATCTATGGAACTATATACCTTTAATTTTCCTTTGAGTTGTCTTGCAATTTGATTATAATTTGGGTTCGTTTTTTTTCGAAGAATTTATATCAGTAAATTTACGTCTAAATTTTTAAATATGTTTAGTACATTACCCAAAATTTTTCTCTCGTTTCTCTATTACGTATCCAGGACTATCAGTGAAATTTTAAAAATTTCAGCCTATTTTTATTTAACATGGGTCTTGACATAACCGAAAATTTTGGATACATTTTTCGAAGAATTTTAGAGTGGCAAATGTGCGTCTATGTATCCATAGGGATAAACAAAATCATAGACCTAAAATATATTCGTACTTTTTGGAACACGTGTCCTTATATAACCAAAATTTAGCATAATTTTTTTAAAGAATTTTAGTGTTGTAAATTTATATCTTAATTCTTGTTTATACCTGAAATCGGTCACTGGGGGCATTGTCTAATTTTCTCCTCTGTGCAAATTATTGAGATTAAAGGAATTGTATAGTAGAAAAATTTGGGCACATTTTGTAACCCAAGTGTTTTGATATGATAATGTTTCGAAGTAATTTTTCGAAGGGGCTCAATGAGGTAAATTTTAGTGTAACAAGTTTTCTTGATATATAATTGAAAAAAATTCAGTGCGCTTCTAACAAAAATTAAGATTCTAGGAATTGAGAGAAAGCATTTTTTTAATGAAAAAAGTAGCCAAAAGAACCCTTTAAGGCCCAAAAAACAATACCTGAAATACAGGAAAAGAAAAATTCTAATGAAAACTTGGACCGAAAAATACCCATGGGAAAAAATGAAACAGTCCAGAATACTACAGTTAAAATAGTGTAGAAACTGAGAAATTAGGAAGAGGAATGAAAGGAGAATCTAAAAAACGTATCGGGACCTATAGTTTAAAGTGAGTTTGGATGGCTACATTTACCTTTCAAGAACGTGTCGTGAAACTGTCTCAGACATTGGGAGCTTAGGTATATTGACAGGAAGCTAGCGCTTAAATATTATGAGCAGAGATTTCTAGTCTAAAGTCATATAAACTTTAGGTTGAAAAATTTTCTGAATAAGATTACAATTGTAGAAAATTCAGCGAAAACTCTGTAGTTTTTACAGTTGCTTCGTAAAATTGAATCTTCCCAATCTTTAAATATTATTCATATTCATACAGGTTTAAAATACTAATTCAAAATATTAAACGTTTTATTATGAAAGGAACAGAAACTTGCTGCAAAATTTTCTCTTCAATAAGTAACAATAAGTAACTTCTATGTGGTATAGGAACGAATAAGGGAAGAAAAAAAGACTAAATGATGAAGAATTTGTTAAAGAAACTTCTTTAGATTTATTGAAAATTGAAAAAAATTGTCTAGTTTGAGAATGGAGGCAATTTCTCTGCGAGAGACTCAGTGCACAGAAAAAAGTTACTTACTGGGATTAAAAAAACTATTAAATTTAAAAATCTATTTCGAAAGGCAGAATTAAAAAAAATATGCATTTTTTTATTGTGCAATTTGAAAAATATTTCGCACATAATTTAATCTAGAGTAATAAGACCCTTGTCTACGGTTCATCGAGGATGTGACTTTCAAGTTGGGTGGATAACGGATAACGAGGATAATAGGTTTGGCTCCTCACAAAAACTCTATTCCGATCTAAATGCAAGAAAAATTATGAAAAAGTACCGTTGGAGATGTGGGGTTGTTACAATCCAAAGCAGTGACTGCATTTTTCTTTCGATTTTGACTCAAAGAGTTTGTTAGGTTATATATTCTAAGCTGCTAAGTTTAAAGATATGTTAACGAGCATTATGATAGTCGCGAAATTGCAAATAGGATGGTAAAATAACAGTGTTTCAGAATGATATTGTTGACCAATTTTGTGAATGTCAGCATAGTATTTATACATGCTTAATGTTATTTATTTATTTATTTTTTTCAATTTGTGATGCAGATTCTTACTTTTCTTTTTCAGAATTGGGCCTCATGGGCCGCACTAAGTTGTTTGGTACTCTCTGTATCTGCTGGATACCTTAGCCTCGGAGGCGGAGGTGGAGGCTATGGTGGCGGTGGCGGCGGCTACGGCGGCGGAGGTGGCGGATATGGTGGTGGCGGTGGCGGCCACGGAGGTGGAGGTGGAGGCTATGGCGGCGGCGGAGGAGGATACGGAGGCGGTGGTGGAGGCGGCAAAGGAGGCGACACCATTTTCATTGCCGTACCCATCCAGTCCGGTGGTGGAGGATACGGCGGCGGCGGTGGAGGATATGGCGGCGGCGGCGGAGGAGGTAAAGGAGGTGGAGGAGGAGGAGGATATGGTGGTGGAAAAGGAGGAGGAGGAGGAGGAGGATATGGTGGCGGTGGATATGGAGGCGGTGGCAAAGGACTGAGTGGCGGAGGAGGATATGGCGGTGGCGGAGGAGGATACGGCGGTGGAGGAGGAGGATACGGTGGTGGAGGAAAAGGAGGCGGAGGTGGAGGATATTCCATCGTAAGCCTCGGTGGAGGAGGATATGGTAAGATATTTATTATTTAAAATAGAATTTTATAAATGAATGAAAAAAGTCCAAGATATAAGAATTGAAAAAAAAAATCACTTTTGAAACGAATCTAAATTCTTTTCTTCTATTTATTTAATCCCATTAAATTTCTCGATTTTAGTTACACTCTCACAAAGATACATTTGTAAACCCCTTTTAATAAATTTCAAGATAATTCTCTTTTTATATTAAATTTTATGTTATCCCTATTAACAATAAAAATGAGGAATTTATAGTATTTTTCCATTTAGCTGTTTATCGATGAATTCTAATAATAATTTTCTAATTTTCTATTATGTATTATAGGAGGTGGAGGAGGAGGACATAGCAGCGGAGGAGGAGGATATGGCGGCGGCGGAGGAGGATATGGCGGCGGTGGTGGTGGATACGGAGGCAGCGGTGGTGGCGGCGGTGGAAAAGGTGGTGTCGCCATTGTTGGAATTAGCCTCACTAGCCTCGGAGGTGGTGGACATGGAGGCGGCGGCGGCGGCGGAGGATATGGTGGTGGATCTGGTGGTGGATATGGTGGCGGATCTGGTGGCGGATATGGCGGCGGATCCGGCGGTGGATATGGTGGCGGCGGAAAAGGAGGCGGAGGCGGAGGATACTAAACAAGAATCTGAGTGAGTATCTCATGTTCTAAAATATATCACTGATGTAGAAGATATTGTAGGAAACTTCCAAAAAGCCTTCCCTTGTTATTCACACCTATACTTGATACCTATACTATCGGATAAAATACTTATACTATAGAAATAAGCATACATCTGTCAGAATTAAACAGTAATTTAGGAACATTTTAGATGGACTGCATGAATAGACGAGAAACAATAATATTTGCATTTAAATATATGTAATCTTTAAATTATCGGAAATTATTGAACTTTCTGTGCGATAAATAATTAAAGGGTACAATTTGTTTTTTCAATTTAGGACCTGATATGTACATTTTTCCATATAATTTTGTGGTGTATAAAGGAAAAATTATCATATTTAGAAAGGGGAGTTTGATAAATGGTCTTCACAGATTTTTGAGATGATTTTAAAAAGAGTTATTATAATTGATTTTAAATATTCAAAAATTATTCTCCTTCAAGGTTGAGTAAACAAACATTTTTAATCAAAATTCTGCCTTCAATGATCAATCATAATTTTTTAACTTTCCTTATCAGTTCATATTACAAGAAATCTGAGCAAAATATAAATGAAATAAACGCAATTAGAATATGATAATAATTATGAAACAAATATGAAGTAAAGCAAAAAAAATTCATATTGTTTTTCTATAGTATTCATGAGTATTAAGTATCGATAATACGCTACCTTTTACCTAAGAAATATGAAAATCGATCTGAGGACTATATGAGAGTTGAAAAATTATATTGACTTATATAATGTCTTTAAATTATCTGAAAACGATAAAAATCTGTGTTTCTTTTATTTCAGCCTCAGAAATGAAGAAAAAAGAGTCCCCTTCTCAAAGGCTTGGCATTATGTCGCTCTGAAGTACAGTTCCTCAAAACACAATTCCATCCCTGATGAGTGATATGTGAAAGAGTTTCACCCTAACATTGGGCCCAGTCGAACAAACAGACAAATCAATTAATTTATCTCATGGACTTCCTTGGCTTGTCTAAGCCAAACTTCGAAGTACCGAGTGGCAATAAAAATGTGATTTTTTGTACATAAATACTGTCTCTGTGTGTTTTTTTCAACCTAGAACTCCTTCTAAGAATATGTATTGATAACATATTTATCAATATATATATATATATATATATATATATATATATATATAATATCAATTAAATGAAAGAAATTACATAATAAAATGGTTTTAAAACACGATAAATTATTCAAATATAACTCAAAAGTAATTTCTAAGAACAGTTGTGCTTATGTTAGACCTCTAAGAACTATAGTAATTTGACATACAAAAATACTGGAAAACAGAACAGTAAGCAAATTAAAAACGTCATATAACAACGATTTAATTAAAAATATAAGTGATATCACTGATTTAGATTACTTTAGGCTTTATACGCTTATCATTTCATACCATTAGAGTTCTCATGATGATTTTCTATGCTGAAAAGATTTTGTATACAGGATTGTAAGATATTGTAAACAGGATTCATTCAAAAATATTTCAAACGATAAACGCATTTCTCTGGAAATAAAATAGAAAAAAAATTTCTTTTTACTTTAAATCTTGTATATGTAAGTTGCTTCGAGCACTGAAAGTTTTAAAAAAGTTGTTACACAATTTTGCTGAAACTTTAGAGAATCTAATATATAGTTACAACAGCAATCCTCTTCTTTTCTGTTATGCTATATTTTTGACAGCTCAATTATTAAACTTATTGGCACTAAAGCCAAATTTTTTTAAAATTGTCGCTTAATTTTTTGTGCCACTCAAAATTCCCCCTTTTTAAAGAAAAAATAATTTAATTAAAAATAATTATTTAATATTTAATATCTATTTGTTATTTGTATTAAAACGCATAGCTAAGAACATTTCTAAGTATTAAAACAATTAATTTTTGAAAATTTGAAACTTTTGAATTAAAGAATATTTTGTATGAAAGGATAGGTATGTCTTACTCATTTTTTTAAATATTATTTTTACAAATAAATGCATCTCTTTGATTATCTCATAAATCTGAAAATAAAATGAAATGTTAAAAGTCCTCTGCTCTAAAACGGATATTCTCGGAAATTAGCAGATTTTTAAAATGCTGAAAACTTTAAGCAAGCATCTTTATTAATATACCTCAAGAACAATGGAAAAATTTTATTACAATATTACATCAAACTGTATGAAGGATTTCAGTTTTTACATTCTTTTATTCTGCAATAACGACTCAATCTCAGCCACCTACTCTTACTCTTTTACCTAAAAAACCCAAGGAATCGAGCCTGGATCTCCTGCCTACAGGATAAGCATGTACACAATTTCACCCCGTAGTCATGCTATAGACTGTCTTTGCAAATCTCACAGTCCTCCATCGACTGAAACAGGTGGCCATAAACAAAACTCTTTTTGTTAGGCACTACAGTAAAGACTCAAGTACGCGCTTCCACTTGTATTGTTTCTTACACGAAAACACGTTAGACTCTCTCAAAATCAAAATCAGACGTACTTACTCAAAATCTAGGCTCACATTTATACTGAAAATCCATGCTGTAGTCTTTTTTAATAAACATCACTCGTGTGCATGATAGAAATTTGCGATTATTTTCACTCACGAAAACAAATCCTTAACTTCTAGCAGGCAATCGTATGATTCTGTATACTAAGTAATTTGCCCCTTATTTACCTCACTATTTCCCCAGTACGGTTCAAGACTCTCTAAGTTCTGCTTTAGAACAATTTAACTCAATAGGGAAAAGAGCGTAGCCCCATATAAATGATAATTAATTTTCCACGAATTTGATATGCCCCGTTTTATCATCATAGTATTCCTCTAACACAGTAAAATGATTTGTAGCATCTCAAGAACTTTTATTTCATTAAATTTGTACTTTATTTAAATACACGAAGAGGAAAAGTAAGTATAAATTGAAACGGGATTAACAAATACATTTATTTTAAATATTTAATATAGCATTCGATTTTCAATTTTTAGGAAAATATCGAACTTATTTTTAAACAACTACGTTGTTTAATCAAATAAATCATTATTGCTTAAATTTGTGAGCAAACTGGGCAGATAAGACAGTATAATTTCATTCAGTTGCTCACAAAAATACATAAAATTTCTTGCCTATCGATCAGTGGCTATGGAAATATGTTATGCTTAAGCTCAGGTGTAGTAAAATGGGCAGCCAAGTGTCCTCGAATATATTGTTGACAGTATTTTAGTATTCTTAAATATTTACCATTTCCAGAATGGATAAAACTTTTCTATTTTTACCCTATTTTGTTGAACATAATAACTATTTCTGAACAACATTTGTTTTATTAGATTTAGAGCAGATCTTAGTTTTAAAATTTAAAAAAAATACTTATAGAATAAGGTTCACTTAAAAAATTAAAAATAATAAAAGTCATAAACACGCACAATCTCTCTCTCTCTCTCTCTCTCTCTCTCTCTCTCTCTATATATATATATATATATATATATATATATATATATATATATATATATATATATATATATATATATATATATATATATACAGTCGAACCTCCATATATCGAACTTCCACATATCGAAATTTTCTATATATCGAACTCTTAGCAAATCTCCATGTTTTTTACATAGAAAAATTGTTTCTATATTTCGAAAAAAATCTCTATGTTTCGAAATTTTTTTCAAGACAAATTGGGAGATTTTATTCCACTTTAGAATAAAATCTCCCAATTTTTGGCATTTGAAACAATACGTCGTGGACTTTAATTCGCGGAAAATGTCCCTGATGAAGTTTTTAGTGGACAGAATAAATACGAACATTTCTTTGAACTTTCCGCAAAACTAACTGTTCGGCAAGATATTCGTAGTTTTTTTTTAAAGAATGTAACTGTGATCATTGTAACCACTGTCTGCTTTATTTCTTTTTAAAGATATGTAGTAATCAATAAATCTTTCATATTAATTCAATTTTACTTATTAACTTTCATTTAATGGGATTCGCATATAAATTAGAAATGGAGTTTCGTATACGAAAATTAGCTTTAATTTTTTTAGGAGAATTATGATAAGACTAAGCTCAATTCTATATATCGAATTTTTTTTGCGCAATTTGCTACTTCCATATATGGAGGTTCGACTGTATATATATATGTATATATATATATATATATATATATATATATATATCCATATACATATATCCATATATATATATATACATATATGTATATATATATATATATATATATATATATATATATATATATATATATATATATATATATATATATATATATATATTTCTTTACATGTGATCTAGACACCTGAAATGTTTTGCGGGAAATTTATTACATAGTGTTAAATAGCAGCATAGTTTTGTGACTATCCGTCAAGTCAATAAGGCAGAAAATTTTAATGCTAAGAAAATATTTTACATATAAACTTTAGTGTACAAGACATTTTATAATTATTAAACATTTTATAATTCTATAATAAAGGAACAAATTCTTACTTCTCAAGAAATCAGCTCATTTTACGTCTTGGGATGTTTATTTAGATATCATCCTTATGCTTTTTAAATAAATGAGATTTTAAAATTGTTGCTGCGGATTACATCAACCTGAATTAAAATTATTTCTCCCTCAGCGATTTATACAAGACTGTATGCAGCAAAAACTACCAATCTTAAGTGCTAACGACTAGTATTTAAATAACGATCGTTAGAGAGAGAAAAGTTTTTCCATCTTCTATCTGAGAAATTTTCCCCTGGAAAGTTACAAAGTAAAATGAGAAGTAAAGTTTAATCGTTTTTCTCGGAATAAAAACTTAAAGTGATAAAAGGTAACGTCTAAAGTTGTATAAAAAAATCAAACAATCAGTAATAACTTTATATTTCAGTCATCGCTTAAATTTAGTTAAAAATGCTAAGAAAATGCAAACCTGCTTCTCTCGAAATTTGAATGTTTCTCCTTCCTGTAAAAATACAAACCTCGATTCTTCATCTGCACAGCCAGAAAGCTTAAATGGTGGCGGGTAATTGTGTTAAAAAAAAATTCAGTATGGCATGTATTTGGAATTAAGTTTAAAAAATGTTTGCTCACAAGAAATTTGAAAATTCTTCGGTACAACCAATGGCATGGAGTTATTTACTTTTTTACTTGAAAAGAGGTAGTGGCTAATTACCGACTATTCGACAACTACTTCCGTTTTAAATTGAAACAAAATGTAACTTTCCAAGACGATCTAGTTCTTGGTCCAAAACATGCTTGCGAGTTTCCGCACGAGGAGGTTGCAATGTTAATTCCTTCGTCTGTAGTTGTGGGATAGAAGTGGTTAAATATTCCCCTTTCGTTCTTAAAGATGCTGACAAATGATTAAGAGTTTGGAGATACAGTTAGAAGTGTTATTAAAATGTAAAATGTAAACAATAGAAATAAACAAAAATTAAAATTCAAGCATAGACTGCTAAATCACTATAACATAAAACATATCCTGCAAAGAAAACATTTTCAATAGAGGATAGCGCAGAAGCTTCATATCCCCATAATGAAAAAAACAAATAAATAATCCAACAGAGATAGATAAAAATAATACGAATATAGACAAGAAACAAACAGAAATCAAGCACTGTGGGCATCCACGCACCAACGGCAAGATTCTGCATAAGTGCCGGAACTGAACCATAAAACAACAGAGGTAACCGACAGGTATCTTCATCAGGGAGCCTAACCATATCAGTTACCTCAAGGGGAACTTTCTGAATAGGATGCAGGTAAGCCCAAAAGACATCCCAAGGCCCCGAGTCCCCCAAGGAAGCAATAAGTCAAAAAGAAAATGAAAAAACAAACACAACTTACAGTATGGGCTCAACGCACCTTACATGCAAGCACACAAATAATCCTAATGCAAAGTAAAAGATGCGTACATACCCCAATTCCGTAAGTGACGGTTATGGCGAAACAGCAGCCAATTCTATCCTTAAAGTTACGTCATTGTAACATTACTATAGCGCCACCCCCCCATTACAGCTTAACCAAAAGAAAAACACAAATACTATTCTAAACATCTTTAAAAATTCCTGAGTCTAAATGCCATTTTTTTTTAAACTTTTAAATTGCCGAAATTTTTAGGGAAATCGTTTTTTCTTAAGTTTTCCTCGAAAATGCTACATGCCTCCAAAAAATCCCCAGCGTTGTTACATATGTTTTTTATTCTGTAAAGTTGTGAGTAAACAATATTATAATAAATTTTATAGTTTAAGTTGCTATGGAAATTGGTAAACGTAATAACCTCGAAGTTAAAATCTAATCTTTTATCATATATCCCTATTTTTATTTCTCTATTTTGAATTTTAATTTTTAAATCCAGATAAGTCGCACAAAGATTATTATCGTTAGTCCGGTTTAAAGTTAGTTCCTTTGGGTAGATTTGATTAAGAAATTCCAAATCGTTGCAGTTAAAAATTATGAGGTCATCAATATATCTAAATCCGGTAACATTATTTGAGTTAAGAAATTTAGTTTCGTAAAAATGTAAGAATAGGTTGGCAAATGCACTAGAATAGCTATTTCCCATAGGTATACCCTTTATCTGTTTAAAGAAACATAAGCCATTAAAGAGATAGTTTTCCAAAATATTAAATTTACATAAATCAATCCAGTCACATTTTAAGATTAAAGTACTATCTAAATAAGCATCATAAATTTCTGAACAGATAATCATTAAATTATCATGCGGAATACTGGTAAACAGGTTTTCAAAATCAAACGTGTATATGCTATCTATATTCTTACTTTTTAAAAAATGTAGAACATCCTGGTTATTATTTATAATAAAGCTATTTTCGGTAACCTTAATTTTATTTAGAATAATTTTTAAATAGCTAAAGAACTTTTTACTGAACAAAGTGTTATAAGAATTTGTACTACATGTAACAAACCTAAATTTAGTAGGTACTTTATGGAATTTTATGGTAGGAAACAGGTAAGGGTACAGGTAACTTAAATTTTTTGCTAAAAGCTAAAATCCTATTATCTATTTCTTTTTTGGTGAGGTTAATTTTTTGATAGGTATTATTTGAGTTGTATTCCCTAGAAATTAACTGCTTAAAATAATCTTTACACATAAAACCGAAGTTATTTGCAGCCTTATCAACAACCGTAATAATAAACTTATTTTTTAAACCTTTAATTTTACTGTATAGAACTTTGTTTAGAAAGAAACCCCTCTTGTCCTCCATAACATACTCTTCATAATTCCTTTTTATATCCTGTAAAATATGCACCTTCCACTCCATAAAACCTTCGATAGGCCAATTATACTTCCTTGCTAATTTTATTATGCAATAATTTAGATCTTTAGTGATAGAACTTATAATTTGCTTTAAATTTACCTTATTTCTTACCCTAAATTTTGAGCTCTTACGTAGAACTTCCCTCAACCTAACATCTTTAACAATATTAAGACCCCCTGTCACAATATGCACCGAAGTTGGATTTACAAAGTTTTTAAACTCCTCAATATGACAATTACAATCAGAATTAGAAATTTTGCCTAAGTTATGGCTATAAAAGTTATAGTTGCAGATTATGTCCCTTAACGTTTTTTGATATTTCTTAATCAAATCTTCCCAAAGGAACTAACTTTAAACCGGACTAACGATAATAATCTTTGTGCGACTTATCTGGATTTAAAAATTAAAATTCAAAATAGAGAAATAAAAATAGGGATATATGATAAAAGATTAGATTTTAACTTCGAGGTTATTACGTTTACCAATTTCCATAGCAACTTAAACTATAAAATTTATTATAATATTGTTTACTCACAACTTTACAGAATAAAAAACATATGTAACAACGCTGGGGATTTTTTGGAGGCATGTAGCATTTTCGAGGAAAACTTAAGAAAAAACGATTTCCCTAAAAATTTCGGCAATTTAAAAGTTTAAAAATAATGGCATTTAGACTCAGGAATTTTTAAAGATGTTTAGAATAGTATTTGTGTTTTTCTTTTGGTTAAGCTGTAATGGGGGGTGTCAGGGACGAGGCTATGATAGCGCCCCTCCGCCTCTCATGCGCATAACCCTGTCGCCATTTATCGGCACAGCGCATCCTAAGTTCAGTTGAATGGAGAAACTCAATCACGCAGGTCATACCGACAAGCGGTAGCCTGACCCCTTACGAACGTCTCTGTTTTATTCCTATCCTGTTGTTTTGTGTGAGTGTTTTTGTTTGCGTCAATAAACGTTCGTCTTTGTGTTTACGAATGAAGATTTTATGTGTCCAGTTGTACATGACAAAAGAACCACGCCAGGTTACGACAGATTGGTGTCAGAAGTGGGGTCATGTAAATAAACTGGACTTACTTTTACGGATATACTGAATGATAAACACGTTCATCTGAGAAGCTTTTTCAAGGTAAGAGCTTTAAGTTATCCATATTTAATGCATGCAACGATGGCGGACGATGATGTAAATAATGCTCAAAACGTAACAAAAACAAACGATGATCTTAAAATAATGCTATCTAAATTTAAGAAAGAAAGAAAAATCGTTCGAACTGCCGTCACTAGAATTACTTCATTGATTGAAACTGCTATTGCTGAGAACAATGTTGAAAATGTCGAAGAGCAGCTAGAATTTCTAAGGTTAAAATCTAAAAATTTGTCTGATTTAGATAGTAAAATTTGTGAACTCATAGATGAAAATAAAATCGAAACCGAAATTGAAACAGTCCAAGAATACGAAGATACAATAATAAGATGGAAGTACCGAGGTTCTAAATTTCTGAAAGGGAAAAATAGTATTGACAATTCTACAGATTCTAGCGTTTCTTCACAGAAAGAAAGCGATGAACAAAATGTTTCCCCACAACTAAGTGTTCGACTGCCCAAAATTGTAATGAACAAATTTTTCGGCAACCCATATGAATGGCAAACATTTTATAATTCGTATAACACGTCAATAGAACTAAACCAGAATTTATCGAAGATTGATAAGTTTAATTACTTGATAAGTTTACTTGGAGGTTCAGCTTTAAAAGTCGTTGAGGGATTTTCGTTGACCCCAGAGAATTACGATGAAGCAATCAAGCTCCTGAAAGCCAAATTTAATCGAAAAGATATTTTGATTAGCATGCATATGCAAAAACTCTTAAATCTAAAACCGGTTAAGAATTCGAGTGACATTTATGCATTAAGAGAATTATATGACACTGCTAACATACAAATACGTTCTTTAAACTCCCTGAATGTCAAAACAGAAACATTTGGAAATTTATTAGTTCCCTTATTGATGAAATCTATACCAAAAGATATAGCTTTGGAATATTCGCGCAAAAAAGGGTCTGACGATAATTTTGATGTAGAAGATTTAATTGATTTTTTGAGAATTGAAATCGAAAGCCGGGAACGTACAGAGTCTTTAAATTCTGCTTATTTAGACGCAGGAAAAAATGGCGGAAAATTTTCGCGTTGGAACGATAGTTGTTATACATATAAGGCGCCATTCAAGGCCAAACCGCATAGCATTGATGAGTCAAAGAGGGTGAATCGGGTATCTGTGGTTGATGCTCGAGAATCGGGTTGTTTATTTTGCAATAAATCACATGAGATTGGATGTTGCCCGCTGACTCCCACGGAAAAAAAAGAAAAGTTAAAAGAAGCGAAACGTTGTTTTGTCTGTTGCAAATTGGGCTGTAGAACTAAAAACTGCAATTCGAAAGAACGATGTGGTTCATGTAAGTCAAAATATCATGGAACTTTGTTACACGTTAATTATGAAATGGGTAAAGATAAAGATGTCAAAAATGATAGTATTTTAACCGCTCGCATTTCGTCTGACAAGTACTTTAACGTAAGCCCGGAAAACGAAAACGAAAGAAGTTTTGTTGACACTTTGCCAATGATTAAGTTGAAAGTAGATTCTAATATTCTAATCGGTGTTGCAGATTCTGGAACGCAAATATCTGTCGTCAAAAGTAGTTTAGTACCCGAAAAGTATAAAACACCTCATGGCAGTGTAGAGTTAACATGTGCTTTCGGCCAGAGTTTAAGAGCACCATTAATTAATTTACCATTAACAAAGGTAGAAGATGATTTAAAATTTAAAGAACCCATTTATATAACATGTGCTATGGTACCTACGTTGTCAAATGATTTATTGTTGTCTGTAAGTGCTTTAAATGAATTAAATTGTAACGTCAAAGAAGTAAATTTAATTTTTAATGAAAACGGAAGTGGTAGAGAAAAGGTATTGCAGAATAATGAAATGAAATGTGATACTCCAGATAATGTTGCATTTTATTTGATAGAAGATAGTGATTTTAATCTACAAATGCTTTATGATGATAGAAGTGAGAACTTAAGTAATATTTCAGATGCTGGTAATGTGTATAAATGTAATGATTTAGTCGAGAGTATTGTCGAGAGTACTATTGAATGTTGTGCAACTATGTCTAAGAACGTAAGTAAGGATGATTCCGTTAACAAGATTGATCAAAATGAAATATCTGATTCAGAAACGTTTCGAAACGAACAAAAGGATGATAAAAGTTTACAGTCATGTTGGCAAGATGCCCAGAAAGGAATTAATCGATTCTATGTGGTTGACAATTTTTTGTACCACCGAGATAAAATTTTAGGTGAACGCGTAGATCAATTAGTAGTTCCAACGTCTCGTAGAAAACGGTTGTTAGAGCTTGCTCACTCTAGTTTATGGGGAGGCCATTTACGGAAAAAGAAAACGGCCGAACGTCTTAAGTACTCCTTTTACTGGCCTAGTATGAAGACGGACATAGAAGAATGGTGTAACTCGTGTGTTGCCTGTCAGCTTCAAGCCAAGAAACGCCCATTTGATGAAGTCCCAATCACACCAGTTTCACGTCCCGATGAACCGTTTCAAGTGATAAATGTCGATTTAATAGGCACCATGGAACCAAGTAGCCGAGGCTTCAAGTACGTTCTTTGTGCCGTGGATCAATGCACTAGATGGCCAGAGGCGATTCCGTTGAAGACTGTGACAGCAAAATCTACATGCGACGCCTTACTACAGATTTTTACACGTACAGGAATACCCAAAATGGTTGCGACGGACCAAGGAACCAACTTTACGTCAGCTTTGATGAAAGAATTTTTGAAGAGACTTGGGTCATGCCCTAGATTCTCGACCCCAGGTCACCCAAGCTCGAATGGACTTGTTGAACGTTTTAATGCTGTTCTAAAAGGGATGATTCATCATACGATGAGAGAATATTCGGAAGACTGGGACAAGCATATTCCTTTTTTATTATGGGCTTATCGTGAAGTTCCAAACGCCACCACTGGAGTTAGCCCGTTTCAAATGCTCTATGGTCGACGACCAACAGGACCTCTGTCCATTTTAAAGTCAACTTGGACCGATGAAACCTTGATTCCCCTTGGACAGTTGAAATCAGTTACTGATTACTTAAACAATTTAAAGACGAAATTAGAGAATTCTGCAGAACATGCTGGTCTCACTGCTGCAGGAAAACAGGAAGCCTATGCACACTATCGTAATAGGAAGACCCGTCATAAAGAATTCAAAGAAGGAGACAAGGTAATTGTCCTAATTCCAGATAGTGACAATAAAGTCTATGCACGATGGACCGGGCCGGCTACGATTGTGAAAAGGAAAAACACGTACAGTTATTTGGTGCAACTACCTGATAATGACATTAGACATATCCATGCCAATAAGATAAGGGAATTCCAGGCATCAGCTAACAATGTCGGTGTTATTTATGATGCTGATGTTGACTTTGGAGAAATTGAAAACGTCCCCAGGATCACTCATTTAGACCCTGATCCCGAAGTGGACCTGACACACTTAGAACCTAGCGAGAGAATGGACGTTATAAAGATCCTTCGGAAACATTCCAGCCTTAGGTCAGGTGTTCCACGAATTGCTCACGTTGGAGAGCATAACATCAAATTGAAACCAGGAAGTGTACCGAAGAAGCAAAAGCCATTTCGAATCCCAGAAGCTTTGAAGGAAGAAGTCGATCGCCAGATTGAAGAATTATTACAACTGGGACTGATTGTACCTTCTGAAAGTGAATATGCACATCCAGTTGTATGTGTCTCGAAGAAAGACGGAACTGTTCGGTTATGTGTGGATTACAGATACTTGAATTCCCAGACTGAAACAGACTCATTTCCGATGAAAAATGCTACGGACTTAATTTATCAAGTGTCTAAAGCAAAGTACATCACTCTCATAGATTTACTGAAAGGTTACTGGCAAGTAAAGCTTAACCCTGATTGCCGGGACTTAACATCTTTCGTCACGCACCGAGGACAGTATGCATTTGTTGTCCTTCCCTTTGGATTACGTAACGCTGCCGCTACATTTCAAAGAACTATGAATAAGACACTTTCTAAGCACAAAGACTACGCCGAGTCGTACATTGATGATGTTACGATTTATTCAGATGATTGGAATACGCATCTCAAACATCTTGACGCAGTTATGACGACCCTAGAAGAAGCTAACTTTACTATTAATTTTCAAAAGTGTGACTTTGCTAAAGGAAAGATCAAATTTCTTGGTCATATCGTAGGTTCCGGATCACACGAGCCAGATCCTGAAAAAGTGCAGGCTATACAGAATTTAGAGCCGCCTAAAACCAAGAAAGATGTAAGAAGTATCCTAGGACTATTATCTTATTATAGAGCTTATGTTCCAAACTTTTCAGATATTGCTCGTCCTTTGACTACTTTAACTAAACGAAGAGCTCCAAACGATGTTGTGTGGCTAAACGAACATGATGTTGCTTTTGTTAATCTTAAGAAAGCAATATGTAACGCCCCTAAGTGTTATTCCCCGAATTTCAAGCTACCCTTCATAATATACGCAGATGCATCTTCTTATGCTGTAGGAGCATGTTTAGCTCAAAAAGATGAACAGGCCATCGAACATCCTATTGCATTTGCAAGCAAGAAACTGACTGAAGTGCAAGAAAAGTACGCTGTAATCGAAAAGGAAGCTTATGCCGTAATTTTTGCTTTAAAGAAGTTTGAGACTTATGTATTCGGCTCAGAAATTATAATCGTCAGTGATCATAATCCTTTGAAGTTCCTTACGAACTGTGCATCCCAAAGCCCCCGACTTCAAAGATGGTCTCTTGCTTTACAACGTTTTCATGCCACGATTACTTACCGTAAAGGAAAAGAACACTTGAATGCTGATTCCTTGTCACGTTTAAAAGCCGATCACTGGGAAGATAATTAATGACTTTTCATGAACTGAATGACTTTTAATGAACAATTTATTTTTCTTTATTATTAATCCTATATGTCTTGTCTTTTCCAGGAAATAGTAGATGTATCTCGCAGATGATGGAAAAGCTGTTTAATTTTTTTTCCTTATGTTTGATTGAAATGATTAGTATTGGTATATTCTTATTTTAAACCTTTATTTAGTTTGTTAGTTCTCAAAAGTTAAATATTTTAGCTCAATTTTTTAAAAAAAATTTAGTATGTTTAGTGCCTTGCATATGAAGCTTAATTATCAGTTAAGGTCTAAAACCTTTTAAAGTATGGGTTTCATTTTTTTTTATTTGTTTATGTGTTATGCTTTTAATAATCTCATGTCTCATTTTTTTTATTTCTCATACATGTTTGTTATCAAGGTGAATGTTGTTAATGTGATGGTATATATATATATGTAAGAAGCAATTTGATTTGTCTTCAAGAAGACCCAATCAAATCTTTTAGAGGGGAGGTGTCAGGGACGAGGCTATGATAGCGCCCCTCCGCCTCTCATGCGCATAACCCTGTCGCCATTTATCGGCACAGCGCATCCTAAGTTCAGTTGAATGGAGAAACTCAATCACGCAGGTCATACCGACAAGCGGTAGCCTGACCCCTTACGAACGTCTCTGTTTTATTCCTATCCTGTTGTTTTGTATGAGTGTTTTTGTTTGCGTCAATAAACGTTCGTCTTTGTGTTTACGAATGAAGATTTTATGTGTCCAGTTGTACATGACAAAAGAACCACGCCAGGTTACGACAGGGGGGGGCGCTATAGTAATGTTACAATGACGTAACTTTTAGGATAGAATTGGCTGCTGTTTCGCCATAACCGTCACTTACGGAATTGGGGTATGTACACATCTTTTACTTTGCATTAGGATTATTTGTGTGCTTGCATGTAAGGTGCGTTGAGCCCATACTGTAAGTTGTGTTTGTTTTTTCATTTTCTTTTTGACTTATTGCTTCCTTGGGGGACTCGGGGCCTTGGGATGTCTTTTGGGCTTACCTGCATCCTATTCAGAAAGTTCCCCTTGAGGTAACTGATATGGTTAGGCTCCCTGATGAAGAGACCTGTCGGTTACCTCTGTTGTTTTATGGTTCAGTTCCGGCACTTATACAGAATCTTGCCGTTGGTGCGTGGATGCCCAGAGTGCTTGATTTCTGTTTGTTTCTTGTCTATATTCGTATTATTTTTATTTATCTCTGTTGGATTATTTATAAGTGTTATTAAAACCCATCTGTCCTACCCCAGAATCATTCATTTTGAAAGATCTGTAAATCATTTCAAAATGTTCTCTTAATGAATGAGATTAATTTAAATGAGTAAAGTACAGCGTTTAAAACAAAAAATTTTTTAATTTTATTACTTAACATTTATGCATGTATATATATATATATATATATATATATATATATATATATATATATATATATATATATATATATCTATATATATATATATATATATATATATATATATATATATATATATATATATATATATATATATATATATATATATATATATATATATATATATATATATGAATATGAAAGTTTGAAATCTTTATTACACTGGCATTATCCGTGATCCGCTATGAATGACCCCCCCCCCCCCCAAATTTTTTTTATTGCTCGTATATATTTGGTCGTATAATAGTATTTCCATTTAGAACAGCCATACTCAACCTTTTTTTTTCTCGGGCCACGCTTACATATGTTTGCTACGTAACGTGGGCCGCAACATAGTACACTTTACCTCATAATATATCTATTGTGCCTAGTATAAAGGGCTTAACTCAAAAACAGTGATTTTTAGATATTTGTTAGAATTGATAAAAAAATCTTTTGGCTAGTATAAAAGGCTTAAGTCTATTAATTTTGTATACAAAAGTACATTTCTTTGTACAAAAGTCTCAAGTCGAAATTACTGTCCTGCGAATGGTATAAAAGCCAATAACTTGGTATATTTAAATCACTGTTTTTGACTTAAGCGCTTGATACCGGAAACCATATATATATATATATATATATATATATATATATATATATATATATATATATATACAACGTGAAGAAAAACAACAAATAGCTTTCGTGGCCATGCGCTAAAGCAGCCATTAACCACAAAGCACGAATACGTCATTTATCTAAAGTTTGCAAATACTATAGCCATATGCATGGCGCAGCCTAGCAGCTAACACAAAAAGAACAAAAACACAGGTGCATTAGCACCCAAAGATAGAAATATAGATGAATGAACACCCAAAAGACAAAAAGTCAAGCAATTAGACTGAAAAAAGTCAAAAAGATATCAAGAAAATCATCTGTCTTTTTTTTTCAATTTCGTACCTTTATTTTTAAGTTCCTAGTCAGGGCATAGCCGACAAGTTCGTTGGAAGAGACGGAAAATTTCTCTCAACTTGTACTCAATATTGACCAACTGCAGTCAAAGAAGCCCAATTGTAGATATCTATCTCTGCATATGTAAACCCTGTTACAAGGCAGTGTTCCAGCTCTCCCTTGATAAACCTCATATTTAAACCTGTAGGGAATTAAATCGATAAATTCCTTTCGTGCACTACAGGGAAGCAATCTTCAACTAAATCTGCTACTTTCATGAAAGCGTCTTCCGGATCGGAATTTCAAACCGACACCTCCTGCTGACAGGCGCACATAGGCGTTTCGTCTTTGGGTCACCGTTGTTGAACCGTGCTCTTCCTACTTTTATTTATCAAAAAAGCACATATCTCACCTTATTCTAGCGAATTCTATTCCTGTATTTACGTTTTACTTTCCATAAGTCTAAAATATTAATTTCTTAAGTCTACCTTTAGTCACTACCCTTAAGTCACTACCCTTAAATCTTTAAAACATTCGATTTTTTGAAAAAAATATATGTTAAAGCCTGATCACTTCTGAAAAAAATAAAGCAAACCGCATGAAAATATTCCGCTTATTTCCGCAGATATTGATATTCTAAATATTTAATTACTGATCAAGTTTATTGAAAGAAAAATTTTAAACTCATTTTTCTCAAAATGTAATTTTGCATCATTCCGCAACTGATATCTCAAAAACTATGAAGCATAATTGCATGAAATTTTGATCACTGCATAATCATGTTATTTTATTGCGTCTGAACTAGAGTTATTGTAATCACTGCAAATTTTGTTATTTTTTCAGGGGTAAATTAATACAAAAATTTAAGGAAATTTTAAGTATATTTTGAGCAGTTTTAAAGAAATTGGAAAAATATTTTAATGTTGAATGTTTTATGTTCAATTGTATTTTGAATTATTTAATTTAAATATAAAATAGGAATTATACATTTAAGTGTAAAATTAATTTCATAGTTCTTCGCGCAAGCCAGTATACAATAAAAATACTTAAAAAACAAGGTATATCTTGTGAAGAATCCATTGATTCTCACAATTTAAAGCAAAACCCTCTCAATCAATTCATGTCCGAACAGAAGACAACCATGGAATTCCGAGGCAACGAAACTAGACAAGAGAGCTGCAGAACAAAGCGCTCCCCGACAATGCAATCCTGGAGGCGAGGCGACAGTATGTCTGAGATTTCGACATAAGGCTGAAAATACTTTAGTTACGGTCAGCCCCTTGATGTATGATGATCGGGGATGACTAAGCGACTTAAAGCAATCAGTTGATCTGCTGACGAAGGAAGTGGTTCACCAATCGGACCTCCGAAAAGTGAGGTCACTTTAAAGGCACCAATTAAAACCTTTTTAAATATCAAACGATCGCAGCGCTAGAATTATGAGTTGCGTCGCTGCGAACTAAAACAAGCAGTTAGCCCCTAGACCTCCATCTAGAAGGTCGCTACTCCGGCATTGAAGCCGTGAATTACGATTTCTTATAAGTCCTCGTGCGAAGCAGAGCATCCCGACTCTCTGTCGATTTGTTTCGAGAAGAAAGAGTTCTAGCGATTGGAGTTAGCGCCTAGACCTGCATCTAGAAGGTCGCTACTTCGGCATTGCAGCCGTACTTTACGATTTCTTTGTAAGTCCTCGTGCGAGGCAGAGCATCCCGACTCTCTGTCGATTTGTTTCGAGAAGAAACAGTTCTAGCGATTGGAGTTAGCGCCTAGACCTACATCTAGAAAGTCGCTACTCCGGCATTGCAGTCGTACTTTACGATTTCTTTGTAAGTCCTCGTGCGAGGCAGAGCATCCCGACTCCTGTCGATTTGTTTCGAGAAGAAACAATATAGCTATTACAGAAAGCTCGTTCTTTAGATCTCAGCAGGGTCTGGACAATTGATTATCGGCCGAGTACGTGATTCCAGCAAAAGTGACTGTTGCGGGTCCTAAATTCCTGTGTAAGAAGCAAAAGGACTTTCGCGGTTAGACTTCTGATAGGTACTGATGGTTTGCATCTTAGTTCCCGACCGTCATCTCTAGAACATCATATTATGTGTAGTCATCCTAATGCATCAATCTCTTTTCATTGAAAATAAATCCTCTCATTTAATATATTACTTGATTGTTCGTCGTCTCTTACGCTACCATTCGGCGAATTCTTTAAAATCTAAAGCATGTAAATGCTTTATTGATTTATATATGGCTTACACTAGAATGTTCTGCTAAAAGGTGATTTTTGGTGAGGGAAAGGAAAGACCTTAAGGTTTTGTCAAGCTGATACTTAAAATTCATTCATGTCCCGTCGTGTTCATAAAGATTAAAAATTTTATTATTTAATTCTTTGCTACAGTGTATCTTTAATAGCTTTTTCTGTTTTCTATGGGGTGGACCTTGATTCAGTCCCTAGAGATAAAATACACTAATTCATTGTTAGTGAATTTTTGAATAAAATTTTGTGTTATAAATAGTAAATAGAAAATATTCACTTGATGCAAAATACAATATCAAAATTCATTTTTGAATTTTTAACCGGCTCTAGATTTTAGAATCACTGACTATCGAAAACGGACCGTCAAATAAAAATGTGAATTGTTCTCTTTAGATTTGAGGATCGGCCGTTTTATGCAGATTTGTCCGTTGTTCAGGATGCATATTGTGACTAAACGTTCTTTTTGTTTTAGAAAAATACGTGTTTTGCTGAAATATTGCCTGAAAAATAGTTTAATTTTTTTTTTAGGGAAAACTCATTGAAAATATGTGTTCTGCAGAAATATTGTACAGAATTTTCATCTGTTATTTTATGAAAATCTTGTTGAAAACTAGGATATTATTGGGATCAACTGTAAGGCCTTTTTCACATTGCTTTTGAAACGTAGCGTAGCGTTTCTCCGTGATTGGTTTGACATATGACGTGGTCATTGCGTTCAGCTCTGTGATTGGTTAATTTGTATATTTCTGGCACTCTTCTCCGGAAGCAATAGGAGCAAAACCTATATAAACTCTTAGAAAAAATGCTTTTATTGATGAAAAAAGTCGCATGCATTAACCCTGCTGTTCTGTTCGTATTTACTTCACGTATGTAGCGTTCGGGTCAATATGACCCAATTCAGAAAACTAACCTTTCTTGCAGTAAATGACAGGTGCCATTTAAGAAATGGTTTAAACAATAGTAATGTAAGTTTAAAAATAGATCTAATAATATAAAGCATCTATAAAAATAACAGAAAAATATTTTAAATTGAAACTTACTATAATAATAATCTATAAAAATAACAGAAAAATATTCGAAATTGAAACATACCTTTATTTACAATTTGATCAGTAATATCTTACATGAGATTTGCAAACGTGATTCTTACAATTGCAGCATAACATATTAGTTTTGTTGCCATTGCTTAATGTACAGAGCTTACACCTTGCACGTTTGATACACAATGAAGTATTCTCAGCAGATCCAAATGGTACGTTTTCCCTTTTTCTCTGTATTCCTTTCACTATTTTTATTGAGTCCTCACTTCTTGGTAGGTGTGGCCTTGCTTCAATGTGTGGAAAAATGAGTGATTTTCCTAGTTCTTCTAAAATTAGCCTTCGTTTGGTCAATTTGTTTTCGTTCCATTCACTATGTATTGAAGTCCATAGAACAAATGCATTGTACGCAGAAGTATCAAGCATGTTATAGAATACTATCATGGGCCAGCGATTTGTTTTTATTTACAAGTGTACGTGTTTAAAAGTTGATCAAGAGTATCCACAGCCCCTTTAATTGAATTATAATCAAAGATTATTAATGGTTTTTTGTCAGGTCTGTTGCTAACTTCTTTGTCATGATGCAAAGTGCTCATAAGAATAACATTCTTGTTCTTTTTTGGGATGTAGTTTACAACTGTTGCGTCTTCTGTAAAACAAAATAATGAGTTGTGAACATCTTTGTTTGGCATTTCTTCAGGAACTTCTGATTTATTTTTTCTAATGGTGCCAAGCATAGTCATTTTCGGCTTTAGAAGAAGTTGTCCTAAGTTGTAAGATGTGAAAAAATTATCACATGTAATATTGTGCCCCGAATACCCATAAGTAAGATCACACACTACTCGCATTCCCTGATTTTTCTCTGGCTTTGACCCTTATTCTTTTCCAGTGTAAATTTGTGTTTTCAGTACATACGAAGTTTTACTGTCACATAAAGTCCATATTTTGATCCCATATTTAGATGGCTTACTTGATATATACTGTTTGATAGGACATCGGCCACGAAATCCTACTAATTGTTCATCTACAGTAATATTTTCATTCGGATTATATAATTTTGGTAGAATTTCTATCCACTTTTCCCAGATATCTCGCACTGACGCTAATTTATCCAAATTTCTTCTTTCTTGATGAGTAGATTTATTATCAAAACGAATAACTCTCGATATGGTGCAAAATGTTTCGAGGGACATTGTCGCACGAAATATATTTCTGCCAGTTTCTTTATCCCATAAGCTTTTTGTTGATTCTCCATATGATTTATAAACACCAGCTAAAAATAATGATCCAATATATGCTTGAAAAGTTTTACTTTCGATATTTTTCCACATTTTTCCATAAACCTTTTCTCCTTCAATATTAGTCATTTTTATGATTTCGTTTTCGTAGAATTGAATACTATCTCAAATGCACTTTTACGTCTGTTATACTTGCCGTTGCATATCTTGTGACCCATGGAGAAGTTTTTATAATATTAGAAGCTGTTGATTGAGAAGAATGCGGCAGTGGATCAAACTTCCACTTTATTTCACGATTCTTGGACTGAATACTCTTTTTATAGTTCATTTGTTGAATATCGGTATCAAAATCGTTGTCAAAACTTTCACCCTCAATTTCATCACTTGTATGATTTTCATACTCGGATACTTCTTCGCTGTCAGAAGCTTCTATTAGTTTAGCTATACCAGCGTGACTCAAATTTATGCGATTCGCCATTTTTTTTTTCACATTCATAGGCACAACTCTTTTACAGTATATCAGAAAGTGAAATACAGCAGAAAAAAAGAAACGCTGCAATAAGGGCAAATAGTTTGGCCCCCTGCAAATCGTATCAACTTTTTGACCTTGCACACGCTCTCTTGTCATGTGACCAAACATATACGTCAATGAAGTACTTTTCGAAAATTAGAGATAAAATAGAGAAATAATATAGGATAAATTAGAGAAACTATTGTTATTATTTTCTTTTGAATTATTCCAAACAAAAGGGAACATGTTTGAGTAAAAATATATGATTTTTTGCATTGGGTCATACTGACCCGAACGATACATTAGGTATAAATTGAAAAATATTCCTTCGAAGTACAAATAAACATAAATCCCACTAGGAGTACATATTTATATTATTTACCAACAATGTCAAGAAATTTCATGAAAATATCCCTGTACTATATTTTTTTATGAAAGTATAAATTTTATTTTGGGTCATATTGACCCGAACAGAACAGCAGGGTTAAATAAATAAGAGAACAGGCTAACGATGTGATTGGACACAGAAGATCTGTTCACACAGAATCCGACAACGTCAGAGTAATTTTTTTTAACCAATCATATACCAATCACAGACCCATTTAATCAATCAGTGTGAATGGAATTTTCAACTTTGACACTGACGGATTTCATGTGAACAGGCCCTAATTATGTCTCCAGACCACAAGGTGTTAACATAGTTGAATCGGTCATTTTGAAAAGGAGTCATCTCCAATTTTCAAAAACTCATCTCCAACTTCTCTCCAACACTTTTCTCCAACTTTTCTGACCCCACAAGTTTCGAAAAATTTTAACCTTTACCTTACGGGGGGGGGGGGATAGCATGTATCCCAAGAATACGGGCCCAAGTGAGAATATATGTGTATATATATATATATATAACCACCTTAATGGCCGTTCTTACAAAAGGGGTATGAAATTTCCCGTTCAAAGGAGGGATTCGGAAGAATGGGTCCCGTAAGCTAAAGGTTAACGAATTATATTTTTGCATCAGAAATGATTCTTTTAAATATAATAAATAATAAATTTAGTCTGTAATGCAACTAATAATGCATGAAGACGAGTTACAGATTTTTGCTTCTCATGAAAATTTTTTAAAAATGGAGATGATTCCTTTTCAAAATTACCGATTCAGTTGTGAATTAACGTATTTATTTGCGCTCTGGATTAAGTTTTAATTATATTGAAAGAAATCGATTTTTAATGTGCTGTCTAACTATTTTACAAAATGCTTGGCTCGCAAGGGACTTTAAGAAAAACGGGTTACGATTGAAAAAGAGAGTCTGTTTGTTCTATGGCAATTTTTGAAATGGGAAATTTTACAAATATTTTTTACTTATATTTATACTTTTATTATGTTTAAATGTATGCCGAAGAGCTAAATTAATCCTTTCTTTTTATGTCTTAATAAATGCTACCAAAACGCATTTTTTTGAAACTATAGTGAGTTTTAAACACAATCTCACTAGTTGAAAATTAACTTAATTATTTAATTTGGGTATTTAATATTCCATATAATATTTTAAAACATATTTAATGAAAGCTTTGAAATTAATTATTTGTCGATTGTTTGCTTTTCAGGCGTTGATGAGTTACTCAGAATTCTAATTAAACTTCTGTCAAATATTAAGAAATATATTTCTTGTAATTTACAGTAAGAGCGAAAGTATAATTAAAACCAGTCAAAACTTAAAGTTTTATCTCTTAATATCGTATGGTCTTTCTTTTTTTTCAGGAAAGTAATATCATGTCCATTAATTCCCTTTCTACGTTTTACCGCATCTTTGAACAGGAATTAGACTACAACTCCCGCACCTTTTTACTTTTTTTGATGAACTCTTTTGGTTCAACTTGATTGATATGCTATTGGTTTCTCTCGATTGTTTTCATCCTGTTCTCCATAAACACTAAGAATTTCCTCCTCTTGACAGCTAATTGCTCCAGACTTCTCAGTTTGACATTTATTGCTTTAATTATCAGTTACGCAGAGGAAAGAAATCAAGATAAATTAATCGTAAACATGCACATATATACTATATTCACTGTTTATTGAGGTGTAAACATCAGTGAAGAGAAAAACGAGATTTTCGAGTGAAGAAAATAGAGAAAAATATACTACCGATGAGGAATACCAATAAAAGAACTTTATTTATATCCCAATTTTTTAATTATACAAATTGTGGATATTTTAAATGAATTGTTTTCCCAATCATCTTTTATTTTATCAATTAATGGGCAGTATCTAAGTGTTTATTCTTTAGCTTACGGGGCCCATTTTTCGGATTTCCTCTTTAGAACGGGAAATTTCCTCTCCTTTTGTAAGAAAGGTCATTAAGGGGACTATATATATATATATATATATATATATATATATATATACAGTAGAACCCCGTTAAAACGAACTTCAAGGTAACAAAGGTTCGCTATATCCGAACCGTTAAGAAAACTGTTAGAGTTCACACAATGTATAACTCATTAGTTTCTATGTGTATTCAATAACGAAGTATTAAAAAAATGGTCAAATGTATTAAAAATGATCATTAATGAATTAATTTGACTAAAATCGATTACATTAAACTGACACAATACTAATTAAATTAGCGAAAAATGTAGACAAATGGAAATAAATTTATTTTACTTTTAATTGTTGCTCACTGTTTTGATACAGAAATAATCGGTAATCTTCTACTGACGTGATGCCGATTTCAAAAAAATTTTATGAATTTCTTTGTCCAGTGCATCAAATGACTCCAACACTCTTTCTTCCACTGTTTGTGTATGCAAAAACTTATCGATTACACGCGTCGGTGCTATAGCATCTGAGATGGTGGGGATTTTGTCATTTATGTACTCCTCTTCATCAGCATCAGATGCAGAATCTTCGATTTCAGAACGATTCATTTTAATTTCTTCCACAATATCATCATCTGTCGGATTTTCACATGTAATGACTTCATCATCACATGTTTAGAACAATTGCATGTTACAATCTGAGAATGATGAAATTTTGTGCTTTTCTATCCACATCGCGATAGGTAAATCTTCATCATATTCTTCTTCAACATTCTTAAAAAGTTTTTAAAAAAAATTGAGTACAGTGGTGTCTCGACTTACGAGTTTAATTCGTTCCATGACGGAGCTCGTAACTCGAAATTGTAGCGTGTTTGTGTTTTGTGGCGAAAGGAATAATTCTCTTCTTATGGAAATAAATTATATTTAACATCCATTCACCAGAAATCTTGTTGATACACAACGAGTTCAAAATTTTTATACAATCTATTAAAAATCCTCTTATATTTTTTATGGAGTTGAGTTGAATCAGCGCGTGGGGAAAACAACACTAATAAGTGTTGCAGCTGTTACGTCACTATCTTCTACTTCATGCAGGCCACTATTGAAGTCATTACAGTCTTAAATTCCTCCCCTTTCGGAAAAACTTTTCACTACGTCACCAGTGAAAAGTTTTGGTGTAAGGCTAAGCAGTGCGGCTTAAACTATCGGCGTTTTGGTGAAATTTTCCTTTCCGGTGCACCACCTTATAGTTGAAAGGTTGCAAAATAAGGGCCCATCTTAAAAGTCTTGGATTTGTGCCGGTGTTCTTTTCTAGCCAGACCAGTGGATTATGATCAGTTTGTATAATGAAGCTCTGTTGTCCATCTAAGTAACATCTCAACTTTTGTATTGCATAAACGATAGCTGCGCATTCTTTTTCTGTAGTACTATATTTCTGTTCTGCAGGGGAAAACTTTTTACTCAAGTACATGATAGGGTGTTCTTCACCTCTTTGGTTTATTTGAGACAACACCGCACCAAGTCCAAGGTTTGAAGCATCACATTGAATGACAAATGGAATGGTGAAATCGGGGCTAAATAATACTGGTTTTTCTGAAAGTCTTTTCTTTAATTCTTTGAAAGCATCTTCACAAGAACTGTTCCAATCCACTGACGTTTTGACTTTCTTCCCTTTTAGTAGATCTGTTAATGGAGCTGCTACTACAGAAAAATCAGGAATATATCTGCGATAATAACCAGCAAGACCTAAAAATGATCTAATTTGGGTCTTGTTCAGTGGTCTGGGAAAATCTTTGATGGCTTGTATTTTAAGTTCTCCAGGTTTCCGTTCCCCTTGTCCAACTATGTGGCCTAAGTACTTGACATGTTCCTGAGCGAACTGACATTTGGAAGGCTTTATGTGGAGATGAGCTGTTTTCATCTTCATGAAGATTTGTTCTACGTGTTTCACATGCTCTTCCCAGGTATTAGAAAAAATTGCAACATCGTCCAAGTAGGGTACAGCAAATTCTTCACAGTCTTGCAACAACCCAGCCATCATTCTACTAAAATAATATGGAGCATTCTTGAGTCCAAACGGCAACCTTAATGGCCTATAGGTGCCGAAGCTTGTCACAAAGGCAGCATAACGCTGGGCCCGTTCACTCAAAGGTATTTGCCAGTAACCTCGGGTTAAATCTAGAACAGTAATATATTTCGCTGATGACACTTTCTCTATAAGTTCCTCTATATTTGGCATAGGAAAATACTGTGTTCTCGTTACTTTGTTTAAGCGACGATAGTCTATGCATGGTCTTCCTTCTTTTCCTGGTACTTCCACCAGTATTAGTGGAGAGGTAAAGTCAGAGTCTCCTGATTCAATTATCTTTAGATCCAACATTTTTTTCACCTCCCTCTTTAGAATTTCTGTTTGTCGTGGGGACATCCTATAAGGTTTTGCAAATATTGTTTTTTCTGTCTCTAATTCAATATCGTGTTCAACCAAGTCAGTACATCCCGGCTGATTCGAAAAGATATTGGAGTAGGCAGTCAACAAATTTTCCATTTGAGTTCGTTGAGTTTCAGATAATCGCGCATTCAATCTGAGTTCTCTAAAAATTTCAGGCAGTTCAGAAATGTTTGGATTTTCTTCATGGCAAGGAATAGGAATATCTTCATCTTCTTCAGTTTCTTCCAAGCACAACAGATTTACATTTTCTGCCCTTTGGAAGTATGGTTTAAGCATATTGATGTGGTACACATGAGTTTTTTCTTTTTCAGGAAACTTGATCACATAGTTGGTTTCTGACAGTTGCTGTACTACTGCACCAGGTCCTACCCACTGTACTGATAACTTATTAGGTCTTGATGGTGCCACAACCAACACTAAATCTCCTATAGCAAACTGTCTTTTAACGGTCTTCTTATCGTACCATAGTTTCTGTTTTTCTTTGGCAACTTCCATGTTTTGCACTGCTATTTCTTGACATCTCTTCATGCGATTCATCAGTTCGAAAACATAGTCTACAACACTATCTTCTTCACGATCTTGTTTTGTTAATTTGTCATACAGTAACATAACAGGAGTCTTTAAATTTTTTCCATGGACAAGTTCTGCTGGGGAATAACCTGTACTGTCGTGAGTCACAGTTCTTAATGCAAAAAGGGCTTGAGGTAAAATTTTCTCCCAGTCCGGACCATATTCAAGACATAGGACACGAAGAATCCTCTTTAGCGTTCTGTGCATTCTCTCAACTGGATTACTTTGTGGGTGATGTACGGAGCTTCGCACGACTTTGATTCCAAACCTTTCCAGAAATTCTGTGGTTAAAGCACTCATGAATGACGTGCCCTGGTCGGTTTGCAGTTCTTTTGGAAACCCCATGCGGCTAAAAACTTGAAGCAGGGCGTCCACTACAGTAGTTGATCGCAGATTTTCAACAGGAATGGCATCTGGATACTTGGAAGACATGCAGATCACAGTGATGAGGTATTTGTTTCCAGAAGGCGTCATCGGTAAAGGACCACAAGCATCAATGTTTAGCTTAGAAAATACTTCTGAAATAACCGGAACTATCTTTAGAGGGGCTTTCTTTTTATCCTGTGGCTTTCCTGCTCTCTGACATACGTCACAGGTCTTCACAAAATTTTCCACCTCTTTATAACAGTTCGGCCAATAGAATGTTTTGAACAAAACATCTTTAGTCTTGGTTGCACCCAAATGAGCCGCAGTTTCTTCATGGCAAATTTTCATCATTTGTGTTCGATATCTCTCTGGAACTACAAGCAATAATCGTTCTGTCCCATCTTTGTCTTCTTTACGGAAGAATAGTTCTTGACCTCGCACCACATACCTGGAGTTCCCAGAACTTACGTTGCTTTCAGCCTCCTGAAACAGAGGTTTCAATTGAGCGCTTTTTCGTTGTTCTTCTAAAAAATCTTCTGGGGATAGTTTTATAAGGTCTAATTCCGGAATCTTAAAATCTGCTATAGGTAAGACATTTTCTTCCACAGGGACTTCATTATCTGGGCTACATTCCGAAATATTTTCATCCACTCCTAGACTCTGGACATCTTCAGATATTTTCTTTTGAGCACGGGTCTGAACAGCATTCACCATATGAATCTTGACATCTTCGACTTGCTTTGCTTCTTCAAACAATGCAGCGGTCTTGTTCCCCAAAAAATACCTCCCTTGATCCAAAGAGTCTCTTAAAACAGCAGCTTTGGTCACTATGTGCCCAAATTCACATTCAAGTTCTACTTTAGCTAAAGGGTAACAAGTGGGGTTTTCTTCCAGCGGAGATTGCTCATATATCTCACAGATATATTTTGTAAATATTTTTGTTTAAATTAGCCGTCAATATAGCTCCAAAGAAAACGGCAAGAGCAAGTCATATTGCTAGCAGGAGACCTAATCTAACTTTTGAGATAAAGAAGGAAATAATAAAACTAAAAATGAGAATGGAGTGGTAGCTTCTAATCTCGCCACGCAGTTTGGGTTGGCGAAGTCTACCATTTGTGCTATCCTCCAAAACAAAGAGGCATTAAAGGCAGCTGACGGGGCTAAAGGAGTGACCGTTTTAACGAAGCAAAGACCTCAAAATATAGAAAAGGTAGAAAAATTATTGCTAGTGTAGACAAGTGAAAAATACCTTACTGGTGATAATATTAATGAGGATTTAGTATGCTAAAAGGCTAAGATGTTGCATCGTGATTTGATAGCAAACACACTGAGTACAAATGGGAATGAAAGTGACGATTTTAAGTGGATGATTTACAAAGGTTTGAGAAATTCTGTAAGCGAAGTGGAATTCATAGTGTTGTTAGGCATGGGGAGGCTGCTTGTTCAGATAAAAAAGATCCTTTTAAACAATCAACCATTTCAACCAGCAATTATCCACTACAAAGCTAAAATGCTGTACTGAACAACTATCATGTCTTATTTCTTCATTAAAAAGGTCGGTTTTCATTTATTTTCACCATTTCTTTATTATTAAACCCATAAAAACAAGATAAAAATAACTATGTTCTGGGGGGGGGGGGTGAACGGATTAATTCTCCTTCCATTAATTTATATGGGAAAAACTGATTCGGTTTGCGAACCTAGTCTCGGAGCGAATTAAGTTCGTAAACCAAGGTATCACTATATATATATATATACAGTATGCCCACTAAAGTCCCTTCCCACCCTCTTAACATCGGAACGGCTGCTGCTATATTCATAAAAGTGGTGTCTAGGTATAGTAAAGTAGCCATGCGCTACTGAATGAAACCACCTGCCGCGCCACCTGGTGGAAAACTGCGGAATTAGAAATCCTATCTCGTAAACGGAACAAGATAGGGGAAAAAAGTGATTTACAAAGTTGTAGAAAATCATCGATTTAGTACAAATAGATACCTTGGGGACATTAATGCAAAAAATAGAACGGTTAAAACGCGCATTTGTTTTTTCGTGATTTCCTACATTGTGACGTGACAAAACGATCTGAGAAAGAAAAAAAACAACTAGTTTTAACAATATACCTTTATTTGAGATGTTCAAACTTCTCACCGTCATTGCGGTGTCGTGTTTTGTCCTAAAGATAATCATTTCTCCTTCCGTTCAAGTTTCGTGACGTCACAGTGTAGGAAATCACGAAGAAACAAATGCACTTTTTAACCATTCTATTCTTCGCATTAATGTCCACAAGGTGTCTTTTCTCACTAAATCGATAATGCTCTACAACTTTGTGAATCACTTTTTTCCTCTATCTCATCCCGTTTTCGAGATAGGAATGCTAACTCCGCTGTTTTCCACCAGGTGGCGCGGTAGGTGGTTTTATTCAGTAGCGCATGACTACTTTACTATACCTAGACACCACTTTTATGAATATAGCAGCAGCCGTTCCGAAGTTAAGAGGGTGGGAAGGGACTTTAGTGGGCATACTGTATATATATATATATATATATATATATATATATATATATATATACAGTATATATATATATATATATATATATATATATATATATATATATATATATATATATATATATATACAGTGGAATCTCGATCTATCGTTTTTCAACTGACCGACTGAAAGGAATGATAAATGCTGGAAAACGATAGACGCGGAAACTTAACAAAGCAATATGATCGATGGGACTGAATAAAATGAACGACACATACGGGAAAACGATGATTCGGGAAACGATCGATCGAGATTCTACTGTATATATATATATATATATATATATATATATATATATATATATATATATATATATATATATATATATATATATATATATATATATAAGGCTAAAATATGGGGGGGGGGGCTTTTGTTTGGGAAAAATGGGAATTGGCAATTAAATATTATGAATTCTCGCAAGTATCATCGGAGAAGGAAGAGGGGATTTAATAGCAAAAGTTACCAATAGGGGTCGCCACTTGACGGTCGGTTTTATAAAAGGGAGATTATTCATGCAGGGGTAGCGATATATAATACAGATCTTTCTAGAACATACGAAACTGAGTCAGCGAAAAGTTTGAGCGGGATAATGACAAAGGAATGAAGTTAGTCGGCACAAAGATCTGATAGAGAGAACACGCATGTCTGATGCTGCGTTTGCATTCATGTACTCTGCTCTGCTCTGCCTTGGGGAAGCCAGTGATTTATGTTCACTGCGTACTCTGTATATGCGTGGATCGCCTCCTCTTTCGGTCCTGCTACAGAGCATCAAAGATCCCGGGGTCCCGGGGGTCAAATGGTGACAATGGGGGCGGGGGACACGGCGTGTAGGTTTACTGTGACTAATGTGATGACAGGAGTGGGGGGGGTCTCCATGCAGAGAACTCTGCATGAATGCATATGCACCATAAGGAGAGAGCATTGGACGGAGTGGTTTGCCTAATTATGTTGGAGCTCTAGAAAGTTAATAATGGAATAAACGAATATTAAGTGATCTCTGTCTTCTCATCTCTTCATTCGGTCCACGATTATCTTTAATTAATTAATTATGAATCATGACATATACGAGCCATGTCATATACATACATACATACATACACATGCACACACACGCACACACACACACGCACACACACACACGCACACACACACACACACACACACACACACACACACACACACACACACATATATATATATATATATATATATATATTCATTCTTGGGCCCGTATTCTTGAGATACATACTATCCCCCCTGTAAGTAAAAGGTTAATATTTCTTTTTAGATATTAGATTAGGAAGTAAAGTTTTAAAGTTTTAAACTTTTTAAGATGCTCACAGATTGAGCCTCTCCATACTTAAGTACAGCATCATTTGCAACTATTAAAGAGCTATAAAATTTAAACATATATTTTAAATATACTATTTAATTTTATATTCTTTATAAATTGTTTTAAAAAGGAAAATATTTGTAAATTACAAATTCTTAAACCTCACTGTAGAATGTAATGATGGCAAAAATTTTAGACCTATAAGTACTTCGTCACACCGTTGAACGATCTGAATTTGCTTCAGTAATAAGAACTAAGCCTAGCTTATGATCAGTTATGGTGAATTTATTAAGGTTTTTATATTTCCTGATTTGTTACACTAGTTAACGAGCAAATTATTCTTAATGAGATCTTTAATTTCCCTCGTGTTCTCTGCGGAAGGACTCGACACCCTAAAAAGCAAGAAACGGAGAGATGAAAAAAGGAAACAAAATATAATATAAAAGAGAAACTAAGACCTAACAGAAATAGAATACAATTAGAAAAACAATAATGGAATAACAAGAAACACCTTTATGAACTAATATTTTTCTAGACAGTGGATAGTGATAAGACGGACAGATCGATGTCGAAAACTGAAACATTGGTTTTACTTACCGAAGTTTTCTTAAAATCCAGTACGCAAACATAATTACCGAGAACTATTTTGGAGTCCCATGGTTTATATTTAGGCATTCTAAGGTCTCGTGGATTTTGAGACTTCTGGATTTTTAAACGTGCTTAAATGTGAGTATCGAAGGTATGATCAGTTTTGTCTTTTGTTTTGATAGTTCACTAATCATTTTGTTGACAGACTTCAGTCTTTTTTCATGCCGATGTACTGAGATTTCCAGAAAATTTTGTTGAATCTCATATTTATATCAAAGTGCATAATGATCTCTCCATTTATTTTTAATATCCTAACCTTTCGTGGCCGGAAGATCTACACCTATATGTCAGGAAATAGTGGCAGTTTTGTTATGTATTTTAAGATGTTTCTGGCAAATGTACAATCAATCACAATGTTGAGGAAACTGACAAGACAAAACTTTATTAGTCGGTGCAGAAATGATCTTGATGGATCGTGAATGTTTTTGACAATAATAATCAAACTGATTTAAAAAAATCCTTGAATCAAGAAATAGCAATAAATGGATGATATGCCTACCTGCATCCAATATCTCTAATTAAAATCCAATAATCATAAACAAGTCCCCCCACACACAACACTAAGATTGGTATATTTTAACTTTCAGGTTTAAAAATAATGTTTCTTTGGGATGACAACTTGTACAGGGAAAACTTCGCGAAAACTTCTAAAGATTATGCGAAAGCTTTTTATATGTGTGAGAATAAACATCAAGAACCAGTGTGGTTCGAAATATTACTGATGCTGGCTCTTCAAGTCCAGCAAGGGTTTCTCGGCGATTTTAGCAGCCGCAAGTCATTTTAGGATTGCTTTATGCATTGTGAAACATTTTGAAAAGGTTAAGAAATAAGTTAAAAGGAGTTTTAGCCATAAAATTTGACACGGAGAGGGATTATTTTATAGCGTGTTCAGGAATAAAAATATTTATGGTGAAGAGGAAAAAACGTTAGAAAATAGCCACTGCGGTTTCCTTTGAATACGCTCCACTCCGTGAATAGTAGGCCGGTGAAAAGAGTTTTAGACCAGGGGTCAGTCGAAAAAGCCCCTTAGAATATGGAATATAAGAATTGAAAGGAATTTGCGCAACAGTAAGTATTGTTGAGTTATAGAAACGTTAGAGAGGGGAGATTCAAGAAAAATAAAATATAAAGAAAATGAAAGAAGGAACGGGATGAAGAAAATAAGAGAATATAGGTCCAATGAGATTTTGTGAATTTAATAAAGAAAAATGTTATGGCCACTGGGATAGAGTTTTAAGACGTATGTGGAGTTTAGATGGAGAAGAAAATATTATGATTGGAAGGTAGAAACGCATATGGAAAAATTGAGATTAGTATTAAGAGGGGGACTTGGATATTTTAGATATAGAGGAGATCAGATTACACTAGATCAGATTTAGAAGAATTTGCAGAGAGCATGGGCCTGCGGGCGTGGGCCTGCGGGACCGATTAACTTGCTCTGTGGTGTGTTGCTGTCGAGCCACCCTGCAACTATGTTGAAGTACACGATGTCTCCTGAGCTAAGCCGATTTTGGGGTAAGTCAGTCTTTACTTTTCTGTTGAAGGAGAGTACTTGAATTTTAAGGTTAAATTTAAAGTTAATATCACATAAGTGATTCATACTATGATGGGGACCCACATTAGTATTTAAAGAATATTAATAATTTTTAATATTGTATAACTTAATTGTTTATTTGTTGTAATAAAGTTTTTTTGCTAATTTGAAAATATTGGTCCTCATCATTTAAAACATTTAGTTGTGTCTTTTTTTCTACAGAGTTTACACCGCTGGGTAAAATGAACCTGGGTAATTAGTAAACGAACCTGTTAAATTTTAAATTTAATATCTTAACCGGCACAAAAACCCATTTTTTCCACCCAGCACTGAGTCATTCAGTTACAAGAAAAGCAATTAAAATTGAAAAAAAATACATTAGTACCTCGTTATTCCAGACTTATTCGGCAAACCATTAGTTCGGATTGATTAAAGTAATAAAAACATTTTTCAAGGGATCAAATAACTCATTTATTGAAATAAAACATGTTTCTTTTCCGAATATGACGCACTTGCAAAATCAAATGTACACCGAAAATTTTAGAATTATATAATACTGTCAAAATTAAGATTTTCTGACACTCCTGGCTGACCTCAAACGAAGTTCACAGTGAAAACATTGAAAAACCAGCCTATCTGGGTAAGTTTATTTCTTACGCTAACAATTGGCAGAAGTGTCTCAAAACGTTGTAATATGAAGGTGTGTCTTCCTTTTAACTTCCCTCCTTTATTACCAACATCCAGTCTACAGTTACTTCGACTGTCAAAATGTGATGTCCTGGATCATCTACACCAGCTGTTATTCACTCTTCAAAATCTGCCAACCCTATTCCCCATATTTTTTTCGGGATCATAGAATTGTTTAAGTTTAGCAAAGTCTTGTAATAGCAGGATCCTAATGTATTTAACAATTTATAGGGGATAATTCTTGTGTCTGTGACACTAAATTCTAGAACAAAATTTTTTCCTTCTCTTTTCCTAAACTTACTCTAAAAATTTAGAATAAAATAATACAAGCTGCCTGTTTCTTTAAAGATGACAAAGCCATATAGAACATTTTTATGGTGTCTTGCTTATACTTACCCTTCTATATATTTATACTTGCATAACAGGATCCTTGTATAAGTCTTGTATAACAGGATCCTAATGTATTTTACAATTTATAGGGGATAATTCTTGTGTCTGTGACACTAAATTCTAGAACAAAAATTTTTCCATCTCTTTTCTTAAACTTACTCTAAAAATTTTAGAATAAAATAATACAAGCTGCCTGTTTCTTTAAAGATAGCAAAACCATATAGACTATTTTTATGGTGTCTTGCTTATACTTACCCTTCTATATATCTATACATAATACCAATCTTGGCTAGGAATATTTCATGATATCTCATCATTGAAAGGATATATATATTAAAGCCCTCGCGAGGTATCTTTGTGAAATTTTTCTGAGTATTATTTGGTTTTGTTTTCCTTAAACTGTCTCTTGGATTTTTGATTAACTAATCAGAAAAAAATGACTTTTCACCCTTTAAATTGTTTTGAAAAATTTATAAATAAAATTTCAAAATATCCAGAAGTCATTTTGAACACAAAAGGGAAAATAAAGTATTAAAAAAAGAACTTAAAGTTGAATTTTAATTTTTGAAACAAAATTTCAAGCTGTTTAAATTTTTTTTATCTAAAATGATGTTTTCGTAAAGACACATTTTAGGAAAAAAAGTCATTAAGAATTGTGTGCAAATGAAAAAAACAAAACAAATTTTCTATCTTGGACCCCTATAAACACTGTTTTATTTGTTTAATATCTCCCTTCACCTTGTATAAGTTGTCGTCCCAAAGAAACATTATTTTTAAACCTGAAAATTAAAGTACACCAATCTTAGTGTTATGAGTGGGTGGACTTGTTTCTGATTTTGGAGTTTCATTAGTGATATTAGGTACAGGTAGACATATTTTTCATTTTAAATATTGCTATTTCTTGATTCAGGGTTTTTTTTAAATCAGTTTGATTTTTATTGTAAAAAACATTCCCAACCGATTAAAAAACACCCAGACCAAATCTTGGAATTAAATAAGACACAAATAAAAATTAAAGCATAACATTTTATGAAAAGAAAATCTGAAAAAGCATCTAAGAGACTTCCAGGTTTAATTTTATACATTATATAATTAAGAAAAAAAATCCATTAAACATTTATAGAATGACAAAATTCATCCAACCTCCTAATGAATCTCTGATTTGATCTGTGTCACAGATTGCCAAGCAAAATCAGATATCGACTGCGAAATTGTAGAATAGTATCCAAAACGATCTTTTTTTGAGTGTGATCTAAGTTTATTTTTAACTATAATTTTAACAAACTAAAATTAAATTAGATTAGTTTCTATAATTAGAAAAGAATGAAAGTAGTTACGCACAGCGGTTCTGGAGTGGTCATGATTTCTCTTAAGCCTTACCTTAATTATCCAGCGACCTAAATTTCAACCTAAAATCTAGCATCTGAGTTAAAAATAAAGAGTGTTACCTTACATTCTCTATTGGTAATTGTATTTTCGATTATTATGCCTGTAAAGTTCTTTGTCACGTTTCAGGATTCGATTTCATTTTAAAGAAGTCTGAAAGTTATTTAGGGCTGCTGATATATTGTGAGGAATTGAGCTTGAATGGAGATCGCCAGGGCAACGAATAGTGCAGTTTGAAAGACCTGGTGTTCGAGACTAAGCCCTGGAAGTCATCATCACTTTGGAAAGAAAGAAAGAAACGCAGATATATCACAAATTGTCAAAGGGGAAAGAAAGTTCAACAGACCAGAAAATTATGAATGGATAAGATATGTAAGGTTAATATCTTGTGCCGTTGGACACATAATCGAAAAAGGAAAAGATGAGAGGAATAGCATTCAAAATGGAGACCTGAAATCACCAGAGAAGTGGATATTGCGTCAGTCTCAAAAGCGGAAGATCTGTGGTTTGAGGCCTAGCCTTGGCATTAACCTTTTCCTTATGGGATGGGATGGCATGTATCCCAAGAATACAGTCCAAAGGATGAATATATATATATATATATATATATATATATATATATATATATATATATATATATATATATATATATATATATATATATATATATATAATATATAAATCCCCCTGAATGGCCGTTCTTACAAAGGGGGTAATGAAATTGTAAAGAGGGAATCTGAAAAATGCGCCCCATAAGCTAAAGGTTAAGAACAGCTTGAAAACTTTCTAGAAGAATTTCTTACTGTCACAAAAATATTCCTTAGTGTTGTATCCTTGTTATCGTTCGAAAGCGTGCACATATGCGCATAAGAAATCAAGCTCAATGCAATTTTATATCTGAACATTTTCATATTATTTCATTTTTATCTTTGAGCATACAAATAAACAAACGTAACTCCATACATTCTTTGATACATTTTCTGAAAAATGACCAAATTCTATTTAAAAGTGCAAACCCTAACTCACAAAATGAAAGTTATGAAATTCTTTCACTCGATATGGGTAACTACTGAGCTGTAATTTTGGCTACTCCGCAGCCAATATAAGTAAAATAAGGATATAAAAAGTTTTTATACCCTTAATTTAAGCCGATTATGTTCACATCTCTCCTTAATATCTATTTGAAATCTTATTTTTTTCTGTTAAAGATATGTCTACGAGATTATCGTTATTAGTTCATTAAGAAGTAATATGGAAAATAATTTTATCGTTTGTATTACAGAAAAATCTCGTTAACACAATTACGTTAATACGGATTTTTCAGCCACGGCAAGCCGGCCGAAAAGTAATTGTCTACTACTGATCTAACTAACAATCCGCTCGTTTGGCGAATTCTGATCCTGAATCAAACGAAGATTACTATAATATGATATTAAGATACGTACGGGAACACTGATAACACATGATCAAGTGTTTATAAGGATATCTTAGGCGTGTTTATCCCTAGGGCAACTTTGCAAAGCAGTTGAGAAGGAAATAAGCTCCAGTTATGTAACAGAAGATTATGCAACAGACATGTATTTTGCTCTTTAAAGCTATTGATTGGGCTGTTATTAGATAGCGGTAAAACTAGGACCACCGGAATCGTAATTTTGTTTATTTGTGTAATTCTACAGGTTCCTGGTTTATATTTTTCATTTATGTCCTGTTCCCGTTTCATGTATTTTAAATATAAAGTATTCATAGCCTACAAAAGTAAATGGGAGCTTTATTTCCCTTGTACAGTTATGACAGTTTATCGCAAATTTTATTGACACGAAGGCAAGTCAGCTATTTACGCCAGGGAATCCGAATTGGCGAGATTTGAGAGTGCATATCAAATTACCCGTTATGAAATACGATAATAAATGCATGGCTGCCTACAATGAGCATTTTTTTATTTCTGAAAGTTAATTAGTCATGGATTAAATTTTTTCTCAGAAGTAAATATATATTGAGAATGAAAACATATTATTAGAAAAAATCTGCGTATTCGTCTACATGTTTAGAGCTGAAAAAAATATTTTGATCCTTTTCCATTAAAATCTAAATTTAGTGCATCGTAAAGCTTTCTTAAAATGGCAAGTCGAGTATTTTAAATTCCAAATTTAGTCAAAAAATTAATTGATGAAGAGTCCAAAACTGGTGTTCAAATCACTCTTAAAATAACTAACTATATCGTATGAAATTACATTCGAAGAAGAATATTCCAGAAATATACATAGATCCAAAAAGATGAGAACACAATATAGATCACAAACAATGAATAATGAAGTAGATCTAAATCTATCTATTTTTGCGTCATGGTTTTGAAAATCGAACGAAAAGCTACTGCCTTGACCTCCATATCTGATGTGCTAAATTTGAGGTTGCATTCCCTTAATTTCGCCTAATTATTCGTTTCAGTGGTATTCTCTCTCCTTATTTCGACGTTCACTTGTCATTTGCAGGTTAAGGACTAGAATTTCTATTCATACGTTTAAAATGCAGGCTAAAAATAGCGAAAGTTTGCTTAACATTTCACGTGTGGCTTTAATAAAGAAACAAAAACCATTTTGCGAAATATTTTATTTAAACATCCCAGAATAATTAACCTTTTCCTTACGGGGTGGGATAGCATGTATCCCAAGAATATGGGTCCAAGGATGAATATATATATATATATATATATACTAGCTGAAAACCCACACTTCGCTACGGAGTACATTCAAATAAAATACAGTGGTCAATGTATACAATTAATGCCAATATATATATATATATATATATATATATATATATATATATATACACGCGATCAATGTATACAATTGGTGTAAAAAAAAAACAAAAAAATACATTTATAAAAAATTCGTAAGAGATATTTTTATAGACAAAATAATGTAGAAGAAAATATAGAAATTAAATGTAATAGGACATACTGAAGAATATAGTACAGTTAATATGGTACAGTTTGTTGAACATGATATCTTTTATTGTATTTTAATATTTTTTTGGATAATGTCCAATCGTCTGCCGCATTAGCAAGAAAAAAAATGTTTTTTTGTCTATTTAGTTGCTATGCACTTGACGATAAATTTATTTAAAGTACCAGAAAAAGAAATTACGTGATCAGCATTTAATAAATTAAATTTAAAATTTTAGTCTTTAAAAATTCACCAAAATCAGAAAATGGACGTAAAGATTCGAAAAAGATCTCATTTTAAAGGAAGTTTTATGATCCTTCTCGTGATATAAATTTTACAATTCTCAAATTATTATTTTAAATGCAAACTTAAAATAAAGTTACTAAAATAGCTTAAAAATTTAATTTAAAAAAATCTAAGAAGAATTTTTGAAAAATCTTTCTTAGTGCACCCCTACACTATAAGAAGAATCGCCATGCAAAATATCAGCCCTTTAGGTTCAGCGGTTTGGTCTGTGCGTTGTATGTCAGTCAGTCAATCAGTCAATCAGTGAGTCAGTCAGTTACGGAACTGTTATATATATATATATATATATATATATATATATATATATATATATATATATATATATATATATATATATATGAGAATCTCGGTCGATCGTTCCCCGAATCATCGTTTTCCCGTATGTGTCGTTTATTTCATCCAGTCCCGATGATCATATTGCTTTGCTATGTTCTCGCATCTATTGTTTTCCCTCATTTATCATTCAGATCAATCGGCCCTCTGCAAAACGATCTATCGAGATTCCATACATATATATATATATATATATATATGTGTGTGTGTGTGTGTGTGTGTGTGTGTGTGTAGCACCCCTTAATGGCCGTTAATACAAAGGTGGTAGGAAATTGTCCGTTCTAAAGAGGGAATCAGAAAAAATGGGTCCCGTAAGCTAAAGGTTAAACAGATGTAATATTTATATTGAAAAGCATAAATTATGTTTTACTCGGATAAGAATACACTTCATATGTTAAAAGCAACTAAGCAGATAGAGATGTTGAGTTTGGCGTTAGTAAGTAGTTTCCACAAAGTAATATCCTAATGAAGCAAACAGCAAAATTATTCATTTCCTTGACACTGCTTAAAAGAATGATACCATCTGAACTATTCACAAGTGAAACATAACCATTATTATCAAAATACTTATTTACATCTATCTACATGTACTTTCAATAATAGCTATTATTTCAAATATTATATGTTTTGATATAAATCATTAAAATATTAGTAAGATAAAATTCAGAGTTACTTTTATAACACACAGATTGCTTCCAAAAGACTCGACTAAATGATGTTTGGCAGCAACTGATTGGCTAGGAACCTTCTTCTGATTCTCGAGCACTTGATCATGCTCACGCGTTCACTTTTAAACTCTTGAAATGTGACAGCAGAACCGGCGAAAATAAATTACAATAATTCCAGGAAGAAAATGCTATCTAGCTTTTGTTAAATGTCTTCACAAGCTGATAGTGCTCATTTTAAATCCACTATTCCAAATCTTTTTTATACGCTTTGAAGCGGGTTCCTTTTTCATAATGTTTTATGGGGCATTTTTCCCTTATTTAAGTACTATTTTGGCAAAAAGTTGAGAAGTCCTGCATCAATGCACGTTTACAACAGTGCTAATACCATTAACAGTTGATTAAATTTTATTATGAACATAATATATACAAATAAGGTACCCAGCGTTATCTTTGTAATAAATAGAAACGTTTGAATATACATACATGCCAAAAGTAGAAAACAGAAGGAGAATATTAGACTCACTTTTAAAAATATATTAAAATTTTTTACATGTGAAAATTTTGGAAGAATTTATTTTTGTATTGCAGCCATTGTATACTAGCAAAGAAAAAAACCCGTAATTAATTCCGTAAAATCTCTTCTGCTTTAGTTTTACACCTCAAGGTAAAATAAATAACCCCTGCCTTTCAAAATCATCTCTTTCACACATATTGATATTCTTAAATGAACACGCAAATATACAGATTCCACTAACAAGGGTTTAAGCTCTGGCCTATAAGCAATATCAAACTGATAAAGATATTTCTGCCGTGGTTTCATACCATATTTATACTCTACGAATCCTATCAAGGATATTGCCTTCGTTATGAAAATTATATCTCTTGATGCGTTATCGCACACAAATGCCCCGCTTATAACATCTCTTTCACCCTTGAGTGAGTACTCAGTGAAAAGTACTCACAAAGAGTGAGTAAAGTTGAATATAATGCTATGTGGTTTCTCGAGTAAGTTCCTATATCGCAGCAGTGCGAAGTTGGGAAGTTTTCGGGAGTTTTACACTTGAATAATTCAAATGAAATTCCATCTATATTACAGAACTTGTGATGAGATGCGGACAGAATTTTTGTGATTTTCTATCAAATCTGATTATGGGTAATTCTCAGACATTTTCAAATTTATACTTAATGATTTTGCCTCTTTCAAGCATATATTAATGCGTTAATAATTGTTACTACCACTACACAACGCACACACAGATCTCTCTCTCTCTCTCTGTATCTATATATATATATATATATATATATATATATATATATATATATATATATATACATACATACATACATACATACATACATACATATATATATATATATATATATATATATATATATATACATACATACATACATACATACATACATACATATATATATATATATATATATATATATACATACATACATATATATATTTATATATATATATATATATATATATATATATATATATATATATATATATATATATATATATATATATATATATATATATATATATATACAGAGGCTGTTCGCACATTTTTTAGATGATTTTGGTAAGCCGTAATAAAAAATCATTTGCTGCAAAAGAAATAATTGCAATTGTATTGTGTTTTTAAAAGTCAAAATTATCGTCTGCGGCTTGAAAGTTTTCTTTTTATTCAAAATGGCGTTTTTAACAAAGCAGTGGTTCGAAGACTACATTTATGCTCTTTCCGAAGAGAAATATGCATACTCCGTTATCCAAAAACGATGTGAGAGTCATGGTTTTGTGATATCTAAAGCGTCGATAGGTAATATCGTAAACAAGAAAGGAAAAAAAGTCAAATTGGAGCCTCAAGTGGGACAAAAATTCCAAACAAGTATCCAAGGAAAAAACGGACATCTTCGACTATTGCAAAGGTACGTTGTTTAATGCTAAAAGAAAATATCCCCCTAGTCAAATCCCCCTAGTCAAAGGACAGTTGCAAAATCATTCAAATGCTCGGTGTCCACTGTAAACAAAATGATAAACGTTGATTTAAATCTTAAGAAAGCGAAAAAACGCAATGTGCATCGTCTTCTTCCAAATCATATCGCTGAACGCAGGACACGCTGCAGAATTCTATATGAGAAACACTTATCCAAAGAAAAATGGAAAACAATTGTCACAATAGATAAATCATGGGTTTATTTAAATGATTGCAACAAAAAAAGAGCCATTTATTATCATAAAAGGGGAGAAAAAAATTTAAGTACGTGGTTCAAAGAATCGAAAGAAAGTTTTTCTAAGGGATTCATGATTGTTGCTGGTTTTTCTTATAATGGCAAGTTAAAAATAAAGAGAGTGGAAAAAAAATGTCAAGATTAACTCCAAATACTATCAGGAACATATTTTATCACCAATTTTTCTGAATGAAATACCATCGCTTTACCCACAGTGCCATCAATCTGTGAGACTCCATCAGGACAAAGCTAGCAGTCACACATCAAAATCCACTGGAAATTTCCTAAAAGAAATGGAACAAAAAACTGGTATCAAGGCCATACCCTTCACTGATATCCCTACTAAATCTCCCGATGTATCACCTATGGATTTTTGTGCTTTCGGACTTTTAAAATCTGCATTATCCAAACGTCGTCCCAAAACCCTTACAGGACTCTGGAAAGCTGTTCAGGAGGAATGGGATAGAATACCTCTTCTGACACTTCAAAAGGCATTATTATCCTGGAAATTGCGGTGTCGAAAGATAGTTCAGAATAAGGGATGTCAAATAGAACATTTAAAACACAAGAATTTTATGTAATTTAGTTTTGTGAATACAATATACACTGCTGGCCACTGGAAATGCAACACCCTGAAGGAAACATGCAAATAACATAAAATTTACAGCATGCATTAGCGGAGGTGAGATATGCAAATGATTAGAATTTTAGCGCAGACGCACATCACGCGCGCCTGTGGCGCCACTTCAAAGCGTTATTTAAGGCTTGGAGATTTCGACGATTTCAAGTTCGGCAATTGTGTTTTTCTTGTGGTTTTTTAAAAAAAACGATCAATTATGCCTCGTCGAAAACAGCGATCATCTTTTGATCAAGTATCCGAGTTCGACAGAGGAAGGATAGTGGCCTACCGAGATTCTGGATTATCTTTCAGGGAAATCGGTAGTCGTGTTGGACGAAACCAAACAACTGAAATGGGGATATGTGATCGCTGGATGCAGGAGGGTACGACGGACCGGCGTGTTCGATCGCATCCACCTCAGTGCACCACTTCACGTGATGACAGGCAAATTGTGCACATGGCAGTGACGGATCGCTCAGTCACATCACGAACCATAGCACAGCACATGCAGTCTGTAACGCATCATCCAGTGTCTGCGCGTACCATTCGAAGCCGTTTATAGCAGAGTGGTCTGTCCGCAAGACGTCCATTGCTTTGTCTACCCTTGACGCAGAACCACAGACGTCTCCGCCGCCAATGGTGCGATGACAGAAGGATGTGGACGGCAGAATGGAATGAAATTGTCTTTACTGACGAGTCACGGTTCTGTCTGCAACACCACGATGGTCGCATTCGAGTCTGGAGACACCGTGAAGAGAGGATGCTGAATAGCTGCGTTATGCACCGCCACACTGGTCCTGCACCGGGTATTATGGTATGGGATATGGTATGGGGGCGGTATTGGATATCACTCTCGCACACCTCTAGTACGCATTGCCGGTACTTTAAACAGCCAGCGCTACATCTCCGAGGTGTTGGAGCCAGTTGTCCTTCCTTACCTTCAGGGCTTGCCCACAGCCATATTTCAACAGCATAATGCGCGACCACACGTGGCACGCATTATCCAACGGTTCTTCGTCAATCGCCAGATTGAATTGCTTCCCTGGCCGCCTCGCTCTCCGGATCTTTCGCCGATAGAAAACATGTGGTCCATGGTTGCTCTACGATTGACCCAGATTCCATCCCCAGCTGCCACAGCAGATCAACTTTGGCAACGTGTGGAACCTGCTTGGTCTGCTGTACCCCAAGAACTCATCCAAAGTCTCTTTGAATCAATGCCGAGGCGTGTGGCAGCGGTGATGTCCAACAATGGCGGCTACTCTGGTTACTGATTTTGGCAGGAACCACACTTCACAGAAGTCTATAAATTTAATCATTAGATACTTGATCAACATGTTATCTACAAAATAAATTTTGTTGTGATATCTCTTGTCTTTCTTGGTGTTGCAATTTGGGTGGCCAGCAGTGTACATCGTCTAAAAAATGTGTGAACAGCCTCTGTATACACACACACACACACACACACACACACATATATATATATATATATATATATATATATATATATATTATATACATATATATATACATATATATGCATATATATATACATATATATATATATATATATATATATATATATATATATATATATATATATATATATATATATACACATATATATGCATATATATATACATATATATACAAACACAGATATATATATATATATATATATATATATATATATATATATATATATATATATATATATATATATATATATATATATATATATATATATATGTATGTATGTGTGTGTGTGTTGCGGAAAAACTGATTTACCGGTGATTATGCTTAATCGCAAGTAATTAGGCATAATCTCCAATCCTCTTGATGACTTTAATAAATTTCATCAAATTTCTTATTTTAACGGTAATTTTACAAAATTCCCAAATGAAGTTAATACATCTGATAAATACGCCATAATTTCTCACTTTTACCGGCGATTATTTATAACTCCCGAATGAATTTGGTAAGTTTGGTAAATATCGCTTTATTAAAATTATTTTAAAGCGACTTTTCCATAATATCCAAAATGAAGTCCATATATTTGATAAATATAGTAAATCCTCCCTAATTTAAACAACAAAATTGTTTTAATTAAGTAACATATGGATTTATACAAATTTTAATAAAATTAATAAAATATACATTGTTTTAGTAATATTACAACGATTTAATGAATACAAGGAAACTAAGAAAAATCCGTTTCACCTTATTATTAGATTTATGAGAACAAAAATATTTTTAAAAATTACTGGGAAAAATACAGAACTATAAAAATACTGCTTATTCAAACAGGGAAAACTGTCATGCCAGTTAGAATTACACAATTTTTCCTTTTTCTTTTATTCTTAGTTATTTGAATTAAACATTTCCTTTACATGATCACCTTAGGTACCTCTGACCTCCTGAAAATGATCTTTTTCTTCCGCACTCCCTGAGAGACAAAGTGACATTTGGTACATTCTATGCTGTAAAAAATCATCACGTAGCACAAACTGGTTTCTGGTATACAATCGCAAAAGACGTCATCATTTTAAGTAGCTAATATTACTGCCAATACATTCCGTGGATCGCCTCTTGTCCTGTCCACGTCTGGTGTTCTTGGCTTCAAGATAAAGCAGGGATTCCCAACCTTTTTATGTTTGAAACACCCTTGGGAATGAGATTAGAAACCTGGGGCACCTTTGTTAGAAATTTTTTTACAATTTTTTTCAATTTTAAATTAAAGTGGAATATTTTTTTACTTCCAATATAGCAGGCACAGAGACATTATTTTTGGCCAAAAGCACAGTACAGAATACACAATACAAAACACAAAATTAAATACAAGCAGACAAAAGTTCTCAAGCCTCCCAATAACGGGTGAAAACAGAAGAACTATGAAGCGTCGGACACTTAAGGTGACTGCCTACGTTGAAAATCTCCTTTTTTAATTATTTTGGTCAATTTCATTTTTTGCAAGAATCGTGTAATTCAATCTTTTTTCTTTTCAAAACCGTTTTGTTTTTCATTCTACATCAATTAAAAGCAGAGTTATAGCTATTTAAAAAACATCGTCTGCTACAAAATTGAAGTGACAAACAACTTTAAATTTTTTTCTAAGAATTATGTTTTTTAGCACAAATCTCTACCATTATCATGATATCTCACATAATAATGTATATAATTTGATAAAATTTTCAGGAAATGTTTTAGATGCTATTGTTAATGAAATGACGTACAATAATTGATGTATAATAAATAGTTTTCTTATTTGGGGCTGTTTTTATAAGGAAATGAATGAAGAATCGGGGAAAATTTTCATTTTGGAACATAAAATTGTGTATTAATTTTTTTATTTTAAAATTTCTCTTAGATTGTAGGTCATTCTAAAGATAACTGTCATATGTATGATGTGTAAGAAGGAAATTAAAATAGTAGGAATAAAATTTTGGGCAGAGGGATAGGCGTTTTAGCTAAATTTCATTAAAAACTACTTCAAATTGACCAATTTATAAAAAAGGATGGTATTTACAGGTAAATTTTTGTTCCTTTTTTAATTTTTAAGCGCTATTTTACCATAAAAGACCAAAAGAACCTTTAAAAAAAGACTTTTTTGAAAAAAATTGGCTCCGAACGTAGGCAGTCACCTTAAGAAGATGATCAGCAATCATCAGTTCGTAACTGCTGCAGAGGGAGCACATGGGGCTATTCCGTATGTTGTCTCGATGCGTCGACAGTCTAAAAGCTGCGACAGCCCAATCTCTTGGGCGTTCAGGAAACCAAAGGATAGGGAAGTGCCACGATTTTTCTTTGGCAAGTCTTTTCAGTTCAAGCTATATAATATACCAGGAACGTGTTAAATTTGAGTTTATATAACTACTTACTCCATTGCTGATTTTGTATATTTATTGAAAGATATAAGTAACAAACACTAAAATTGGATATATTAATACAGTTTCAAAAATAGCCATGGGATTCAGTACAGTATTACGTTAGAGGGCTACAACAGAAATCACCAAAAAGAGTTACGTTTTATTAATGTGATACTTGCGATTTATGCTTAGAGAACAAATGTTTGATATCAGGCTTAGTAGTGGGCGTGAAGATAGCAAATTCATCCTCATTAACGAGGGCATTGATTTGTGTCATAATCTATCGGGCATGAGAGTAATTAATTCAACAATATTTATTTTAAGGGAGACCTATAAATATTATTTTTGTATATCCAAGAAAATATCGCGGTACCTCTGGCCGATTTCACGGCACCCTAAAGTGCCGCGCAGACCGGTTGGGAATCACTGGAATAAAGGTTACTCGACAAGAATGCATTGTTTATCAAATTTACCATCCTAGGCTGGCGATTAGGCAAAATTTTATTAATTAAGCTCGATTTATCATATTTGTCACGATGAAGTGGCGAGTATGCTTAATCATCGGTAAATGTAATGAATTCGCAATATCTGAGATAAATTTATCCCATTTACCGAAATCGTTGGTGATTATGCACAATCTCCGGATTAATCAATTTTACCGTAGCATATATAGACCGATAGATATACTCTACATATTTTAAATAAACTAGGGGCTTCGCCCCTAGGCTCGCTACGCTCGCTCCTCTGTTAGAGCTAATAGCGAGATACATAGGGGTGATTCTCGGGCAATGTAACAGCTTCCATCCATTTACTGTTGTCACCCTTATGCGAAGGGCTTTTCATCACTGTTGAATTATCAGCTTTAAAATTCAATTAAAATTCGAAATTTTAAGATAGAGACTTGAAATGAGGTTTATATGAATAAGAAACCTTTCAGCCTCCGGATGATGTAAATATTTTCTTTGTAAGATAAAAACTCGAGGAGCATCGATATTACATACACATATGGGACGATATTTCTTGAAAAACTGTGTTTCATTTTTTGATGAAAATATTAGTCTGTTTTAAAATATTTTTAAACAAATGAGGTCTAGTTTGAAAGAGAAATGCCTGAAGTCTTAGACTGTAAAAAGATCAAAATTCTACGATCATTTTTTGGCGAGTTATCGTAATCTGAAGATTAAAAAAGTCAATATTTTCCAGCAAAACATAAAATAATAATAAAAAAAAACTTAAAGTCCGACGAAGATGAGACATGTCTTACTTTGGACCCCCCCCATTTTCCTGCATCCATTGGTATCGTTCTCGACCCCATACCTCTAGCGGTTTCAGAAGAGATTGCGTGACAAGCTTTTGACAGCGGCGGCAGCGGGAGTAACTTTTTTTAGAATAGAGAGACGTTGCTAAAAGGCGTGAAAGCGATGGTTTTGTGTAGAATTTACAGAAAGAGAATTCAGAAAATCTAAACCTCTTCAAAAACTGAATGCTTATTGCAATTTGTATTTAAGGAAGTCCGGGTCACATTTAAATTTTTTTTATTTAATGAGTTAAAATTTTAATTTTTTTATGGTTAACCATATAATTTGTAAACAAAATCCCTTCATAAGACTTTTCACGAAGTTTTTAAAAAATTTAAAATGTAAACTTTTTTAAAAAATTTGGGTAGTTAAAAATAGTTATAACTCCAACTATTATTTGTCGAATTTCAAAAATTTTTCATTTAATTAAACAGAAAAATAGAAGTTTTAATTTTGATTAAGCGTTTTTTTAAATAAAATTTTTTTTTAAATTAAAAATATTTAGAGAAAAAATTTCAAAAAAATTGATGTTACTTATTTTTAAACAATCATACATTCAAAAGAAAATTTTTTTTCCAAATTTGCTGAATCAAAGTTAAAATAATTGAAAAAGACATGGTCCAAGATTTAACCATTTATCTTTAACGGTTCTTGACTTATAACAATTTAAAGACGAGAAATGGTGAAAAAAAACCCTCAAGCTGAAAACGCATTTACGGGTTTAATGAAAGATTGGTTGCTATTAGAATGTTTGAAATAAAAACATAATATATCCTGTTCTAATTAAGATAAAAAAATCATGATTTAAACGTCATTTTAAGCGGGAAAAACACGAAATTTTTTAATGCAATAAAACTTTCCGAAAATTTGAAGAATTTTGTACATTGGACGTCCTTAAAGTGCTTTTTTCACTAATACATAACTCACCAAGCACAATAACGCAAAAGAATTTGAACAAATATCAAGAAAATCTAGTTTGCATATCTATATATATAAAACAGTTCCGTAACTGACTGACTGACTGACTGACAGACATACAACGCTCAGAACAAACCGCTGGACATAAAGGGCTGAAATTTTGCATGGCGATTCTTCTTATAGTTTAGGGGTGCACTAAGAGAGATTTTTGAAAAATTCTTCTTCGATTTTTTTAAATTAAATTTTGAAGCTGTTTTTGTAACATTCTTTAAAGTTTGCATTTAAAATAATAATCCGAGGGTTATAAAATTTATATCACGGGAAAAATGATTAAAAATTCCTTTAAAATGAAATCTTTTTCGAATCTTTACCTCTATTTTCTGATTTTTGGTGAATTTTTAAAGATTAATTTTTAGAATTTAATTTATTAAATGCTGATCAAGGTGGTTTCTTTTCTCTTTGTGATACTTCAAATTAATTTTGTGTCACGCGCATAACAACGAAATAAATTGACATTTTTTTTTTCTTTCTAATGTGGCAGATGATTGGACATTACCCCAAAAATATTAAAATACAGTAAAAGAAATGTTCCTCAAACTGTACTATATTCTTTAGTATGTTCTATTAAATTTAATTTTAGTATTTTTCTTCTACATTATTTTGTATATAAAAATATCCGTTACGATTTTTTTATAAATATATTTTTTTTGTTTTTTTTGCCATCAATTGCATACATTGACCGTTGTATTTAATTTGAATGTACTCCGTAGCGAAGCACAGGTATTCAGCTAGTATATATATATATAAGAAGAAATTTTAACTGAGGTATTTTAATATATCATCATTTTAACTTTCCAAGCATTTAATTTTTTTTAAAAGATATTTTTTTCCAGTGACGGCAAAAATACTCTTATTGAAGTGATTCAGCCTATGACTCTAGTATATGAGTCAGAATTTTTACGTTTACCACTTCTAGCATGGTAATCACCGTGCTGAGAAAAAAATAAATTGGAAAGAAAAACTAAAAAAAAGGGAAATTCTGTTTTCACCAAATCGTTTTTCCCCGAAAACGGCTGAAAATTACGAAATTACTCTAAAGACCATTATTAATCACTTTGAAAGGTTTAACTGCACAAAACAAAATGTGATGTCGTGGACAAAGGAATGTCCGTGGATGACTCGCAGGACACACTTGACTGATTTGGATTCAATAGATACAATTTGCTGTGATTACAAAAGCGATACTTAGGGAAGCACGAACTTGAAATGCTTTGGAGAGTAATAGAACAGCAGACTAATCTAGTTTAACTGTTAAGCAACAATAAAGAAGGAAATGAATATTACAGATACCATTATATGCAAGAGTAAATTTTCTTCAACCTTAGCGTAAAAAAAACAAACTGCGCTCACTATTTTAGTCTGATCGTCACCTATGAGGAATTAAAATGCCCTCATTATATAAGAGGCTGTCTTAATTTAGATAAAAACATCAACAAACTTTGACAAATGTTAGTTGTTTTACCCTGACTTTTAAGGAAAATTTTAGAATCCTTGACAGCTTAAGTGTTTATATTTGACTCACTAAATTAAAAAGACTAAACTTAAATTTTACACTTTAAATATAAATTTTCCTGAAAAATATCTAAAACTACTATTTTTTTAAGGTACTTAATTAGCGTAAAATCTCAAGTATAATATGCACTTTTTTTCACATTTTAGTCCTCAAAAATGAGGGTGCGTATTATACTCGCGTACAAAAAAAAAAACGTTGCTTTAAACATTGGATAAACGAACGTACAACAGCTGTAAGATATTGTCACAACACGGGTGCATGTGCATCTGCACTCCGTGATTCATCCACCCTTTTACTAAGCAGGTATTCCTTTTAAACAAACGGAACACACAGTTCGTATCGTTAAGTGAGGAAGATGATGGCGATAGATATTATGACAGCAACAATAATTATGACATGGACGCAACAACAATAGATGAGCTGTATTCCTGTGAAAGTGATTAAGACTGATAATTTGACATTAATGTTTGTTTTGAATTAACAATTTAAGTTTTTTTCTACCGAAATTGACTGTTTCGTTTCTTTTTATTACAAATGTTATTTATGTTAATAAATATTTGTGCAATTTTAAAATAAAATATTCAAAAGTTATGGGTGCGTATTATAGTCGAATTATAAATTTTTCAGAAAATTTCGCGTAAAATCAAGCATGCGTATTATACTCGGGTGCGTATTATAGTCGAGATTTTACGGTATACAGAATATTTCTGTTGAGAACAATGAGAGTTTTCTGCTATAGGTACAAATTCCAAATATATTTTTCGATTACTTTCTCATTATAGCGAAATTGGGTTTGAAGCAAAGGTGAAGGAATTAAGTAATTCAATCAGTTTTTTAAAAATCTTATGACCCTAACAACTTTACCTACATGCTTTCAGCTAGATGTTTTACTGATATGCATTATAGATCGAACTTCCATATTAACAATGCTCGATTACTTGAAAACATTCATAAGGTTTAAAAGAAAAGATAAATCAATGCTAAAAATTATCAAGAATCTCTTGTTTAATGCGAAGTAAAAAGCTAAAATTGAAAATAAAGAATTCTATGGCAGATGGGATCAAATGAAAAACTTTTCTCCAGAGTTTTTAGAACCACTTTTTAGCCTTCCATGCGCTTGAGATATGACTGGTGAAACAACGAAGCAGAGTACAAAATTAGCATGAAAACTAAGAAAAATTATTATTTTTGTTTTTTGCTATAGTATAATGTGCTCTGACAACAAAGGATAAATATGCAATGAACATATTAAATAAGATAGTATTCCAACTAATTTTGTATGCCAGTATTTCCTTTAAAATAATTCCTTTTTGTCGACATTTGCTCGAATGGAATCTTAAAGAACAAAAGGGGTTTTTGAAGTCCTATACTAAAATCTGTCATAAAGACATAATCTCAGACCAAACAAATATTATTTTTAAAATTTTTTTAAATTGAAAAACTCCAAGATAATACAAACAGACATAAAAGGAATTACCTTTTGTTGATCTTTGTATTTGTTAGGTTATGGTATTCATTTCAGTCTGGGAGAGAATATTCAACCACGCCTAATCGAAAAGCTTTTTCCGTTTCTAAACGCACATGATTGCAATTACATTCCAAGCTAGTGATTCGATTCTCGAATTTCTTGCTAATTATATGAAAACTTAAAAATATTTTATTGAGATAAAAAAAGAAGTGTTCAATTTCAATACAATTGAAATGGCAATAAATGCTTTTTTTTTCAAGTTCTGTTCAACAAAGACAGATTACGACTGTTTGAACTGGGTTAATCTAAGCATCGAAAGTAGATCGGGACTAGTAATTGTTTTAATATGATGGAAGAGAAATAATATTTTGACCTGAAACTAAATGTAAATAACTCTAAAAACAGTTTTAAAAAATGTTTAATTTATCGAACTTGTGTGATACAGTTGATTATGTTACTATGATTCGAGTAAAAAGAGAAGGACACCTAGGAAACACCTAATTGGGAAAGTTTTACCGTTGGCGTGAATAATTCTAATTTGTTTTTAACTCTTAAAGGGATAAATTAGTTACTCATTTAAATCGAACCTTTCCTCTAATTTATCTAAGAAGCATGAACTACCTCCTGCAATTGGTAGAAGTGAACTGAATTATTTTTCAACCACAATCTCGCAGTCATATAAAAAAAAGAGTATATAAACATCACGTTAATTACATACAAAACCAAAAGTACCTCAGAGTTCAGATCCTGATGGATTTTGTTATAATTTTACTTAAAACAAACACATGGTTTAATTGCGAAAGAAAACCGAAAAAAATAGGGCTTACCACACTATAAACTAGTTTATAAAATCATCGGAAGAGATTAAGTGTCATAGAAACGAACTAAAATCTCAATCAAACTTTTTAATTAAATTCATGTAATCAGTGGATATATGCACTTTTAGAAGCCAGCTGTCCAATAATAATTTCCGAATTTTTCAACCCGAAAAAAAAAAATTCAAAACGAAATATTTACATGCAAGACAAAAATTAAGGAGTGGAAAGTTGAACCTTGTTACTTGTTGCTAAAGGAACGTACTTTTTCTTTTTTGACTAAAGCAGGCGTAGAAATCCTTGCATCTCATTTGATGACAAAGAATATTTTTCTGGAATGTGGAAAAGTGAGTGAATTAGCCGACGATACCTGACCTAGATCAGTGTTCGAGACCATCCGTATATAAGCACACCTTCTTTTCGATGGGGACAATACAGTTCTTGGAACTTTGTGAACAGCAGGATGGTGAGTTGAGTCTTCCTTGTTTCTAGTGAGAAATATTAATCAGATAAATGTAAACAGGGCTTTCATGTAAAAATATTTTAAAGTTTTAAAAAGTGATTTTCTAATTACAATTTCAAATAGTTCTTATATCTTTTATATGTAATAGCTCTATTACCTAGTATGAATTTTTTTTAATTTTGCAGAGTCCTTTAACAAGTATATATTTAATTTAGAAAAGTAACATTCAGAATATTCACAAAAATTTAAAGATATTTTGACATTTATTCTCACTTAAATCTTCAGATGTACTGTATAAGTTTTATCTGTTTTAATTATAACACCCTTAAATTATTATGTAAATTACTGGGAAATTAAAATTGCCTTTTAATTGTCAATAATATTGAAACTTGAGATGATCTTAATAAAACTTAGATTCTCTTAGGTTCTATGGGTCTTAGTCTTTCTCGTTTGATACTTAGGTTTAATAAGTATAACTAAAAATAACAGAGCTAGGTAATTATAAGAAGAATGTAGACAAAAAACAAACAGAAATCAAGCACAACCCGGCACTACTACAGAATCTTGCCTCTGGTGCGTGGAGCCCTGAGTGCTTGGTTTCTGTTTGTTTTTTGTCTACATTCTTCTTATAATTATCTAGCTCTGTTATTTTTAGTTATATTTGCCCTTTTTCAATATGAGGATATGAAGCAACTGCGCAATCTTTTATTGAAATTTTTTTTAAGTTTCTATTGCTAGGGAAGGTTTTAAGTTAATTTGTTTGGCAGTCTATGCCCACCTTTTAATTTTTTTGCATGTGTTGATTTGTTTGAGTTGATATTGTCCTCGATTTTGCATTTTAATCCCTTTAAACTGTATTACAAACAAATATGGGTATCAATTATTTAATCCCTTGAATGATTAATTTTTGAGAGATTTTTTTTCTGATTTCCATCCCGATTTTCATCAAAATTTTGCCTTTTAATAAGTTATAAATTAAATTTAATTACCTTAATGCAGTCGAATTGTAAAATTCATACTCAGTTTCTTTGTACATAGTATCAGGATTCTTCCTTATCAATTTCATGAATTTTGAACAAAAATTAAGTTGCATGGAGCATTTGAAATATCTGTTTTGAGAAAAACAGAATTAAAGTTTATTACTACGCTTAACCTTTATAAAATACTTCTTAGGATCTTCAAAAAGGATTTTTTGCTTGAAAAAATACCATTTTAGTACAATTTACCTACATAAATATATATTTTTTACAATAACACAATCAATATTACAATCAAAAGATTTGCTCAAAAAAAAGGTCCACTGTTCCCTTAACAGTTTTTTGGGGACTTAAGTTCTTTCTAGTGCATCCCAGAGATTTTAAGTCGGGTTTCTGTCAAAAGATTTGGTTGAATCTATTATTGTTATCGCTGCCCAGGACCGAGGGTTATCATGAACCGAAACAAGGTTTAGTGAAACTCGACTACGAAACGCATGTATCGGGGCTGGAAGATTTCATCGCGGTAATTCTTGGCAGTCACCGAGCCTCCTGTAAACATATGCAAGGGCGTACGTTCATTTAACTTGATACCTTCATGGTGTCATTACATCACACTCAGTCGCTAAATGTTACACTTTGAGTTCTCTAAGATAACGTTTACAGGAAACAACTGTTTACAGGAACAACTGTTTACAGGATTGGTCACAAAACATTGCTCAGATTCACTGTTGTTGGTTCAAAATCTTGTGTTTTAAGCTCATATTCAAACGGGCTCCAATGTAATGTTAAATAAAAAATTCCCAAATCTTAAGTCTTTCTTGCACGAATGCCCGATTCTTTAAGTCGTCTATACATAGTACCGAGTTTGTTTCGTTGCTCAGGTTGAAGAGGCAGCTTCAAGCTCCATAGGAAAATATACTGGTGTTAAATGCCTTTTTTTAACGTACCGTTAGACTGATTGTGATCACCTGAAAGAATAGCTATTCTTTTCCGCCCTTATCCATCTCTTTGAATTACAGTAGTTGAAATACATCTGAGGAAAATTAATGTTACAACACTTATAGTACTTTTAATTGTTTTCTGAGATCTTTATTTTTAAGAAAAATTCGTGGCATTTTTCCAACGTAGATTTTGATTACTCTACTTCTTACCAGACCACAGCTCTTTACCCTATAGCTCTATAAACATTATGGTTCTCCAAATTGTATCTTGTAGACATAAAAGAAAGTTTTTAATATATTTGGAGAGAAATCAGTCGTATAAAACATAAATTTGGGAAAGAATACAGTTTTTTCATGCTTGCGTTATAATTAGACGATGCCATGCAATTAAAATGTATACTCAGACATATTTGATTAAAATTTTCTGGATCAATATAAATATCCTTCTAATCGACTTCCCCCCCCCCCCCCCCAAAAAAAAAAAAAAGCTAATTTATGTTTGATGTTTCAGCTACAGCTAAATTTTTAAATGTTAAATTTGGATTCTAGTGTGTGATATATTTTATAATACTAATTATTATGTTAGATACATTAATTCTGAATTTGTCTTAATTTTGATACTCCAAGTTTTTGTTTTATAACGTTTGATTTTTCATAAAACATCCACCGACCAGTACAGTTTCATTAAATTTACATAATGCGTAGACGTCAATTAATACGCTGATAACAGATTGAAAACTTGCAATCTTGAACTAACGCCCGTCATTCAAGATCTCTCTCACTTTCATAAAAGGTAGAATAAAGTAAAGCTATGATAACTATTAGAAGAACAATAAGTTGACTTTTCGTTTATGTGATCAACAAAATTCCTTTTCTTCATTTTCTCAATCGTAGAAAGTGAAAGCCCATCACGTTAAAACTGTGCAATATTTGTTCATTTGCAACAACTCCCTTAAACTAGAATTATAACAGAAAACGTTGGACAGACAGGCAGATCTCAGAAGAATAAAGACGGGCGTACTTTTGTGGTCATCGTGTTCCCAAAACCGCGATATCAGTATATTTGAAGTTTGCCAGCGCTAAAAGGAAGCGCCACTACATAACGACATTTCCTCTAGTGACTTAAATCAGACCGGATGATTTTGGAGCTAATTAATTTTGAAGGGAAATTTAGAATCAGATGCGCGATTAGTGTGAGTAATGTGATTCATTGACAAGGTTAGGATTAAATAGCAAATGATCGATTTTTAAAGTAGTTCAGTTGTGTAATCGGAATTTAATTGATCGAAATCGCAAAATTTCCCTGAGTTCCTGGAGAGCTACAGTAGGCTTTTAATTTCAACAAACAGACTTGTTAGTGATGGGAAAATAAGTAAGTAATATATCAGACCAACTAAGAAATTTTTTCTTTTTTGCTCCTTGAATATTGAAAATTTTCCAGAATTAGCTATGATAATGAGCTCTGAATGAAAACATTTATTTAAATCTGATTAATCTGCCATATGATGGCAGAAAGACATCAATAGGCCGGATTTCGTGGATGTGAATGGGTACAATACGTCTGCAATGGTACCTCGACATTTTGAATCTCAAGAGAACAGAAAAAAAAATCGAGATTAAGGGTTTTCGAATTATCAAGACTCAGTTTTAAACAAAACGGTTAAGATCAATACTACATAAGGAGTCTACATACATCGAATATTGCAAAAATAACCCGTTTATAAATATTGATTCTTACGTTTTTCTCCGACTGAAAACTTTGAGTAATGTAGGAATGAAGACAATGCATTTTTTCACAGGATATAAATAAGCTTACAGAAGTATAGATAGATTCTTCACGTCATCGACTGTAACTTTTTAAATTTTTTGAATTGTTTTACTTTACTATTTCACTAACTTTTGAAAATTCAGAGGATAAAAGTGGAAAGTATGGGAATATATTTTATATATATATATATATATATATATATATATATTATATATATATATATTATATATTATATATATATATATATATAAATATATATATATATATATATACATATATATATATATATATATATATATATATATATATACATATATATATATATATATATATATATATATATATATATATATATATATATATATATATATATATATATATATATATATATATATATATATACATATATATATATACATATATATATATATATATATATACACACACACACACATATATATATATACATTATATAAGTCATAAATAGTGGTTAAGAATATATTATACCATTCTTCAGGGAAAAATCGTGAAAGTTCCTGTAGAGATGCTGTGGTGGATATTGATACCTTTATCTATCCGCTTATACAGATCACAGTGTTTGGATGATTAATAGTCGGGGGGATTGTACAGGGCAAGATAAGATATTTGACTTCTTTTTCATGCTCTTCAAACCCATACTTGAGAACGCCATCTCCTGCAAGAAACAATGTTTGCAACATAGGATGGACTAGTGAGCTAAAATTCCGACATAGTCCTTCTAATTCAATCTCCCTTTAAGGGTTACAATAGGGCCTGAAGAAAACCATGAGATGCCATCCCCAACCCTGATAGACCCTGATAGATAATGGGGTAACTCTATAATTGATAGTTGAGATGAGACAGCCAAAATCTTACTTTTGTGTAGGTGTTCTCCAGACATACACACGTCCTGTTGCGAGGAACAATATGAACAATGATTCGTCGGACCAAATGCAGTTTTTCGAGATATTACTCGACTGGGATTTGTACTCGTGGTACCTTTGTGGACGATATTTTTATTGGATCTATTACAAGTGGCTTGGGAATAACTACTTTTCCGTAAATGCTTTGTTTGTAAAGTTCTCTTCTACCTCTAATAATCCAGAAAAACGAAGTGACAGGCCAAAAAAATTAGTGATCGCAGCCGTCGAACACTGAAAAGGGTAGTGAAACAAAATCGCAAGTTTTTGTTGATTGAAATCCCCCAGGAGTTCCAAAGTTCATCAGGCGTTAGTGCTAGCAGCAAAACTGTTCGTAGAGAGTTAAAAAATTTCATTCCATGGTCGGTCAGCCGCTCACAAGCCGAACATCGCTCCCCACAATGCGAAACGTCGATTGCAATGGGGCAAAGTTCAACGTCATTGGACTGTCGACTTGTGGAAAAATGTTCTTTAGAGTGTTGAATCTCGCTTTACAATCTGGCAGTCCGATGGACGCGTCTGGGTTTGGCGGATGCCCGGCGAGCGCTTCTTACGTGACTGCATTGCGCCGACTGTTAAGTTTGGTGGTGGCAGCATCATGGTATGGGGGTGTTTTTCATGGTTTGGCCTGGGTTCCTTAGTTCCTGTGGTTGGAAACATGAACTCTGAGATGTATGTGGACATTTTGGACAATACTGCTTTCCCAACTCTATGGCAACATTTCGGGGAAGGCCCATTTCTTTTCCAGCAGGATAACTGCTCCATTCACACATCGAAACTTGTGCAGGCATGGTTTGCCGAAATGGGTGTTCAAAAACTGGGCTGGCCTTCTCAGAGCCCCGATCTAAATCCCATTGAACACCTTTGGGACGAATTAGAACGCAGATTACGTAGCCAGCCAAATCGACCATATTCACTGCCAGCACTCACTTTAGCTGTGATGGACGCCTGGAAATCAATTCCTATGGACACCAGTCAAAAACTAGTGGAAAGTCTCCCCAGACGTGTGCAGGCTGTGCAAAAAGAGGACCAACATCATATTAATGTATGCCTGAGGACTCTCCGAGTCCGTACCACTGGGCGTCCGGATACTTTTGGCATATATATATATATATATATATATATATATATATATATATATATATATATATATATATATATATGTGTGTGTGTGTGTGTGTGTGTGTGTGTGTGTGTGTGTGTGTTTGTGTTTGTTTGTTTGTGTAATATCCCCATTACACCACGTCCTTAAATTATAACCCGAAAAGGAAAACTAGCTCATATTTCCATGACTGGAGCTAGACTCAGCCAAAAAGGAATAAAAATTAGATTTAAATGCAGTCGGGCCAAACTTCTTAGTACATCGTTTATTAGAGCGAAAATACACCCGTTCATTCCAGAAGAACAGTTCGGAATAATATCACCTTTCAACATTAAACGCGAGAGGGGCGAGGTAGACGTGTGACTATTATTTGTAGGGTCAGCAAATTTAGGAGCTAACCCGCTCCTGAATTCGGACATGTATGCGTGTAAAAATGCAAAGGCATTCGATTCATAGGAAGTTGTGTGGGTAAGGGTTTTAAAGCGATAAATTAGTATTACTGGGGATAAGACTTAGGAAAGGGAATTTAAATGCTAGAATGAGGGGCGTAATATTTAAGATATTACACACACACACACACACACACACACACATATATATATATATATATATATATATATACATATATATATATATATATATACATATATATATATATATATATATATATATATGTGTGTGTGTGAGTGTGCGTGTGTGTGTGTATATATATCCATACAAAGGGAGAGAGAATTTTACGTTCCAATGGGGTCAATTATGCAGTTACATTTGTTTTCAAAAACTAGTGTTCTGATATCCTTTATCATTCCAGTTGTTTCATTACACTTTAACTATATGTGGCCACTGCTGATAATTTAAAGATTAATTCATCTACAAAAGGAAAGCTAATATATTATCATTTTACTGTGTAAGTTTAACTATGAGATAACTCTCTCTTCACTCTGTAATTTTGTTAAAGAATCACGTATGTCATAAACTGCATTTAGGTTTTTTTTTTCAGTCTTTATAAAAGTTATAACACAGTCCAATTTTCAAAATACTAATCGTACTTTTCTTGCAGAGCTGGATATCTTGGACCACGTTGTGTTGCTTGATTCTATCCGTATCAGGAGGCGATTATGTTGGACTGAAGGGTATTTCAGACGGCCACGGTGGATCTATAGGGGACAATAACGATGAGCATAATGAAGACAGCGGCGGTGTGAAAACTGTGTTGATTGCTCTTCCAATTGTTTCTGGAGAATCAGGAGCTGGTTACGGAGTTGGAGGTCACGGTAATGGTGGATACGGAGGAGTGTTTGGAAACGGTGGCGGAAAAGGAGGATTTGGTGGCGGAAGTTACGGCGGAGGATCTGGTGGTAAAGGAGGATACGGAGGAGTATTTGGAAATGGCGGCGGAAAAGGAGGATTTGGTGGCGGAAGTTACGGCGGAGGATCTGGTGGTAAAGGAGGATATGGAAGAGTAATTGGAAATGGTGGCGGAAAAGGAGGATTTGGTGGCGGAAGTTTCGGCGGAGGATCTGGTGGTAAAGGAGGATATGGAGGAGTATTTGGAAAAAGTGGCGAAAAAGGAGGATTTGGAAGTGGAAGTTATGGTGGAGGATATGGCGGTAATGGGGGATTCGCAATTGTTGGTGGAAAGGTAGGATTTGGAGGTGGAGGCTACGGTGGAGGAGCTGGAGGTAATAGAGGACTCGGAGATGCATTAGGAAAAAGTGGCGGAAGCTATGGTGGAGGATCTGGTGGTAATGGATTCGTAATCGTTGGTGAGAAAGACGGACTTGGTGGTGGAGGTTACGGTGAAGGAGCTGGTGGTAAGGGAGGATTCGTAATTGGTACTGGAGGATTTGGAGGTGGAGGCTACAGTGGAGTTGCTGGAGTTAAGGGTGGATTCGGGGGTGGAAATGGTGGTGGAGGTTACGATGAAGGAGCTTATAATAAAGGAGGGTTTGGAAGTTTATTCGGAAATGGTGAAGGAAAAGGAGTAATTGGTGGTGCTTTCCACATTGGGGGAGATGGTGCTTATGGAGGTTTCGAAAATGGTGACGGTAAAGGAGGATTTAATAGTGGAAGCTATGGTGGAGGTGCTAGTGGCAATGGACATTTTGGAGGTGGATTTGGAAATGGAGGTGGAAAAGGTGGATTTGGTAGAGGAAGCTATGGTGGAGGTGCTAGTGGCAATGGACATTTTGGAGGTGGATTTGGAAATGGAGGTGCAAAAGGAGGATTTGGTGGTGGAGGCTACAACAAAGGAGATGGTGGAAATGGTGGGCTTGGAGGCAAATTTGGAAATGGTGGAGGAAGCTACGGAGGCGGATATGGGGTAATTGGCGGGTTTGGAGGTGGATTTGGAATTGGAGGTAGTAAAGGAGGATTTGGAGGCAATGGAGGCGAGCACATTAGTTACGATGGATCCAGAAAAGGTAGATTAGGTGAGTAAGAGGAAAAATATCATGCATTTACAATAATATTAGTACCCTCTTATTTATGTGTACTACATTTCTAGACTTATTACTGTTGCATAAATCTATGGATAAAATCAAATACTATATTTAACATGATATTCATGTAACACTCATACATGCTTTAAAGTTTTATCAATAAATTTACCACTATAGAGTATTATTGGCATTTATAAATAAGGACATTATCGGCATTTATAATAAGTAAATATAAATTACGCTGAACACTGTACTGCATGTGCACAGAAAATTTTCTATCTTAGGCCTATCTATAGCCTAGAAACAATATCATCATCTTTACTTTATATATTGTAAGCATTTTTATGATAAATAATGCAAACATGGTGATTACATGGTAAATTTTGTGTTCTTTAATAAATAGTAAAAATTCTATTTGATCTCACAACAATCATCTCTCCTTTAAGGCTAAAGTCGTTCAGTAACCATTTTCATCAATGGTCGTGGCAAAAAGAACGATAACATGACAACTCACTTCAATTCATTGTTTTACTCTGTACGACTATAAATCTACCTAGATGTACTCTATGAATGTATTTCTTCCAGCGTCAGCACATCACATCTGTAGTCTGAAATTTGATTACTTAATTTGGATTTTTATCAGTCAATCTTTTGTATAGGGATACATGTCTATATTTAATACTAATATATACTACGTACAACATATTCTAACTACAGGTACTGGAGGTGGACTCAATCCTGTTGGTATAAGTATCATCAAGCTGGAGGACGTCAAAGGCCTAGGTGGTTCAGGAGGATATGGTAGCTCTATCGGAGGATATGGTGGAAATGCTGGCATTGGCAAAGGCACGGGTGGTGGTCACGGAATAGACTTTGGACACAACGGAGGCTTCGGTGCAGGAGGTGGTAAGAGTGGCTTCGTAAATGGTGGAACGAACGGCAAATACTAGAGCTTATCTCAAGTGGTGTAATCTGTGATTACGTGAGTAAATAAGTTCTTAGAGTTAACTTTATTGTATTGCATAAGACTTTGATGAGCTTATTGAAAATTTAGGCTGTTTTTAATGCAAATTAAGCTGAGAAAATTTAATTCAAGCTTTAGACAATCTAATAGGGTACTGACTGTATAGCATCTTAAACAGTTATATATTTCTTTACAGAAAGAAGTTGTGGAAGATAGAATAATTTTATGAAATATAAATTAACTTTCCTGAGAAAGAAATATTAACTGATATCATAAGTTTTAACTACGTAAACATTTTCGTCTCAATTAAGCAATATTTTATTTCAGAAATCTTTCTTTAAAACAAAGAAATAAGGCTTATTTACTGTATTTTGATAAAGATAAGCTTTTCATGTTTGAAATGTAAAGCATCTTATTATATGTGTTATTATATGCAAAACAATCTTTTAACTGTACCGACACTACTTAGCATTACAGAGACCACTGTTTTAACATTGCAGAACTGTCTTTTAATAATACATTCTTATCTGCCTTTATTTAACACCCCAGAGTATTTTGATTTGCATCATCGTACATTTACTGATATAAGACTGAGACATTTAATGTTAAAACTATTCATTAAAAAGGCAAGGAACAGGTTATATTCCTTCATTGTAATTTAGAAAATTTGTTTTGCATCAAACAAGACCTTTTAAGTCATATTAACGCAGAAACTGTATAACTAATCTTAGTTTAGAATATATTAAGTTATATCTTATTCCAATACCCGTAAAAATATTTACCAGTTGTTGGGTAAGTTTTGATCCTAAGTACAACTACATCAGTTTTCTAGCGCTAACGCATATTCATTAATAGGAAATACTAGTTCTTTTGAAAGGTAGGGTACTTTCAAATGCTTAATAAATCATATTTCCTACTATGAGTAAATGACAGATTTAACGAAAATACAGAAAAAATATCAGCTAAAAAGAAGGGTAATTTCACTTAGCTAGGAGAAGAATAATTTAATTAAATACATCATATAAATTGAAAATACATATTATATTATTTCGCTGGATTTATGAACGCAAAATTCTCGTACGAAATCTATGAAGTAGAAAATCCATGAAAATGTCAAATGCTTAAGTCCTAGCTTTTCATACTGCTAACTATATTTAATGTACAGAAAAGTAACACTCTTACCCTGTATTGGGATACAGTGCGTTCCATAAATTTTAAAGTTACAATATGAGCAATGGGGGATAACTCCCACACATATGAGTAACTCAAAGAGAGAGAAAAAGAGGGAGAAGTAATTCATAACAGTAATTATATAAGAGAAAATGTATGTGCGAGAGCAGAAAAACGATTAAAATTTGTACAATAAAACTAGTAAACTCTAAGCAAAACAGTAATTCTCTGCTTCATAATCTTTACTACTGCATTAGATCGTAAAACACCAAAGGAGGCCGTTCAAGTATTACGTAAGCGGGCCGAGATGGCCCTGCAGCAAGCGCGCTGGCTTTCGTTGTTCAGGGTGCTCCGATCGAATCCCTGCGCGCGCCACTGAATACCCCCGTTTGTGTCATCCCTTCATAGGGAGCAATGATGATTCCCCTATATTGTGCTCTCATAATAAAATGGTCAGCAAAAACTGCAGTGAATAACAACGAGGCGAGTGTTTATCAGACAAAGTGCCTCCACATTGGAAAAAAAAAAGTATAACGTAAGCACATTTTTAGTCGTTTTACATCCCTTCCATTTCCTTATAAGCAAAAATAAGATGTCCCCCCCCCCTCTGCTTGCGTAAGATTTGGCAAATTTCCTGTCGCTGTTAGATAGGCCACAGGATCTTTTTAAAGTCAATAAATGTGTTGTACATGTCTAAGTAAAAGTGCACAGATATTAAATCATGGACAATAAAAGCAGTACAACTAGTTTTTACTACAGGACAGTAGGGTAGTTGGTGTATCCAGGAGCACATCGCAGCGCACTCTCTTGAAGGCTTTTTTTCTGCATGATATTAGAATTGCTCTCCCCCTCCCACACACACATATACTAAATGCTTATGTGCTGATGTAATATCTGAACGTCCCCCAGATATTTTGAAACTCCAGAATTCCAAATGCGCAAAAGTTTAATCCTTGAGAAATGCTCTGAAAGTTCAACAGGATATCAGTCGAGACTTTTTCCAGTTATCTTATTTGAAACTGACATTTTATCTCATTTGCATTTATAATATATTTATATTTTGCTTTTTCAGGTTTGGTCACATCCAAAACATAGCCTGAGGTTGGACTGTCTCTACAAACGCACACTCTCTTTTACTCCAAAGAAGTTGTAGAAAAAAGGGCCGAAGGGCAAGAGTTTTCAGGAACAAAGTCAATTGTCAAGCTGCGGGAAATCAGTTAACAGTGGATCAAATAACTGCTTCGTTATTTCTGTGCTGACTTTCCTTTGCAACCTATATGTTAATAAATTATTGTTATAGCACCCCGTGATATGCTTCAATTAATTTATACCGTTATTCTCGTACAGATCTTTAGTTTTTCCGCACAAAAATCAGCATTTGAAATCTACATCATTTTTCCATATAGTCAGGTCGACGGAAAATGGAGACATTAAAGCATTCTAGAATATATATATATATACATATATTCAACCAACTGTTGTAATAAACATAGAAGACTGGAGGAAACAATTCTTTTTTAAACTACTATAATAAACTGTAATGACATAATGAACTATAATTGCCAAATAAATACAATAAACAATAATATAATAAAATATAAACATAATGAACTATAGACATAATAAACTATAATAAACTGTAGAAATAATAAACTATGATAAACTAAAATAACTATAAAAGCTATAAAAATATCCGTTTCACCGATTCTCTCTTCCTTCAAGGAGATTCGTGGAACATTTTCTCTTCCCCGCATTGCAAATACGGAAGACTATCAAATTTTATATTTTAAATATTCTGTATACATGACTAAATGAAAAGCTCTTCTGTAAATATGGTCTAATTAAGCAATTCGATTTTGAAACAAATTGTTAGGCCTTCTCCGTTTGTGTGTATATTACTTACTTACACACACACACACACACACACACACACACACACACATATATATATATATATATATATATACTAGCTGAGTGGCAACCCGATGTGTTGCTTTTTCGATTTAAAATGAAATAGTTTCATTTCTTAATGATTAAAAACAGTAGAATTTTTAAAAAAGGAAATAATAATTTAAAATTTTCTTTCTCAAATTTCGGTTTTTGGCTTTTGAAATAATTCTTTCAAATTTCCGTTTTCAAATTTTGCTTTTTGACAAAAAATAAATTCATTCAATTAGAGAAAATTCAAAAGGTTTTAACTTCTCATTTCATAAAACTAAAATTATTTCTGGTACTTTAAAATTATTTCTGGATTTTAATTATTAAATTACTCGTTCTCAACTAATAAAATTTCCTTTTGGCAACTGAGCAGAATTTCTTTTGAAGAGTAGAGTTCCTGCGTCTATTGACTTTAACTCCTGTCGCAAGATGCTTATTATCAATGTATATGTGCATAATAGAAAAAATTATAAAGTTAAATTAAATTTAAAGTCACCAGTTACATTAATATAAAAATTAAGTTTAAAACCTTCAAAAAGTAGAAGGGTAAGATAAATTAAAAAATCAGAAATATATTAAGATTAAATAAATTAAGATTAAAATGAAGAATTAAAAAATTTAAAGAAAATAAGTTGATATTAATTATAAAGTTACGGAAAAAATGGCCTTCAGCAAACAAAATGGAAAGTTCGCATAATAAAAGAAAAAAATGGCTCTGTGAAGGATCAAACAATTCGTAATAAGATGATTGGAGAGTTCCGCGGGGGGAAACAAAAAACACCAAGATAGGGAAAATTGGAAAATGCGGCACCACCTAGGACCGAACTCGCAACGTAGGGTTTACAAAATCAACGCGATAGCACTGCGTTACAACAGTGTACACAGACAGTTTAGCAAGATGGCAGGTGTATCAGCGTAATCTAAATATTAATCTAGGGTGGAAAAAGTGCTTAAAAAATAGAAAGACAGTTCTGACGAATTCAAAATTGGTGGTGGAAGAATCCTATCAGTTGATCATTAATTAGAAACAAGTTTCACGAACTTGCTGGAATTATTAGTGAGTAAAATAATAAGTCGAAAAATTACGAACTCGGCATTCAGTTGAAAGTGAATTTTGAAAGTACGCTCTTTTAGAATGAAAACTTTTTTTTATTGAATGTATTTGGTATATTTTGGAAGCTGAACATCTAGCAAATGCCGATAAATCGTAAAATTGACATTAATAGGTGTAGAAAACCGAAAAATTTGTCCATCAAAATTGTTGATTTCGTGAAAATCGGAAAACTGCTTTAGGGAAACAGTTTCGTTTGCAATGAAAAACATTTTTAAATTTATAAAAATGTGTATATCCTTAAAGATGAAGAGTTGTGAAACACATGGAAATAAAAAATTTGTCGATTGGTGGACGGAAAAAATGAATTTTGCATGCAGGAAAATCTATATAATAACAGCTGAAGGTAAACAAATGTTTGTTTGTCAGTCAGCAGACACGGGGACGGGCTAATCTCGCGAACCGAGCATAGCAGGATATCGCGACTGGTACCGATGGACGCGGACGGATGAGACGAGTGCACTGGTGCCATCCTCGACTTTCAAAACTTTAAACTTTTTTAATTATAAAATTAAAACCGCCGAACTCAAAAGAAGCAGTCAGCAGAAACAGATGACATTCCGGGTGGGCCAGCTGCTTTCCGTTTCGCAAATTTCCTCTATTTTCATGCATGCAAAATTAAACTTTTTCGCCCACCAATCGACAAATTTTTTATTTCCATGTGTTTTACAACTCTTCATCTTTAAGGATATACACATTTTTATAAGGTTAAAAATGTTTTTCATTGCAAACGAAGCTTTTTCCCCAAAGCAGTTTTCCCCAAAGCCGAATTTCCCGAAATCGACAATTTTGATGGACAAATATTTCGGTTTTCTGCACCTATTAATGTCAATTTTACGATTTATCAGCATTTGCTAGATGTTCAGCTTCCAAAATATACCAAATACAATTAATAAAATAAATATTATCATTCTAAAAAAGCGTACTTAAAAAACTCTCTTTTGAAATTTCCCGCGCTGATCGCCATAGTATCTTAATGTAACTGAATGGGGAGTTCGTAATTTTTCGACTTATTATTTTACTCACTAATAATTCCAGCAAGTTCGTGAAATTCGTTTCTAATTAATGAGCAACTGATGAGGATTCTTCCGCCACCAATTTTGAATTCCTGAGAACTGTCTTTCTATTTTTTCAAGCACTTTTTCGTCCATGAGATTTTCTATTTACATTTGGTCATGTTGCCAAAATGAAAAATTATTAGTTTAGAACGAGTCATTTAATAATTGAAATCCAGAAATAATTTTAAAGCACCAGAAATAATTTCTATTGAGTTCGGCGGTTTTAATTGAATAATTAAAAAATTTAAAGTTTTGAAAGTTGAGGATAGCTTCAGTGCACGCGTCTCGGCCGTCCGCGTATATCGGTACCAGTCGCGATATCCTGCTATGCTCGGTTCGCGAGATTAGCCTGTCCCCGTGTCTTGCTGACTAACAAACTAACATTTGTTTACCTTCAGCTGTTAATAGTAAGACTAGCTGAGTGGTAATAGGCTGAGTGGTAATATATCTTTAGGAGGTGTTGGATTAGCCCGTCCCCGTGTCTGCTGACTCACAAACTAACATTTGTTTACCTTCAGCTGTTATTATATATATATATATATATATATCCCGGATTCGACTCCTAGTCCGGACAGGTCATCGTTAATTAATGAACGCACAATTATGCACCGAAGTGTGAACTGTTATAAAACTAATTTCACCTGACAGAAACTAGGAGAAAACCCGGATGACGTACATAAATAACTGAGCAAAAAGAAACATGTTCAGTAAAAAGGGAAAAATGACCATAATTTAAATAATTTTCACTTATTTTATAGTTATATAATAGGATTTAACCAAAGGTGAAATTTAAAACAAGTAAAAACATATTCATAGAAATAATTAAATCCTTGCATCTGTTATACATTATATCGTGATGTAAGTTCGGCTAAATATATTTGTTAAAAGGAATAAGTAAGAAGATTATATGGTAGTTAAAAAAAGAATTTTTATTTTTATACATACATACATACATACATACATATATATATATATATATATATATATATATATATATATTATATATATACACTCAAGAGCCAAAACATTATGACCACCCCTACATTTTGCAATGAATTCGCCTGGATGACGTGGAAGGCACGTGATCAGGTGGAAGTGGTATTTAACTGCTGCTGGAGAGTCTGAAGAATCATTCTTTCACTTACTTCTGTGTGTGATGGGAAAGGCTGCGGATCTAAGGAACTTTGATAGAGGGCAGATTGTAATGGCTCAAAGGCTCGGAACAAGTATTTCCGAAACTGCACGACTCGTGGGCTGTTCGCGACCTACAGTTGTTAGTACTTATGCAAAGTGAATGAATGACGGTGAAACCAGCAGTAGACGACATGGTGTTGGACGTCCACACGCTATCAAAGAAAAAGGTCGTCGGAGACTGTCTCGCATGGTGAAGCAAAACCGGAGCCAGACAGTGGCTCAGCTGACAGCCCAATACAATGCAGGGCCAAGTAGAATAGTATCGCAGCACACTGTTCAGCGGACACTGTTGGATATGGGGCTACGCAGCAAACGTCCCACACATGTGCCCTTGCTGACCAAGCGTCATCGCCAACTGCGCCTGCGCTGGGCCCGGGAACATCGCGACTGGTCCATGGATCAGTGGGAGAGAGTTGCCTGGTCAGATGAATCACGGTTTGTCATTCATCACGCCGATGGCCGTGTCAGGATACGCCGTCTTCCAGGCGAACTGTTGCTCCCTCAATGTACAGTAGGTCATACACAGGCTGGTGGTGGCGGTATTATGCTTTGGGGGACGTTCTCTTGGGCGTCTCTGGGACCCGTGGTTGTGGTAGAGCAGACCATGAATGCTACAGGGTATCTGAACATCATTGCGGACCAGTTGCACCCTTACATGGCCTCTGTTTTTCCAGCTGGAAATGGAATGTTCCAACAAGACAACGCCCCGTGTCACAAGGCTAAAATTGTGTTGGAGTGGTTCCAGGAACATGATGCTGAATTCCAGTTTATGTCCTGGCCGCCTAACTCACCGGATCTCAATACGAGTGAACACATTTGGGATGTCATGGGACGGCAGCTCAGAGTTCAAAGACCACCAATTCGCAATATCTCGGATTTGCGTGACCGTTGCTTAAACAT